>CP125978.1:436788884-437141878 GCA_030063025.1 Avena longiglumis
TCTCAAAGGTGTTGCAAGCAACGTGGAAACCTGCACAACACAAACTCAAGACTTTGCCCCAATGAATCAGTGAGGTTGTCAAGCTCACCGGTTTGCTGTAACAAAGGATTAACTGTATGGTGTGGAAGGTGATGATGGTTTGCATCAAGTAAACAAGTAACCGTGGAAGATGTATCAATGGTAAAGATTGGACCAGGGTCCATAGTTCACTAGAGGTGCTCTCCTTAGATAAACAACATGGCATGAAGGGTAAACAAATTACATCAGGGCAATTGACAGGAACTGGCCAAGGCATAACAATGCAATACCAGACAAAAAGATCCTATGAGATTCGATTGGGCAATAAAACAATATACATAGACCGCCATCCAACTACATCTATGACTAGTAGTCCACCTTTCGGTTATCATCCGAACCCCCTCTAGTATTAAGTTGCAAGCAACAGACAACTCCTTTAAGCAAAGTGTGTAAGGTAAACAATCCACCTGTTCCATGAACAAGTGACCATTGTTTTCTTCCTAGTGGCAACAACACATCTACAACCGAAGAGATTCCTGTCACTTCCATTGGAAACTAGAGGCATGAACCCACTATCGAGCATAAATACCCCCTCTTGGAGTCACTATCAACTTCTTGGCCAAGATAGCTACTAACAACGGAGAGCATGCAAGATCACAAACAACACAGACATGATAGAATCAATAAGAAAAAACCATTAATCAATCTGACATAGTAATCTCAATATCCATCGGATCCCCGCAAACACAACATGCATGATTACAAATAGATTAGATCTTGATCATGAACGGAGCTCACAAGATCTATACATGAAAGCACAAGGAGGAGATACAACCATCTAGCTACTACATGGACCCGTAGTCCAAGGTGGAACTACTCACGCTTAATACCGGAGAAGAAGGACTCCATGATGATCTCCCCTCCGGTAGGGTGCCGGGAAGAACTTCAGATCCCCCGATCTACGGAAGATGGTGGTGGCGGCTACAAATAGTTTCGTAGAGTTTTGATTGGGTGCCTAGGGTTTCTACATCGGGGGATTCTTATAGGCGAATAGACGAGGCAGGGGCGGCCAGAGGGCCCACACCCTACCCAGGTGCGGGCCCACCCTTGCCACGCCTAGGGGGTGTGGCAGCCCCGGCTCGCCCCCCATCTTTCCTCTGGACTTCATGTCGCCCACGGTAAAATATTGACTTTGCCTTTTGTCCCGTCCAATTCCGAGAATATTGATTTTCTGCCTTTCTAGAGCCAAAAACAGAAGAAAACATGCAACTGGCATTGTGGCAACTTGTAAATAGGTTAGTTCCAGAAAAGATATAAAAACACCTCAAAGTGTAGACAAAGCAAAGAAAACTAGATACTAAACAAGCATGGAACATCAAAAATTATAGATACGTTTCCCACGTATCAGTGTGATGCAGCACAACAACAAGTCTTCCCTCAGTAAGAAACCGAGGTTATAGAACCAGTAGGAGGAAGGAAACATCACACAAGTGTTGCAAGAAACGTGGAAACCTGCACAATACAAACTCAAGACTTTGCCCCAACGAACAGTGAGGTTGTCAATCTCACCGGTTGCTGTAACAAAGGATTAACTGTATGGTGTGGAAGGTGATAAATGGTTTGCAACAAGTAAACAGTGGAAGATGTATCAATGGTAAAGATTGGACCAGGGCCCATAGTTCACTAGAGGTGATCTCCTTAGATAAACAACATGGCATGAAGGGTAAATAAATTACAGCAGGGCAATTGACAGGAACTGAGCAAGGCAGAACAATGCAATACTAGACAAAAAGATCCTATGAGATCCAATTCGGCAATACAACAATATACATAGACTGCCATCCAACTGCATCCATGACTAGAAGTCCACCTTTAGGTTATCATCTGAACCCCCTCCAGTATTAAGTTGCAAGCAACAGGCAACTGCTTTAAGCAAAGTGTGTAAGGTAAACAATCCACTTGCTCCATGAATAAGAGACCATTGTTTTCTCCCTAGTAGCAACAACACTTCTACAACCAAAGATATTTCCGTGACTTCCCTTAGAAACTAGAGGCATGAACCCACTATCTAGCATAAATACCCCCTCTTGGAGTCACTAGCAACTACTTGGCCAAGATAGCTACTAACAATGGAGAGCATGCAAGATCACAAACAATACAGACATATAGTATCAATAAGACAAAACCATTAATCAATCTAACATAGTAATCTCAATATCCATTGGATCCCCGCAAACACAACATGCATGATTACAAATAGATTAGATCTTGATCATGAACGGAGCTCATAAGATCTATACATGAAAGCACAAGGAGGATATACAACCATCTAGCTACTACATGGACCCGTAGTCCAAGATGGAACTACTCACGCTTCATACCGGAGAAGAAGGCCTTCGGGATGATCTCCCCTCTGGAAGGGTGCCGGGAAGAGCTTCAGATCCCCCTGATCTAGGGACGATGGTGGCGGCGGCTATAGATGGTTTCGTGGAATATTGATCGGGTTCCTAGGGTTTATGCATCGGGGGCTTCTTATAGGCGAAGAGGCGAGGCAGGGGCCTGCAACGGGGCCCACACCCTGCCTAGGCGTGGGCCCACCCTGGCCGCACCTAGGGGGGTGTGGCATCCCTAGCTCGCCCCTTCGTCTCTCCTCTGGACTTCGTGTTTCCCACGGTAAAATAATGAATTTGGCTTTTGTCCCTTCCAATTCTGAGAATATTGATTTTCTGCCTTTCTGGAACCAAAAACAGAAGAAAACAGGCAACTGGCACTGTGGCAACTTTTTAATAGGTTAGTTCTAGAAAAGATATAAAAAACACCTCAAAGTGTAGACAAAACAAAGCAAAATAGATACTAAACAAGCATGAAACATCAAAAATTATAGATACGTTTCCAATGTATTAAGCATCCCCAAGCTTAAATCCTTCTCATCCTCGAGTAGGTAAGTGATAAAAAAGAATAATTTTTGAGGTGACATGCACCATCAAAACCAAGATCAAACCATTTGCAAACATTGAAAGCTGGGATCAAAGAACTCCAAACATGTGCATGAAAGATGGAGTTCTAACAATAAGACAAAGTAACTATGCATGCAACATGAAAGGCTACAAACAAAGATCATGGATAAAATGCATTGAAAAATGTTTGTTTGTTTGTTTTACATACAGAAAACATGGCATAGTGGCAATCAGCTTGTCCCTCATAGAGTAGAAAATAGATGCATAGGACACGTTCAAAGTTCATAAGAGTGACTAGATACAAGTAGCATAAGAACAAGTAATATCACAATATGCATCAATCAATAAGTTTTGGGACACTGCACATAGAACTAAGAATGATAACTATGCTCTCTTAATGGTGCCTAAAGGTAGAAGGTGGAGACTCAACATAATAGTGGAAGAAAGGCCCTTCATAAAGGGAAGCAGGGATTTCAAGTTTCAAAAAGAGCTTCCAAAAATTATGGTACTTGTTAGCTTTCAACCCTCATTGCCCCTATCATAAGCATCTTGTAGTGATTAAGGTTAAAGTGAACAAACTATGGAGTATATGCTTGACAAAGTATAAGTTGGCAATCTAATGTCCCTTGAATACGAGGGCCACACCTCATGCTACTCAACTTCAGTCACCTGTAAGTTCTTGTCATAGTAAGTACATGTGTATCATAGAGAACCGCCAATGGGGTACCCCTTGCACATGGTACATGAGCTATCCCATAACCAAAATGACAAGGCAAGCAGACAATGAGCATCTCAACGATCTTTTTATTTACTATGTGCATAGCTTTTTATTGAGGATGCTTCATAGATAGCTCATTATGGTGATGCTGTGATGACCCACAATTATAGGGGGTGTATCATAGTACTTTCGATAAATAGGAGTGTCGATCCCAACGAGGAGCAGAAGGTGTTGACTAGTGGTATGGAGCAGGAACTCTCTACAAATACTTAACAAATGGATTTTTAGTGGTTTTCTGACAAGGCAACAAAACAAAGAGCAAGTAACAAAGACAATGAACAAACGCAACAAGTGGCCCAATCCTTTCTTAGCAAAGGACAAGCCGATGGAAATACTTATAAGGACCAAACGTTCTCGAGGACACATGGGAATTCTGTCAAGTGCTTTCACTTCAAATAGCTGAGTACTCTTCTTTGGTATTTGTAAGTGTTGTGTGGGTGAACTTGTGCTAACATACCGACCTTACTTGGACTAATACATACTTGTGATTAAACCCCCTGCAATCATCTGCAACTACATGAAAGTAATTAAGATATAAACCTAACAACAGCCTTAAACTCTGAGATCCTACGCTCCCTTGTGCAAAGGTGTCCTAACAGGGGTTCAAGTTTCTGTCACTCCGGCAACCCCACAATTAGTAGACAAATACACAATGCATTCCCCTAGGCCCATAATGGTGAAGTATCATGTAGTCGACTTTCACATGACACCACTAGAAGAATAGCACCACAACTTAAATACTAAACCATTGAATAATAACTCAACACAAATCCACTACTAACAACATGACTTCTCCCATGTCCTCAAGAACTAAACGAACTACTCACGAGACATCATATGGATCAAGATCAAAGATGATATGGTAATGGATAACAATCTGAACATAAAGAATAATCCAATGGTTCCACTCACAAGCATCAACTACAATAGTAATCAACACCGGGAAAGTTTCCCCTAAGAACTAAAGCAATATCCAACACAATTGTTACAGTGGGACGGAGTGGTGATGATGGTGCTGGTGGAGATGATGGTGTGGATGATGATGATCCCGATGAATCCTAGCTTGATGATGGTGTTGATGGCGACGATCTTCCCATTTCCCCGGCAGAAATCTGTCTGCCGGAGAGATCTTTATCTCTCGGTGTTTTTCGCCCCGAAGAGGCGACGGAAATCTATCTGTGGTCGCCCCCCTGGTGTTAGGATTCCGTAGGGAAGATATAGGCAAAGGGGCGGAGTCGGGAGCCGGGCAGGTGGGCCACACCTGCCCTAGGCGCGGCCCAGGGTGGACCCACGCCTAGGGGGGTGTGGGCCCCCTGCGGCCCTTCTTAGCCTCCCCTTCTGGCTTCCTCTGTCTTCTGGGAAAATATAATTTTCCCATATTTTCCTGGTATTTTTCTAATCTTCGCGAAATTGCATCAAAACACCCCTTTTTCCATCAGAATCCAGACTCCGGCAGTTCATCCTCCAAGTATCATCCAACATGCATAAACAGATGAAAAGACATAAGTAATACCTCATAATAAGACATATATCAATGAATAGAGTAAAATTATGATATAGAATGGTGATGCAAATTGGACGTATCATGGTGCAAGTTTCCACCATGATTATGCATGGCTTAGGCTAGCGGCCCAGGCATTTATCTAACACAAAATACATAACTCCATGGACTTACAAGCTCCCTCTTTGTTTCACACTGGTGACATCCATAGACAAAAGATCATGATATCAATTGTGTACAAAGTACAAGTGCAATGTTGAAAACGTTCCCCATGATAGCATGGTTCTGCTAATTCCAACGTATAAGTGCAAGCATATACAACATAGACGACACAAAGGTTCAATTTTATTAGGGGAAAATAATATAAAGTGTGCCATCAAGTTCGTGAGGGCTTTAATCACTAAGTTTTCACATAACAAAATACTTTTTAATTGGAAGATAGATGAAAACAAGAATATACTTGGAATGGTGTAACACACCATGCATAGGTATTTATAGTGGACACTTTGGAATAACTTGGTTTCTTGGGAGTTGGAAGCATGAATAGAGCTTACTCATATAAGTGGAGGCTAGCAAAAGACTGGGAGCAACCAACTAAGAGAGCAATAATGGCCATAATCATGCAGAGCGACAAAACATTACTAATCAAAGCATAGAGTGGTACTATAAGTCAAGTACAAAATGATCATAGAGGCTAATGGTGACTTGTTTGTAGTCATAACATGGTGTGAGCATGTGCTAAGTCAACCTAAACAAAGCATCAAAGGAGAAAACCACAATACTATGCTTTTGCATGCCAAAACAACGCATAATTTCTTCAAGGCACACTAAGCAATCCCAATTGTTTGGAACAAGACATGCTACAACAATAATCACTAAGCATAAGGTCAAAACAACACCTAGCATGTCATGCTAAAGTCTGGGTCACAGTCAATGCAAGCTCCTCTTGCACTTCCAAGCAAGAACTTTCTACTCCTTTCCAACACCAATTGTCTTATTTGAAACAACACAGCGAGAACGGGGGTCCAACTACTTTATTCAAGCAAACTAAACAAACTAAGCAAAGCAGACGAAAACTAAGATGTCTCTAAGAAAAACACAACATTACATGAAACAATAAAAACGAAGTGTCTAGACAGACCTGAGCTTTTTATTGATGAAGAAGGGGATGCCTTGGGCATCCCCAAGCTTTGACGCTTGTAATTATTGGATATTTCTTGGGGTGACACCGGGGTGGCATACCCAAGCTTGAGCTTTTGTCCATTCTTCATCTCATTACATCATTCTCTCTCTACACCTGAAAATTTTCCTTCATACAAAACTTCACACAATCTTCATTAGCAACATTAGTGTATTCAAAAGATAATAGACCTTAAGGCTAAGTGATGACTCCTTGATGGCGCCATAGAACTTGGTGCTTGACGTGGAGTCTGTTGGGAACCCCAAGAGCAAGGTGTGAAGCAGCACAACAGCAAGTCTTCTCTTAGTAAGAAACCGAGGTTATCAAACCAGTAGAAGGAAGGAAATGTCACACAGGTGTTGCAAGCAACGCGGAGACCTGCACAACACAGACTCAAGACTTTGCCCCAACTAACAGTGAGGTTGTCAATCTCACCGGTTGCTGTAACAAAGGATAAACGTATGGTGTGGAAGGTAATAGTTTGCAACAAGTAAACAGGTAACAATGGAGGATGTATCAATGGTAAAGATTGGACCAGGGTCCATAGTTCACTAGAGGTGCTCTCCTTAGATAAACAACATGGCATGAAGGGCAAACAAATTATAGCAGGGCAATTGACAAGAACTGAGCAAGGCATAACAATGCAATTACTAGTTGGAAAGATCCTATGAGATTCGATTGGGCAATACAACAAGATACATAGACCGCCATCCAACTACATCTATGACTAGAAGTCCACATTTAGGTTATCATTCGAACCCCCTCCAGTATTAAGTTGCAAGCTACAGACAACTGCTTTAAGCAAAGTGTGTAAGGTAAACAGTCAACTTGTTCCATGAACAAGAGACCGTTGTTTTCTCCCTAGTAGCAACAACACATCTACAACCGAAGAGATTCCTGTCACTTCCCTTGGAAACTAGAGGCATGAACCCACTATCGAGCATAAATACCCCCTCTTGGAGTCACTAGCAACTACTTGTCCAAGATAGCTACTAACAACGAAGAGCATGCAAGATCACAAACAACACAGACATGATAGAATCATAAAGACAAAACCATTAATCAAACTAACATAATAATCTCAATATCCATCGGATCCCTGCAAACACAACATGCATGATTACAAATATATTAGATCTCTATCATGAACGGAGCTCACAAGATCTATACATGAAAGCACAAGGAGGAGATACAACCATCTAGCTACTACATGTACCCATAGTCCAAGGTGGAACTACTCACGCATCATACCAGAGAGAAGGCCTCCGGGATGATCTCCCCTCCGGCAGGGTGCTAGGAAGAACTTCAGATCCCCCCGATCTAGGGACGATGGTGGCGGCGGCTACAGACGGTTTCATGGAGATTTGATTGGGTTCTTTGGGTTTCTGCATCAGGCCTTCTTATAGGCGAAGGGGGAGGTCGATGTCGTGGTATTGCTGACGAGTACGCCATGGAGGGGTCCTCACAATGCGTGTTTAGAGACGTGGGGGAAGGCGGCCGGTTGAAGTGCGGTAACCTGACTTACCTGTGTTCATTCCCTAGCGGTGGCAGAATCCTACTCCTGCTATAAATCACTAAAATGGCAATACGCCGAGTTACAAAGATAGGTTTGCTGTGCGAGGTTGTGTAAGGTTATCTATGGTCGTATGAGATTGTGCCCTAAAGGCTCCCATAGGCCCGACTTATATAGTCGCCAGGTCCTAGGGTTACAGGGAAAAGTCCTAGCCGGACAGGTTACAGAGTCCTACACCGTCTATTACTAGTCTAGCGTGTCTTGTACTCCAAGGCTCTGGGTATGCTGGTGACTCCACTGTAGCCTTACTTTATCCGGCATGGGCCTCCCTTCTGGATCCATCTAACTGGGCTGCCCAGCAGGCCATGGGCCATGCTACCAACTGTGGGCCACCCGGGTTAGCCGGATAAGAGACATGCTATGAGGATACCCATATAGCATATCCCCAACAGTAGCCCCGGGAGAACTCCGAGATCTTGTGCCGTCTTGCCTCTTCACGTTGAATGCTCCGTCTAGATGGATGTCGGCAAATCGTCAAGCAATATCTTTTATTCCTTCCAAAGAACCCTGCAAGGTTTTATCCGTCTTCAACTTGTAAGTCGGAGAATTTGCCGAATCTTCCATCATACTCTTCCGTAGCCAGAATGGATCCTTCCATGCCGGAATCTTCTGATGTGATGGTTCATCTGCCTATGTCAGCTAGGGCGACGTAGACGTAGGTCAGCAACGCCTCGTAACTCACACATTCAGAGAACTCAATCATGTCCACTTTTCCCGCGCGAGCAATACGAACCGTTGGCGGTGACGGTTGGTACGTGGCGAAATTTCTGTGCACGTCTCCGCACACGTCGTCTACGCGGCAACCGTCCGATCAAGCTGCACGAATCTTGACGTTGGAGATCATAAATAGTAACTGTGGTGGTAAATTTACTTTTTCACCTCATTCTCCCCTGCATCTTCTTCTTCCTCAGGCAAGCGTCTCCTCGAGCTCTCCGCGCCTCGCACGAAAAACCCTAACTCCCAATCTCGCCAGACACTTCCGAACGCATCCAATGGCTAGAAGCAGCTCCTCCCCTTCAATGGCAGCGTCGGGCGAAGCCACGACGAAGCCGGTGAGCTCCGTCATCGTGCCCCCAGAGGGCCTGGTTATCCCCAGGTCCGCGGTGGTTGAAGCCATTGGCGGCAACCATAATCTAGCGGCGCTGGAGCTGCTGGAGGGGGAATATGATTCCCACAAAGGCGACTGGCGCGGTTCGGACATTATGGACCGCGACATCAAAGAGCTGATCATCGAAGTCTATCTCCCTGCGACGGAGGGGCTCGACTGGAGGGCGGCGCCGGCCGGCGAGGTCATACCTTCTTCCCAAGCCGGAGAAAAGGTGTACCTCAAAGCACAGATGGTACGCGGCGTATCCCTGCCCATCTCTAATTTCTTCCTTGCCGTCTTGAACCATTACCGAGTTCAGCCCCAAAACCTCTCTCCCAATAGTATCCTAGCGCTTAGCAATTACGCGGCAATTTGCGAGGGTTACTTAGGGATTAAGCCTAGGCTAGATCTCTTCATCTATTTCTTCACCGTCAAGCGCGAAGCCTGAGCCAGCAAGGACGAACTTAGAAATTGTGGCACTATTAGCTTCAAGATCTGGCCTGGCCGGCCTTGCCCGACATCGTAGGCCACGAGTCCTGCAAGAACTGGCAGTCTGGCGGCGTACTTACTTCTACGACCCAGATATCCCTCTGGCCGGCCGAGAAGTAACGTATTCGGACTTTGTCGATGGGGCCGCTGCCAAAACTTCGACATGGAGATCCCAGGCCTCCCTTACCTTCGACATTGACGCTTCCCGCGCTATAAGGCGGATAGAGTGGTTCATAGAGACAGGTTTGACCGGCTTGGACCTAGCCATGTGCTGGTTCATCAGGCGAATCCAGCCTCTGCAGCACCGCTCAAGGTTGATGCACGAGTATACCAACGATAGAAGGGATAGCCTCCGCATCTCCATGGACAATTTCTCAAGCGACTCCGTCAAGATCCGCCTCAAGGACATCGTCAAGGTGAAGGACAAGAAGCGTGGCTTCACCATCACCTATGACATGTTTATAGAGAGCAAGTGCCCAAAGGTAACTGTTTATTTTCCGTGTATGACATATACTCCAGTTCTTCCGTCTAGCCATTACCATCTCATCTAACACGGAGGTTCTTCACCTTAACAGCTTAGCGACATAGACGAGGACAACATGGCTCCTCAAATCTATGATCAAAAGATGAAGGAAGTCACCTCGTGTCTGACGACGATGCTCCGTTGGTGCGAAAGCGGAAGAGCTCCACCTCTGATGCTGCCGACGGAGGCAAGAAGAAGACGAAAGGTGGAGCCTCCAAGAAGACTACCGCCACCCTGGAGGCAGAGAAAAGAAAGATTACTAGGATCCCCTTTGCCAAAGCACCCCCTCTTGTGTAAGCTTCTTTCTCTCTGACATTGTCCATTTGTCTGTCTTGTTCCTGTACTTATGCATTTTGCACGTTTCAGGAAGAAAGCCACAACCAGCTTGAAGAAGACCTCCAAAACTTCGGGGGCTTCTAGAACCATCAAGGATATGCTGCACGCGATGCATCTCCCGCCATCTCCCCTGTCACTCCCGTCGTCAAGCCTTCGCCCGCTCCAACAAGCTCTCAAACCAACGAAGCAGCTGGCCCTTCCACCATGGAAGTGGACTCAGGCGCCTCTACCGAGCTTGCTGTTGTTGGTGAACAGGCGATGCAGGAGAGTGCCGCACACCAAATGGCTGAAGCTCCGGCTAAGGATGCCATCGGTAGCGGTAAGGCGGTGGTGGAAGGTGGTACTTCTGCCGAAGGCGGCGCCCCCACACCCAAGAAAACCATTGAGTTTCCAAAGATATTCTATCTGGTACTTACGCCGGGTAGCACTGCTCTGGTTCCTAGTGCGGCACCGACATCTCCGACGTGCGGTCTAGAGGAGCTTCTCCGGCAAGGAGAGATCTTGTAAGGAAACAGTGTATCCTTCGGCAAGCTGCTGGCTGAGAGTGCTACTAACCTCAAGATCATTGCACTTGTAAGTTATTTTTGCCTTTTTGCATTTCATATGAGTATTCCACTGTAGCCCCCGAGGATTTAGACGGAAAACCATAAGTCTT
This sequence comes from Avena longiglumis, assembly GCA_030063025.1. Lineage (NCBI taxonomy): Eukaryota > Viridiplantae > Streptophyta > Magnoliopsida > Poales > Poaceae > Avena > Avena longiglumis. The sequence goes on from CP125978.1 coordinate 436,799,982, forward strand.
TGCGTCTAAATGATCTAAGAGTGACTAAGCTAGAAAACTTCTCACTGTAGCCCCCAAGCATATAGGTGGAATGAATTATTCCGACTAGATGCTTTAAGAGTAGCATACGCAGTGTTTATAGATTTTGATACTATAGCCCCCAAGCTTCTAGTTGTAACTGAATTAGTTCCGACTAGATGCTTAAAGAGAAGCTAAGCATACACTCGAGTTAAAAAATTTATACTGTATCCCCCAAGCTGCTAATCGAAAACTGAATTAGTTCCGACTAGATGCTTAAAGAAAGACTAAGCATATTGCTAAATTAAAAACTCTCACTGTAGCCCCCGAGCATCTAGGTGGAAATTTTCTGGCTAGATGCTCCAAGTAGACCAAACAACGCTTAACTTTTCTTTTTTCCACATAATGAGAATGCTCGGAGGGGCATGGCCAACGACAAGTACCAGAAGATGCGTGCGAACTTGGCAGCCGAAAAGGGTAAAACTGCCTTCTTGAAGGAACAGATCATCAAGAGCAAGCGTCTATTTTTCCTTTCTTTTTCGTATTCCGACTTGAACTTGTGTATTCTCTGAGTACTCACTGTGTACTTTGCTTTCTCCGACTTGTAGAAACCATTGCCAAGGCTAAGGACATTGTCGAGCAATCCAAGCATATTCAGGAGCTGGATAGCGAGAACAAGATCCTTAAGCAGGAGAGGAAGGACATGCTGAAGATGCATGAAGAATCAATGAAAGCCTTGCAGGACTCCTCTACTGAGGAGATGAACCGCTTGAAGGAGGATATATCGATCTTAAAAGATCATAAGAAAGATGCCGATGAGCAGAATCAACGCCATCATGAGGCGTACAAGCTCCTCCAACAAGAACATGACTCCTTGGTGGATACCCTCTGGCAAGCTGAGGCTAGCATCTTCAGTAAGTGATTCTCCGTCTTGGATTTCTTTAGTATGGATACTCTGAATTTTTGAACTCATGTGCTCCTTTGTCAGAAATTCGCAGCTCCTATGGGTTTAACCCGGTCTCCTCCTCTGGCAAAGGAATGCATGGTTCTTGCCGGCAACTTCATCAACACCACCATCGCGTAAGCCAAAGAGATTGCCAAGCCCCTCTAGATTAATATCAAGTCATCGGACTTTATGGCGAAGTTCTCAGATATCCTGCGCTGAGCCCCCGAGTGTATCACAAGCTGGAAAGCTTCATGTGCACGGGCCGGTGCAAGGATGGCATTGTCCATGGTCAAGGCACACTACGATAATGCCGACATCGACACGGTAACCTCTGGCATCCCAGACGTAGATGACAAAGGCCATGAGATAAATCACGAATCTATCCTGTCGTCACTCGCGGGTTATGACACCAGAGTTGCCGAGTTGGTCGACGTCAACGTCTTCGTGCCAAGGAACACCATTGATGGCGGCAACCAAAGCTCCTCCGAGTCCCTCAACACTGCCAACTTCGAGGGTGACTCTCCTGCTGCCGATGATATTGCTTCCAAGTCGCCTGCACCAGAGGAATGAAAAACAATTTGTAATATTTGTTTCCTCTGTGATGTGTATGCGGAAAAAACTATGTATTAACTTAAGGTGGAAAACAATGATGTATGTCCTGCTACTTAAGAACTATTTCTAGCATGTATATATTTTTTAAGCGAGTGCTGGCTTATCCATTACTTTGGTTCTTATGCTTGACTTTTCGTGAGTCGAAAGACTCGTTGTCGGAACCATGCGCTCAGGTGATGATGCCCAATGGCACCGTTAATAACCTAAACACAAAATCGCCAACAATAAGTGCCGAAAGTCACTACTCCATAATCCACATAAAAACGACAAAGAACATGTAGACCAGAAAACTTAAGCTAACGCCCGTAGGCGGAATTTTCACAAGTGCAATCGCAAAGCTTGTGCATAAAGGTTTGATATGATCCAAAAATGAACACTAAAGGAGGTAAAAGACTCAGAAATATGAGTGAACCAGAGAGCTTTATTTCATTGATCATATAAGAGGTACACAATTAGATAAACAAATGCTAAGTGTAAAAAGGACATAGCTATATGTTCCATGGCCGATCAAGCTCGGTAGTCATCATCCGGTCACGCCGCCACGCTTATGATCCTCGTTGGGTCTATCCTTCAGTTCACGATTGTCAACGAGGTAGTAAGACCCATTGAGTAGCGCCTTGCTTATGATGAACGGTCCTTCCCATGGTGGGGATAATTTGTGTGACTTCTTCTGCTTAAGTCGGAGCACCAAATCCCCCTCTTTAAACGAGCGATGCCGAATGTGGCGACTATGGTAGCTGCGTAGCTTCTGCTAGTAGATGGCGGATCTTTGGCATGCCAAAATGCGCTCCTCCTCAGAAGGTCCACATCTAGGCGTCTGGATTCTTCAGCGTCATCTTCGTCATAGGCGGCAACTCTTGGTGCATCATGAAGTATGTCAGAAGGTAGGATGGCTTCTGCTCCATATACCATGAAGTAAGGGGTGTAGCCGGCGGATCTGTTGGGTGTAGTTCGTAAACTCCACAGCACAGTTGGCAATTCTTCCGCCCAGGCTCCAGCTTCTCTATGTAGCGGTGCCTCAACACGTGGCTTTATTCCCCGCAGAATTAATCCATTGGCTCGCTCAACCTGACCGTTGGATTGTGCGTGTGCCACAGATGCAAGGTCAAGTCGGATGCCCTTCTCCCAACAATATGCCTCCACTTCTTCAAGTGACAAGTTGCTGCCGTTGTCGGTGATAATGCTATGTGGGAGACCAAATCTCACCCCCAGATCCCGGACAAACCTAAGGGCAGTTGCCCCATCAAGCTTTCTAATGGGTTTAGCTTCTATCCATTTAGTGAATTTATCAACTACTACTAGAAGATGTGTAAACCCACATGGTGCCGTATGTAACGGTCCCACCATGTATAGCCCCTAGACTGCAAACGGCCAAGTTATTGGTATTGTTCGCAATTCTTCAGCAGGAACATGTGGTTGTCGGGCATAATACTGGCATCCCATGCATGTCTCAACCAGCTTGTCAGCGTCCGCCTTCGCGGTCAGCCAGTAGAATCCTTACCGGAAGGCTTTCGCGACCAACGATCGAGGAGCGGCGTGATGCCCGCAATCTCCGAGATGGATTTCGCGTAGGATTTCAATACCTTCTAGCTGGGAAACACACTTAAGGTATACACCGGTAGTGCTTCTTTTTTAGAGTTGTTCATTGATTATGGTATAGCCTTTTTCTCAACGTACTCTTTTCTGTCTTTCGACTTCGTCGTCGAGCAAAATTCCGTGTTCGAGATATTCCATGAACGGTTTTTTCCAAGCCGGAGGGACTTTGCCACCATGTGGACGAAAGAGTCAACTCTATCCGGGTTGTCGATGTCTGCTCCCTTCACGGACGGTGTTTGTAGATGCTCTAGGAAAACTCCTGGCGGAATTCATTTGCGCCCTGATCCAAGCTTAGACAGCAGATCAGCCGCCTCGTTTTGCTCCCTAGGTACATACTTGACTTCGTAGCCCAAGAAGCTCTTGGCTATCTCGTCCACTTCGTCTCGATATGACGCCATCATAGGGTTTCACGCATTCCAGGTGCCAGCCACCTGCTGGGCAACCATGTCGGAATCTCCACAGCAAACTATGCGCTTGATGCCAATATCCTTGGCTACACGTAATCCGTGAATGAGTGCTTTATACTCCGCCATGTTGTTCGTAGCCTCGAAGTGGATCTGCAGAACGTAGTGTAGCTTGTCACCAGTTGGTGACTGTAGCAATACACCAGCCCCCGAGCCGTTGAGCAACTTTGATCCGTCAAAGTGCATCACCCAGTATTCTGGTTTCGGCAACCATTGTCGTTGATCCTGGCGGTGGCCGGGCTTCCTCCCGTGGCGCTGCTTCGCAGATCGCGCGCCGCCACGCGGCCCGGTCGCTTTTTGTCGTCGGTTCAGGCACGCCGAACGGTGGGGTTCAGCGCCGACCGATCCGCCGCTGGTGGTAGCGTGATAGCTCTGCTGGCCACCGCCGAGGCGAATTTTTCGCCGCTTGCCTTGCGCACCGCCCGCGCCAGCGGAGTTCCTCGACCGCTGCCGTGGGCGTTAGGAGGGATTGGTGGAGAATGGATCCTCCGGCGGATCGGTGCTGGTTGCCATGTAGGTCGCGGCGTGGCGACCGGTCCCGTCGCGGAGGTCGGCGGAGTTCTCCGACCCGGAGTCGAATTCGAAGATCCCGAGGATGGAGGGGTCCTCGAAGTCTCCCACGTTGGAGACCTGGGCGATGGAGCCCGCAGATGAAGCCACGGTGATGGATCCGGCGAGTGACGCCGGGGTCGCTGAGTCGGCGTCGTCGTTGAGGGCCGCGTCCTCTGCCGCGTGAGTTTTCGCCACGTTCTCGTGGGCGAATTGTACTGGGCGAGGGCGATGGATCGTGCGGATCTGTCTCTCGAGAGCCGATCGCGTGGCGGCGACTTCGCGGATGCGAGCGAATCCTCCGAGATGGCGTCGGTGAGACCGACGAAGAGGCTGATCGTGCCGATCGGCAGGATCACGCTGTGCGTGACGGGTCGCACCGCTGGGACGTAGCTGCTCGGCAAGATTTGGAGCATCTCGCCGATCGCTATCATGCGGCCGGTGGCGACCGTCTCGTTGATGGGCAGATTGGATCTCGCCGCAGAACACCGGCTAGACCGGCCAGGCCCCATGGTGGGCGCCACTATCGTGGGAATGGTCACGGCAGATGCTGCAATCGGCAGCGAGTAGTAGAACGAGGGGTAAGGGCGGCCAGCCATCTGCGGTGCGAGATGAGGGCAGAGACACAGGGTTTTACCTGTTCGGCCCGAGGGTAAAGACCTACTCCCGCTAGATTGTATTATGGAGGTGTTACAATGGGCGAGCTCGGCCAGCATTTAGTCGCTTGGGTGTATGAGGAACGTCTCTACTCACCCCATAGGGAGGTTTATATAGGCTCACCTCCCTAGGGTTTACATATCTCAACTGATTGATTAAAGCTTGATACTCGTTTAACCTAATCCGACCGGCCTATCTACTCGCCTGGCCTTCAGCCGCTCGGTTCCTCATTGGCTTCAATCCGATCCGTCCTGCGAGCCCACTCGCCGGTTCTTGGGCGGTCGAACGCGTCCCATCGGGTATAGCCCGGTAGGCACATCCCCATCAGTACACCATCCCCCGAGCCGTTGACCAACTTTGATCCGTCAAAGTGAATCACCCAGTATTCTGGTTCCGGCAATGGGGTAGCATCTGGCATCTCTGTCCAATCTGCAATGAAATCCGCCAAGGCTTGTGACTTGATAGCGTCGCGTCTCTTATAGGTGATCTCGAAGGCGGCAAGCTCAATGCCCCACTTCGCGACCCTTCCCGTGGTGTCGCTGTTGTTGATAATGTCGGACAGTGGAGTCTTGCTCACCACTGTGATTGGGTGTTCCTGAAAGTAGTGCCTCAGCTTCGAGAAGCAAGGAATACTCCATAAGCTATCTTCTGGTAGTGCGGGTAACGCTGCTTGGACTCCGTCAATACCTCGCTTACATAGTAAACTAGTCTTTGAACTCCGTGCTCATAGCCTGGTTCCTTCCGCTCTACCACGACGACGATGCTGATTACCCGGTTGGTTGCCGCCATGTAAATTAACATGGGCTCTCCAGGCTCGGGTGATGCAAGGATGGGCGCTGAGGAAAGAGTGTCCTTGACCTGCTTCAATGCTGCATCTTCTTCGTCCATCCACGTAAATTTGTCCGCCTTCTTCAGAAACTTGTAGAGCGGTAGAGACTTCTCTCCAAGTTGGCTGACGAACCGACTAACTGCTGCAACACAACCTGTTAGTCGTTCAATATCCTTTAGGCATGTCAGACGGTTTATGTTTAAGATGGCCTTGATTTTATCCGGGTTGACCTCGATTCCACGCTGGGAATGAAGCCCAACAATTTGCCGGCTGGAACCCCAAAGACGCACTTCTTAGGGTTAAGCATCATGTTGTATTTCCAGAGATTATCAAAGGTTTCTTTTAAGTCGGAGATTAAGTCATTTGACTTTTTAGACATCACCGCTATATCGTCCACCTATGCGTGAACGTTCCGACCAATTTGATCATGTAGGCAATGTTGCATTGTCCGCTGGTACGTAGCACCTGCGTTTTTCAACCCAAAGGGCATCGTCCGCTGGTCGAGTAAATGACTTGGTCAATGCGAGGCAGAGCAAATGGATCTTTGGGGCATGCTTTGTTCAAGCCGGTGTAATCAACGCACATTCTTAATTCTTTGGTTCCCTTTTTGGGGACAAGTATAGGGTTGGCCACCTATTGGGTGTGAAGGACTTCTCGGATAAAACTAGCCTTAAGTAACCTAGCTATCTCTTTGCCTATGGCGCATCTCTTCTCATCTCCAAAGCGTCATAGAGGTTGCTTCACTGGTTTGCATTTTGGATCAATGTTTAAGCTATGCTCGGCAAGTTCCCTAGGTACACCTTTCATGTCGGCAGGTTGATAGGCAAAGATGTCCCTGTTCTCACGGAGGAACTCGACGAGCGCGCTTTCCTATTTGGGATCCAGGTTCGTCCCAATGGCGGTGGTCTTGGAGGCATCGCCTACCACAAGTTCCAACGGCTTGGTCTCAATGGCGGCCTTGAATGCTGGAGCGGAGTAGTCGGAGATCTGTTTCTTCGACGCGGGCATCTCTGAGTCATCGAACTTGCTCTGGATCTCTTTGAATTCTTCGCTATAGAGGACAGCTTCCGCGAAGGCTGCTTCATTAATCTCGCAGTCCCTTGCTTTGGTAAAGCTTCCGGATACGGTGATGACACCGTTTGGTCCGGGTATCTTGAGTTTGTTGTAGACGAAGCATGGCTTGGCCATGAAGGTGTGGAATATGTCGTGGACGAATATGACGTGGTACACGCTCTTGAAGGGGACCACCTCAAAGGTCATGCGCTCTTGGCGGTAATTATTAACATCGCTAAAGGCAACCTAGAGTGTGATGCACCCAAGGGACCGAGCCTCCCGACCAGGAACTACGCCATGGAAGATGGTGTTGGTCCGCCTTTGGTTTGCCTCCGTCAAGTTCATCTTTTGCAGTGTATCCAGGTACATGATGTTGATGCTGCTTCCACTATCCACCATACATTTGGTGAACTCGGCGCCGTCAATCAAGGGGTTGATGACCATGGCGTATTGGTTCTCCGTAAGGATAAGGTCTGGGTGATCCTTCCTGTCCCAAGTAATTGGAACCTCCGACCAGCGCAGGTATTGGGGAACTGGGGGTAGAGTTGCCATCAGTATCCTCATAGAGGTCTTCTGTTGTCGGATGGTGGGGGTGCCAAGGAAAGAGTGGTAAACTGGCGCCTTCTTCACGAAGGGGTTATTGCCTTTGTCGTCTCTCTTGGCGGCGTGCTTGGGGTCAACATCCTCGTCCATGTCACTTGAATCCTTGGACTCCTCCTTCTTCTTCCCCTTGCCCTTGCCTCGCGGTCTGTTCTTCCGACTTCGCTTGTATCCGGACTCCGGGTCCTCCTTGATGTCGTTGACAAACTTGTAGTGTCGATTGGTATTTCTGGCCTTGCCATTGACATCAAGGTGTACGAGGCACGGCATATCGCGGTACTCTTCGTAGGTTTGGGGAACGCGAAGCGCTGCCGAGGTAGTTTCACTTCGCACGCCTGACCCACTCCTCCCTCGCCATGCATCGCCATCATCTCGTCCTGCAAAGGTCATGGCGACCATGTTGGGAGTTTGCTTTTCTTCTGGAGCGGTTTTCCGCTTTGTGTTGCTGTTCCTCCGAGCTTGAGTTGGAACGGCCATTGCCGGCAGAGAGCCGCGAGCATCGTCGGCGGCAGCTACGAACTCACTAGCCAACTGAATCATCTGGTTCAAGTCAAGCTGGTGATTGTTCTGCAAGCGCTTCAGCTTATGTCGAAGAAACGTGCCCCTTTCCAACCCATCAATGAAGGCGGCCATGGCGGTCTGAGCATGCACTCCTGCGCATGAATTCTTCATATCCAGCCAGCGGGAGAGGTAGGCGCGAGATGTCTCGTCTTTCTCTTGCATGCACCGCTGTAGATCGCCAACAGTGCATGGACGTTTGTACGTACCCTCTAAGTTCTTGGTGAATGCCTCTTGCATGTCTAACCAATTGCAGATGGATTTATCCGGCAAGTCGTCAATCCATTGACAGGCTGTTCCCGCCAACATCAATGGGAGGTACTTGACGGCAACGTTGGGGTTACCCCCGGCGATCTCTACCACGTTGCCGTAATCCTGCAACCATGTAGCTGGCTTAGCGGTGCCGTCATAGGGCTTGATGGTCTTGTCAATCCGGAAACCTTTAGGGTAAGTTGCGGACCGTATCGCAGGTCCAAAGCAACGTGGTCCCAGGTATGGTCCTTCCCGGGCCTCGTGGATCTTATCGATCCGCGAACATGCGTCGTATGGCTCTGGGTTTCTTTTCTTCTTGTCAACAGGGGATGGGCTGCATGAACGACGTGGGCCCCCTCCGCCATGGTGACTGCTAGGTGGCGACGGAGGCGGAGGTGGCGGTGGGTTAGCCTTCTTGCTATTATCGTCGCGCGACGCCTCACGCTTGTCGCGATTGCTTGCCGGACGCGACCTGCTCTTGTGTCCCTGGTTGCGCTCTCCGTCATGACGGGTCTGCTCCGTGTTGTCGCGGATGACGATGCCGCTCTGCCTTGGCGGGGGCATATCCGTACGATGGTGAGCCTTGGGGTCTTCGTGATGTCAGGGGGAGCGGGGCGGTGGCGATGGGTGACGAGGTCGGGCCATTTCTCCATGGTCGGAGGATATGGGGATAAATCCTTCATGTTGCACGCATCCCTCCGTCTTCGTTCTGATGAAACCGTCTGAGACCTGACATCAAGAGGAGATCTGTCCCTCGGCGGCTTATGCTGGCTAGACTGGCAAAACATTGGGTTAGACTCAAGCCTCTGAGAGGTAGCCTTTTCCTGCTGCTTGACCGCCTTGGCCACCAGGTCATAGACCTGGTCCACTGCCTCGGGCGATCTATCCTGCTCCAGAAGGGTCTTGGCGACGGCGAGGTTGAGGAGTGGGGTGGGCATCACCTGTCTGCCTTCACTGTCAATGTATGGATTGGCTTGTGACGGCTTTTTGGGAGCCCATCCTAGGTTTCTCCGTACACCAGGATCGTTGATGACGCGAGCCGGAGCTTTCTTGGCCTTCTGCTGCAGCAGCAGAGTCTTGTACTCGGCCTCCATTGCTCTAGCCTTCTCTATGGATTTCTGCGTGTTGACCAGATCTCGATCTAGCTTAGCGCCTTGCTATGCGGTGGCCTGCGCTTCCTCCAGCAGCTGTTGGCGCTTCTCGTCAAGCTGGGTCATGTTCCAGATATGAGCTACGACCAGTAGCTCGACGAGGAGATTGCCATACATCACTCTATCAGCTAGAGTAACTTGGGAAGCAGCAGACGTAGATGCTGGAGGCGACAAGTTTGTGGTGTGGTTGTTGCTCGGGCCGGTGCTGACTTCGTGCGGCTGGTGCACTAGGTTACACGGAGGGGGAATGACCTTTGCGCGATCGATGTCGTCAGCAACAGGTGGTCCCTTCCCTTTGTCCAGAGCTGTAGGTGGAGCTCGTCCGGGTTGATCTTCATCCATCACCTTCACAATGGTGACGAACACCTCTCGAGACGTGACAACGTTGTTGGCATGCTCGTCACGCGTGTACTCCTCCTCCATCTCCTGCATGGCGGATTCTAGTTACTCTGGACTGAAATCTATCTCCTCTGAATCTGCACTGAAGTCGGCGTATAGCGTGTCAATCATAGAGTCGGAGGGTGCCAGGATCTCCTCGATGACGGGGGGTGGAGGTGCAACAGCGAAGACGATGACTGGAGGTGGTGGCACGACTGCGACGATGGCGGCCGAAGGCGGTGGTGGTGGTGGCTGAGTCGGAGGGGCTCCATCAATGAGCACAAGCGCTGTCTTAGCTGCCGTTTCAGCCTCCGCGTAGTTGTTGACGGTGTTCACCATGCCTTCGAAGGTAAGGCGTCCCAAAGCCTGCTGCCGCCTTAGAGAATGCCGGAGAAGTGTGCCGTGGTCCAGTCCTTCTACAAAGTGATACATGGCATCATCATTGGGGTAGTGGGCTAGATCGGCTCGTATACGGAGCCACCTGGCAAGGTAATCATGGGGGGTTTCGCCCTCTCTCTGAACACAACACGCCAGATCGAAGATGGTAACCATGCCGACGAACTTGGATCTCTGCTGTCCAGACACACGGACGAAGCCGGTGGACTTGCAGTGATCTTCCATCGTTATATCCTGCACAGGGGCGGTTTGGGTGGGCCTTGAATTTTTTCGATCTTTGCCGGCAAACTCCGAAGAGAGATCCGACATCGATCCTTCTATGAACGTATCCTACCCGTAGGCGGTCCGTGCGGGTCTTGATGCTCCTTCGACTCCCAAGGAACTAGTGCCCGAGTCAGTTTCGCTAATGAAGAGGTGGATGTCTCTGATAGGAACGATCGAACACCACATAGGGTTCGTCTTCACCGGGATCCAGAACTCGTCGGGAGGGATGATCAGAATGTTGCCGGAGAAAATAACGCGACCGATGGCTACAGTTTTGCTGATTCCCGCGAAGATCTTGGTCCTCGCCCGCTGAAGAGCCTGAAGCGCCTCTTTCCCCACGGTGGGCCCAACTGTCGTGGTATTGCTGACGAGTACGCCATGGAGGGATCCTCACAATGCGTGTTTAGAGACGTGGGGGAAGGCGGACGGTTGAAGGGTACGAGGTAACACAACTTAACCAGGTTCAGATCCCACAACAGTGGCGGAATCCTACTCCTGCTATAAATCACTATAATGGCAATACGCCAAGTTACAGATATAGGTTTGCTGTGCGAGGTTGTGTAAGGTTGTCTATGATCGTATGAGATTGTGCCCTAAAGGCTCCCATAGGCCCGACTTATATAGTCGCCAGGTCCTAGGGTTCTGGTGGAAAAGTCCTAGTCGAATGGCAGATTCTGAGTCCTACACCGTCTATTACTAGTCTAGCGTGTCTTGTACTCCAAGGCTCCAGGTACGCTGGTGACTCAACTTTAGCCTTCCTTTATCCGGCATGGGCCTCCCTATGGATCCATCTAACTGGGCTGTCCAGCAGGCCATGGGCCATGCTACCAACTGTGGGCCACCCGGGTTAGCCGGATAAGAGACATGCTATGAGGATACCCATATAGCATATCCCCAACAGCCGATGAGGCGGCCAGAGGGGCCACACCACTCCCAGGCGTGGGCCCATCCCTGGCCGCGCCTAGGGGGGTTTGGCTGCCCTGGCACGCCTCTCCGTCTCCCCTCTGGACTTCTTGTTCCCCACGGAAAGTTATTGAATTTGGCGTTCGTCCCGTCCAATTCCGAGAATATTTCCTTACTAGCTTTTCCGGAACCAAAAATAGCAGAAAACAGGCAACTGGAACTGTGACAACTTGTTAATTGGTTAGTACCAGAAAACATGTAAAAAACACCTCAAAGTGTAGACAAAGCAAAGCAAAGTAGATACTAAACAAGCATGGAGCATCAAAAACTATAGATACGTTTCCGACGTATCACTAAGCTTTGGAACAACAAAACTTTTCACTAAAAACACAAGCTACTGTAGTAACTCCTTCAAAAATCTCAATTCCCCAAAAGATAACTAAAAAAGGAATCAATAAGAGGCAAATGCAAATAGTGGCAGAAATCTGTCAAAACAGACCAACAGGTAGAAACCGATTTTTTCGAAAATATTATGTTGCTCAAATAAAAAAGTGTTGAACTAACGAAAGTTAGCTCATATACTGGGGGATTTATTCGTAAATGTTCAGCTCAATCTGACTTACAAAGATTCCTCACGAATTTTTATGGTGGAGGACAGAAATCTGTTTCGGGACAACAACTCCCCAAATCTTACTTCCCTTTCATTAGAGGTCATTCTTGGCACAAAAGGCAAACAAAAAGGATAAGTAGAGGTAACTACTGAAGTAATAACTTCCAAGACTCAAGGAAACTCTTGGGTTATCTCCCAACAAGTACTTTTCTTTAACGCCTTTAAGTTAGGCACAATAGTTTGAGAAGATGCTCGCATGAGAAATATGAATCAAAGTAAAAGAGAGCATCAAGAAGCAAATTCAAAACACATTTAAGTCTAACCCACTTCCTATGCATAGGAATCTTGTAAGAAAATAAATCAAAGAAGCACAAAGCAACAAGCATAGGAAAGCAAAACAAGTGCAACTTCGAGATTTTCAACATAAAGAGGGGAAACTTAATATTGTTGAGATACATAAGACCATGTTTCTCTCTTTCATAATAACTTTCAGTAGCATCATGAATAATCTCAACAATATAACCATCACATAAAGCATGCTTTTCATGATCTATAAACACATGATTTTTATCAAGCTCAAAAATAGTGGGATTAAAACCTTCGAACCCACTTGTAGCAATTTTATAATAAGAAGACTGGTCATTCAATATAGGACCATCATCTAGAGCTTTATCATAAACATTTTCTAAAGCAAAACTCCTTGGTACCATGCATTTGAAAGTTAGGCACAAATATAGGATTATCATAGATAACAGGAGCATAACTATTATCACAAGTTTTACCCATAGCAGATATTTCAAAAGGATCCACAGGAACATAACATTCATCCTCCTTTGGTAATGGGGGATAATCAAATAATGTAAGAGGTAAAGAGTTACTCTCATTAGAAGGTAGACATGGGTAGATCCATTCTTCCTCCTCTTGACTATCACTCTCCTCCTCTTTTTCATCTAATGAGCTTTTAGTTTCAGCAATTTCTTCTTCCATAGGATCCTTCAAGGCATTAGTCTATTTTATTTGTGGAAAACACCTATTAAAATATTCAAGAATATAGCCATTTTCTTCCTTGTAATTATCAAATAAAAATTTAAGTATCTCATAAACCTCATATTCATAAGGTGTATCATCAGTATTTTCAAGCAAACTGGCAAGTTCAAATGCACCCTTGAAAGCAATAAATTCTTAAATTTGTTCCACGTCATAAAAGTCATAATTTCCTTTAACATAAGAAGATATGGTAACATTATCATTATACTAACATTGAAAAGGAAGGTGTTTATACCTCCTACAACAACAAGATTCATCAAAGCAATAAGTAACAATATAAGTAGAGCACATGTCTCTAGCAATAGTATTCAACTTATCAATTTGTTCCCATAAGTGTTTCCCTTTTTGTGACAAATGGTGTTCCTTATAATAATACTTTTGTTCTTCTGTGAACCCACCTTGCCAATAAGAACTAGTTTCAAAGAAACCATCCATTGATAGAAAGCATGACCAATCAAGGCAAAAACAGACCAGCAACTAGAGTAGGAACTAATTTTTTTTGTGTTTTTGAATAGAGAAACAAAACCAAACTAAACTATTTTTTTGGAGTTTTTGATAAAAAGAGGTAAATAAAACCAAACAAAAGAAACTAAGCAAACTAAAAACAAAGTAAAGAGAAAGGTTGAGGAGGACTCCCCTTGTGAAGACGTCCTTAGTCTCCCCGGCAACGGCGCCAGAAAACTTGTTGATGCGCCTAGTTGATGTAGGTACGCTTCTGGAACCAAAAACAGAAGAAAACAAGCAACTAGAACTGTGACAACTTTTTAATAGGTTAGTTCCAAAAAATATATCAAAAAACACCTCAAAGTGTAGACAAATCAAAGCAAAGTAGATACTAAACAATCATGGAACATCAAAAATTATAGATACGTTTATGACGTATCAATACTTTCACGAGCAAAAAAATTTCGGTGACCATCCGTTTGTGAGCGATCTCAACGAGGACTCACTTACGAAGAGGTGGACATTCATCTTCAAACAATGCATGAAGTTTTATGCCTCCTATGACCATGTTAAGTCAAGGACCGTGAGCGGCATTGGAGTTGGAGACATGGTATGTTCCTATACATATCATATCTATATGTTCTTATTCATATGGGTTTTGCATTCAAATATGAACTTAAACTTGTTGGTTTAGGTGTGGAAAGCATTGGAGCACTTCAAGACTTGACACAAGAAGAAAGATTTCACGTTGGGCCATTGCTGTACGAAGCTCAAATATTGTGAGAAGTGGAAAGACCTCTACGCGGGAAGTGCAAAGGAAGGAGGCGGAAGAATCATCATCGACGAGAAAGGGCCGACAACCAAGAGGCCAAGAGGGAGGAACAACTGCAAGGTAGAGCTCAAGCGTGAAGCTTCGTCGGTCACCATCTAGGAGATGTTGAAAGAGTTGATCGCCGACAAGGATGTGTCTCCCTCTACGCAGCCATGCCTCCCTCCCGGAAGCGTTTAGCGGCGACATTGCGCGAGGAGAGAAAAGAAAGAGCTCGCCGCGATGGTTTACGCACTACATAATCAAAAGATATGATCATGAAGGTTGTGCCCGCAGGCGAGGGGTCCTCTGGGTAGGTCTTGTAATTCTTCTCCTTAATCGTATTCTCCAGCATTCTTCTTCTCCTTCGTCATCATCTTCTTCTCCTTGTTCAGAGCCGGCGGTTCGCCCGCGGACCTGTTCGCCTCAGTTCCCCGGGTCAACGAGGTAAGCACTGTACATTGCGGTTTTTACGACTAGGAATCGGGATTTCCTAATCTTTTCCGCACCGCCCAGTCTTGCATAAAGCTCGGTGCTATAAGTTAAGATATTGTTTTTCCCATTCCCTGATAGGGCTGAAACCACGTTTTCTTTGTCCCGGGAAAAGAAGCCACAACTCAACACTCAGGTGGATGCTTGGCTTAATGCACGGATAAGCAGCCATAAGAAGAAAATGCAAACTCAAGAACTAAAATTAGAACGGCTCAAATCAGCTGTGAACCTTACTAAGAAGCGCGACCAGCTGAAAAGGGATAATGCTTCCTGGAGGAAACTACATAAGAAGATACAAGCCTCGACCCGATGGAATACAACCATCATCGAGGGGCCCTCGAAGGATAATGCGAGGCTAAAAAATGCTAATGTCGATCTCTGTGTCAACAATATGAACCTGCTTCGGAAGATCAAGGAATCGCTCAATGAGCACATCAAGATCAGGCAGGACATGCTCGTACGTCGCCTACTACTTGAAGAGAAGGAGGAGGAAAACGAGCAGCTCCTCGCCAGACTTTCCTCAGTGCTGATTTGTTGAACTTAACTACTACATGTTCCTATTTTGCAACTATAAACTGAACTATCCGAACTATATGAGTTGCAACGGGAGACACCTTTTGCACAGTCTGAAACCTATCTTCTTTCCTGTTGTTTCTATCTATTTATTCAGTGTTACCGATGCTCAAGAAAGATTTAACGTTAAAGTCTGAGAACTCTGCTCCGGACGACCAGATATTACTAGTGCCATCCCGCGAATCGAACGTACATGACGTGGACTACGTGCCCCTATTACATCATGTTTGATCCAGTTCGTCATTCCATCGCAAGAATGATTCAAACGACAATCTAAAACAAGTGCTGCATGGAACTGAACGAAACAGGTGTAGGGTTTTCAAGTTCTAATTGAAACTGCACGAAATCTATAGGTTGTTGACAACAGGCTGACGGCAACAGTAACATGACGAAAGTAAACATTAGAAGATGCATAAGATTTATTCAATAGTATAGCATATAATCCAAAATTAACAAAAGGTTCACCTTATAAAAAATGTCTTATCATGTTCCTAATGCTCAAACCAACTGCAGTGTATGCACTATATAAATTAATAGTGCATTCAAGCAAATGAATCTTCAAAACAACAAGAACACACCAATAGTCTACATCTACTATCATTATAAGATTAAGTAGATGAACCATCATAATATTTGGAATACAGATTCATGCTATGTTCAGTAAGTATCTACAGCAGATCAAACAAAGTAACAGACTCACCATAATAAAAGCTATATCTGCTTGCAGATGAGCATCTGCTGATGCTTAACCATGGAGTGTAGAGAAAGTGAGTGGAATATCCTACATACTTTTAAAGCCAACTAGGTGGGATCATGTTGGCCAAGTGTTTACTCACATAACCAATAGTTGATGATGGTATTTCTAGCCAACCCAGAGAGGTCTATAGCCGATGCAATGTTGACATGGTCCCACATCTACCACAAAGTGTCTCATCATATCTTGGCACAACAAAATTATACTTAGATCTATCAAGTAGGTAGGATCATGTTGTCCAAGTGATCCTGACATCTTCCCTATTCGCTCGGAAGGGTTGACGGCACATGACCTGCTCCTGTGTTAGAAATAATGAGCTAAATCATTAGACCCATGTGTGATTTCATATTTTCCCTAAATCTCAAAGCCCATGTATGTGGAAGCCCATATGCGATTTGGCCCAAGTTGGTGGCAGCTCACATGGTTCAGTGAGTCGGTCGGAGGGTCTGATTCTACATAATTTCAGATAAGACATTTGGTACTAAATCTGCTCCAGTGTGTATGTGAAATGAACAAGTCAAGCTATGATGTGCTGACATTGTAGTGTGATGTGCTAGTGTACAAACTGGTTGTATTATTGTGTTCTAAACAATAAACTAAATGTGCAAATTCTTTGGCTTTTTTCGTCATATATTAATTTGATCGTACTCATACAACTTCGAGTGATCAGTATAAGGTGGTGGTTACCTGAGCTATCTAAAGCTGGGCAAGTCAAAGCCACTGTGTCTCTATCACCTACAGATTAAATGGCATGATTACATGGTTTTGAGTACTCCCTCCGACCCATATTAGTTGACTTGGATTTGTCAAAAAATGGAAATCTATACTAAATAGTGTCTAGATTCATCCAAATCTAGACAAATTTGAGTCAACTAATATGAGTCGGAGGGAGTACATCAAATCGATTGGGCAGATTCAAACCACCCAAACATCTCGAAATATAACCTTTGCTGAAAAGATGATCCTGCGCTGTAAGACTTGATATGACAGGATTTTATGCTAATCAGTCAAACTCCCTTCGGTACTTTTCATGTTTGAATCCTGCACTGCCAAAGTTTTTTGCTAGCCAGGTCATATCAAGTCTTACAATATCGGTTAATTTTCTCCCTTTCCAACTTCATTCTTTTGGATGCAGCGTAGGTACAGACAGGTCAGGTGGACCATCGACCTTCAGTACAATGTATTTTCACTACTGTTCCTATGGAAATGAATTTTTTAAACCCACTTCGGACAAAAAACTTCCCATAATCTTGTTTTAAAAAAACTTCCCTTAATTAGCCTTTGGTGGTGAGCAGAGCCGCCAAACCCCAGTATATTTTACTAACAACATCGAATTTTCACTAAGGAGCTAACGAAAAGATTGGACATTCGACCCAAGTCCGGCACAAAACATTGGAAATTTAGTGAGGAGCTCATTAGAAAATAGTACATTCGACCCAACTCTAGCCCGAAATCTCGCGAATTTGTCCTTCTTGGGTCAGGTCGGCCGTGGGCCGCCAACTCTCAACACAATGTTACTTTTTTTAAGCATGAATCACACTGAAGAAGTTTCACTAAGGAGCCCACGATAATAAGCCCATTTGTTTACAAGATTGGACCCAAATTATTTTTTATATCGCCCAAAATCTTCTTAATTTGGCATTTTCCGTGTCATTCTGATTAAGTATAGTGCAAGCTTTGCCTACCCAAGTTTTATTTATGTTGACCATGTAGCATTTTTTAATGGTAATCGTCATCGCTGCCTTTTCATTTTAAGTGATATCGACATTTCTAATCCTAATATTTTATGAGTATTAGCATAGTTGGTTCTAGCGTAGTGGAAGCGCACGCAGTTGCCATTTGTTGAAGTCTTAAGTTCAATTCGAAACTTAGGGTTATCAATATTTATAATCTATGTCGTACTTGTACATTTGTTCCATTATAAACACGTTTCTTGCATAAAGAAAACTGACATCTGGGACCCAGCAACGTTACCAATCTCAAACCAGGGGAGGCGTCCGAAAAAAATGTCCAACATACACGCGTGTCTTCTACAGAGGAGGCTAACATGTGGGACCCACCAGAGAGACCTAATACAAAGGAGGCATCGAGTAATATTGCCAAATTCGAAACAAGGAGGTGCAAGCGAGAAAAAAAGTCCAGCATGCACATGTTTTTCTAATGAGAGACTGACATGGGGGACTCACTAGCCTGTATAAATGGCTGGTGCATCGAGCAATGTTGCCAAGTTCGATACAAGGAGGAGCGGGCATGAAAAAAGTCCAGCATGCACACATTTATTCTAATGAGAGGCTGACACAGAGACCCACTAGTCTGTATAAACTGCTGATGCATCGAGCAACATTACCAAGTTAGAAACACGAAAGCGCGAGCGAGAAAAAAAGTCCAACATGCACACATTTCTTCTAATGATATGCTGCATGTGGGACCCAGCAGCCTGTATAAACGGCTGATGCATCGAGCAACGTTGTCAAGTTCGAAACATGGAGGCGCGAGCAAGAAAAAAATTCCAACATATGTGCACGTTACTTCTAATGAGATGCTGACATGTGAGACCCAACAGCCTGTATAAATGTCCGGTCATGCATCGAGTAACGTTGCCATGTTCGAAACACGGAGTTGCGAGTGAGAAAAAAGTTTCACACGTTCTTCTAATGAAATGTTGACATATGGGACCCAGGTGCATGACCAAACGGCAGATTCGTCGAGCTAGAAACATGGTAGCGCTAGAGATGAAAAAATTAAATCATATACACATGATTCTTATAATGTGAGGCTGGCATATGAGACCCACCAGCCTGAATAAATGACTGATGCAGCGAGCAATAGTATCAAGTTAACACGAAGGCACGACCGAGGGCAAAAATTTCATCATACACACATTTCTTCTAATGAGAGTATAACACATGGGACCAGCTGCGTGATTATGCATCTAGCAGCGTTATCAAGTTCGAAACAGGGTAGCGCGACTGAGGGCAAAAAATCCATCATACACATGTTTCTTCTAATGAGAGGATGACATGTGGGTCCAAATGGATGATTAAATGACGGCGCAATCAAGTTCAGAACAGGGTAGCAGGAGCGAAGGAAAAAAATTCATCATAACACGATTTTTCTAATGAGAGGCTGTCATGTGGGACCCAACATCATGATTAACGACAGATAGTTCGAGCAACGTTATCGAGTTCAAATCAGGGAGGCACGAGCCAAGGATTTTTTTTTAGCATGCACACGTTTCTTCTGATGAGAGGATGACATGTGAGGCCCAACTGCGTGATTAAACTATAGAAGCAGCGCTATCAAGTTCAAAACATGGTAGCATGAGCGAAGAAAAAAATTCCATTATACACACGATTCTTGTAATGAGAGACTGGCATGTGGGACCCATCATCGTCATTAACGGCAGATAGATCGAGCAACATTATCGAGTTCATATCAGGGAGGCACGAGCTAAGGAAAAAAATCCATCATGCAAACGTTTCTTCTAGTGTGAAGATGACACATGGGACCCAGCAGCTTGATTAAACGACAGATGCATTGAGCGACGCTATCAAGTTTGGAACAGGGAAGGAAACAATTTCATCATACACACGATTCCTCTAATGTGAGACAGACATGCGGGACCCAGCAGCCTGACTAAACGGAAGAGTCATTGAACAGCGTTATTGAGTTCAAATAAAGGAGACGCGACCGAAAAGTTTGATCTGGTAGAGTCACTGACGTCCGGGATCCACACGCAAAAAAAAAAATACTTCGGCGAGTCAACATCTCGCAAGGAAACGGAAATCTTACTGCTGCCATGCGCCCGTCGAGATTCCTCCACGTTTTTAGCGGTTTCGTCATAGTAGAGGGGCGCGAAACCGGAAAAAAAAAGTTTTGCATCGACCACGGTCGAGTCGAGATTTTCGTCGCGAAAGAGGCGCCTTCTACGACGACCGACGGGCCCGGTCGTTGCAGAAGGAAACATTTCTTATAGTGAGAGGAGGTCAACTTGGCTTTCATGTGACACCACATGAGGACGGCGGGATGTGGACTTGACAGGACTCATAGCCGCATCGACACATAGCCGTAGCCGACGATAGATGTGAATGAGAAGCCTGGGATGGGGCCTACATGCGTCGATTAGGATGAGCTAGAGGCAAACTGCGATCCGCCGCCGCTGCGCAATCCCAAGGACACATAGGACATTTTGGGATACATGGAGGCCGTGTGTTGGTCCATGGCCAACAACGACATCGTAGTCATCAACGACTAAGTTTAGGGTTTCAGACAACTTTAAATTTAGTTTGAGTTCTTGTCAAATTTCATCTAATTTTATTGTAATATAGCCTAATATTTTAATTGTGGAGATGCTGTGATGCATTTTAGCAATATGAGATATACATGGCACATGCTCAAAAAAAAGAAACACATGGAACTTATATATATTGGTAGAGATGGCAATAAGAGAGAATACAAATTGTACAACTTATATATATTGTCTTCTCTAGATAATATGGAGCGCTAAGGGAAGACATTCCTTCTTCAGCATTGTACATCATTGATTAGCCACCATTGATTATTACCTATATTTAGCATCGTTGTGTTGATGGGATATATATGTCAGGATATCATTTAGTTTCCTCTTAATTGTACAACACATGGCCGTTCAAACTTTTGGATAACCATGGTGACCTTCCTCCCATAATTACTACGCCAATAAAAACCTCCTTATCCAAAGGTGACTGGGCGGATTAGCGGGTTGTTAATGCTCCGGACCTCCGGTTTAATTTCTTCCATCTATGTGAGACCCCGGGAACCTGCTGGTCACGCCTATAAAGAGGACGCAGACCAAGAGTGAGCACACCTCACACATCCACACCAACACCTCTCGCATCGCATCACAGAGCTGTCAGCCTGTAGCACAAGTAAATCGTAACAAAGCCACCTGCGAAGCAACCACCAGCCAAGGTGACGGCGATGGCTTCCAAGATGGTCGGCGTCCTCTTCATGGTCCTCCTCCTGGCGCTCACCCAAAGCGATGGCCAGGTGTTGCCGACCCCTTGCTGCCGCTTCGACTGCTGCAACACCAGCCTCGACTGTTGTGGCCCATCGCGCCCGCCCGTCACCGCCGCCGGACCATCCTCTTTCCTGGCCGCGGCACCGTCCACTTTGCACGCCGCCGCGAAAGCGGGTGTACCCGTGCCTCGCAAGGTCTTTCCCGGAAACTAGCGATCGATCGAGGTTTCGGCCGTCACATATTCTTCAACTTTGTACTGGCAGAACTATCTAGCTAGGTAACTAAATGTATGTGGGTGCGTGTGCTGGCACATCCAGATAGGTTTAGTTTATCGCCTATGATATTTACCTTGTACTACTACTCTTATTGTTCGACACAGTAATAAGATTTTGAGTATATCTGCTGGAATAGCTCATTCGAAACTCACCTCCTCCTGCTGCTATACAGCTGGTCCGAACAATAAACCATGCTCGCAACAAAGATAATCCAATCGTGCTTAAGGAAAGAACAGAACGGATCCTTCAATTAAATCCGTGGAAATTGAATCAGCTATAGCTGCTCTGATCTGGATCAAATCGGCAGCCTTCTCGTCTCCCCTGAACGCCGAAATTTAGGCATAGGATAATAATGTCGTAACAGAAGATCATATTCATTTTATATTTTCCTTTGAAAAATTCGATACACTTTCTCCACTATCTGGACCTCTTTCTTACAGATTGTTGGATTTACTTCTTGTGAACATCCAAAAGCATCACTTGACAAAAGTCCTATGTTTTGACATTCTTTAGGGATCTCTTTGCACAACACTTTTGCTTCGGTGTTCCCCCTCCCTCCTTTTCAAATTTTGACAACAAAAACTCGATACTGATTCGTTTCAAAGACCATACGAACCCACCCGAAGCCGTATGATCATCTTAGACGTATACTCACCGAACACGTATACTCACGTGCCCACGGGAGACGGAAATCAGGAAGTATATAGCAGCAACAACAAAATTTCAAAACATGGCATGCAAAGAGGTAGATCGCGATAACGGAAGTTGGGATCAGCCTGTGATAACATGGAGTATATCCAACTCAATCGAGTACACCTATATGGCGGGGGGAGGGGACACCGAAGGACACCTTGGTTTCCTTCAAAACAACATGCCAATTGTCAAGGCTTAGCCTGAAGTCCCGCTTGATCCACTAGTCGAGTCTCACACTTTGTTGGCCAAAATAACGGCCGGTTTAGCCCTTGATCCAGGGCTAAAAATAGCTTGAAAACTGAACCTAACATCTTGTTAGGCATGGACGACTTGATTACGCGGGGTAGGTTCAGGCCTACACGGTACGGGACAACTAAAACATAGTTCCTCTTCAGATTTTGTATTTGTTTTGGGTATATAGAAGTACTTTTGCCATTTTTGTATTTTTTCTATAAGAATGCCCTTTATATGATAGATATTGTGGTTGTGAAAATACTAGTGATACATTCCTATGTTCTCAATTGCACAATAAAGGTGACCCGAGGTCAGATCTAATTTTTATGGGTTAATTATTCCTTTGCCACTAGAAGTCGCGGAGTACTTAGGGCGTGTTTGTTAGGTCGGACGAACTCAGAAAATCCTTTCTCACCCCACGCTTCTTTGTTTGGTAGGTCGGCTATGCTATGTTGGGCAGTGCTGGTCTCATGCGAAAAGAGGCCCTCAGCCATGCCCACATGCGAAGCTCAAATCGAGCTTCTTGACTCAACTTGGCCGAATCCATCCCGCACCTGGAGCTCAGCCCGCTAGGGGTCACGGTCCAGCTCCTGTCGCGTGTGTCATTTCGTCCGCACAGAAACGCAACCGCCCCGACCTCACCTCTCGCGACCAACCTCTCCAGGCGTCGCCGGCGAGAGAACAGGCCACCAACAACCGAGCAGGACACACCGCCTCCTGGCGTCGTGGCGGCGGCTCGCGGCGGAGGACACCACGCAGATCTTCGCGTCCTTCCCTCTCCCCGAGCTCCCGCAGCAGCGCTCCAGCGATGTGCCATGAGCTCCAGCACGTAGTGATGCAGCAACACAAGAACACCATGAACTCGCGGCAACGACGCCATGAACTCGTGGCAGAGCACGCAACGACGCCATGAACTCGCTGCAGCCGTCGAGGAGGGATCTCGACCGTGACCTCTTGGCTCCGGGTTGAGGAGGGGCTAGGCCTCCTGGAGCACCGGCGGTGGCTGCTCTCGCCGGCAACGGTGCCGGATCCCGAGCCGGATATGGGGGCCTCCTGGAGCACCGGCGGTGGGTGCTCTCGCCGGCAACGCTGCCTAAGCTCGAGCCTAGGGACCCGATTGCTTTTCTATTTTGTATGTAAGGATCTGATTGCTTTTTATTTTTATATGGCTCAGCTCAACTAATCCAACCTACCAAACATGATCTCAACCGAGCTTAGTTCAACTCACCCGATCTACCAAACAAAGTCCAATAGTACACACTTGTATGAGGTCCACATAGCTACACCCAACTTGTATGAGGTAAGAAAGGCCACCCGGGCTACCAAACACACCCTTAGTTTTGTCATTAGATGAAAACTGTGCTCAGTTTTTCCACTACTTCGGAGGCAGCTGTTATGGCGAGGCCAAAACGGTGAGCTTTGGGAGGATTCCGTCTGGTGGCGTTAGTGAGAGTGGGTCCAGAGGTGGGACCGCACAACGACGCAGCCAATGGTAACCCCTGCTCTCACCAAACCCCTGATTCAGCACCACCCTCTCGCCGCGCTCCGGCCACCACCACTGCGCCGCCACCCTGCGCTTGCCATCCTGCTGGCTACCTTCTCCACTGCACTGCACTGCTCCAACGGACCCGATTCAACACCACCTCCGCCTCGATTTGGCCACCACCACGAAGCCCGCCCGGCACTGCGCCATCTTGCCGTCCCGCGTGGCTACCTGCTCCACCGCCACCGGCACCTGCTCGAGCGGAAGCTACTGCGCCGTCAGTGCGCCCACAACCTGGTGAGGCTCTCGTTCCGCCAGTGCGCCCACAACTTGCTCGACGAAATGGCGAACGACGAAGACGACCTTGGCGAGGCAGGCGTCGGACCGGAGACCCGTCGCGTCCATGACTGGGTTCCTGAGGGGTAAGTCTTGTTGAAATATAGCCTTATAGCACAATGCAACCGCCGTTTTGATTTTACCGAGCGGTTTATTTTGTTGTGCTCATTTGCGTCTCTGTTTTTTGTGGGTTAGAATGGAGTTGCAGTTTGCATTCTTGGTGAACATTAGAAGGGAGAGGTTCATAGTGGATGCAAAGGATCAAAAGAAATTCCAAGGAGGGTTTGATTATCGGCTGCAAATGGATTGTAATTGGAGTTTTCGACAATTTGGGGAGGTAATTTGCGGCCCGTATCCTTGGGGTTTGCATGATGAAGTGGAATTCAAATACTATGATGGGAGTAGTGAATGGGTGACAGTTACCAATGATGAAGAGCTCGCTATCATGTTTGCTAAGCATAAGGAGAAATGGCAATTCCATGTGAGGCTGCAAAATGGTGTGGTTGTGCCGGCAGTTGGATCATCTCGGGCAGATTCATCTCATCGTAATGGTAGGTCTAGCCAGACCAGTTTAGCTAGGGGAGATTCAGTTAGTACACGTCGACGTGGTGGCTCATCAAGCGTGGGAACCGGCAGCAGGGTTCCAAGAGAAGTGGAGCCTGAATACGTAGATGATGAAGAGAGGTTATATTCTGACGTTGTTCAGAATTTATGACGGCCATGTAAAGCTGAAAACCGAGATGAGGGTGACAATGACGCTTTTGTGATTGATGATGAGGAGGGCGAGGAGGAAGACCTTCCACCTGTTGAATGGGACCCTGAGAACCCTCAGATGCAACAAGGGTCCATCTTTGCATCCATGAGTGAGTGTAGAAATGCACTTGTGACATACTGCATCAAGGCAGAGCATACATTTGAAGTTGACAAGAGCGATACTGTCCGTTACAGAGTTCACTGTCCAAATGGAGACTGTCCATGGAGGATGCATGCATCTAAAATGCGAAATAGCACGAATGTTCAGGTCAAAGTGAACCCTTTTAGGCACACATGTCTGGAATCAACCCTTAGGAAGGAAACAATCAGTAGAGCCAAGTCAAGATGGGTGGCGGAAGAAGTAAAACAATAGGTGACAGAAGACCATCAAGTGGGTACAAAGGAGTTGCAGAAGAAGCTCAAACAAAAGTTCAATATAGAGGTACCATACATGAGGGTTTTACAATGGTAAACAACATGCTATGGACTCTATTTATGGTAATTGGCAGGACAGTTTTAAACGGTTGTACTCATTTAAGCCAGAGGTGGAGAAGACCAGCCCAGGTAGTATTGTATATATTGACCACCACTCTGTGGAGTACACATTGAGGGGAGTGAAAATGACAAAGGAATGCTTTAGGAGGGCTTTTGTCTGCTTTGAGGCTTGCCGCTAGGTTTTTTTGGACGGCTGCAGACCCTATTTGGCTATTGATGTTACCTTTCTCACAGGGAGGTTTAAAGGACAGTTAGTAGCAGCTTGTGCAGTTGATGGACACAACTTTGTATTTCCAGTTGCTTACTATGTGATTGAGGCAGAATATGAGGAGAGCTGGACTTGGTTTTTGCAGAATCTGCGCCGGACTATTTCACATCCCAATGGGTTGGTAATTCATAGTGATGCTTGCAAGGGTTTAGAAGTGGTTGTGGACAATGTGTTCCCTGGAGTAGAGCATAGAGAATGCATGCGTCACCTTGCTACAAATTTTGGGAAGAAATTCAAAGGAAAGGTATATGCCGACAATTTGTGGCCAGCATCTTTGACTTGCAGTGTGAAGAAGCACAACTATCACATGAGGCAGTTATACAAAAATGATAAAGTGAAGGAATACTTGGAAACACACCACTCCAAGTTATGGGCGAGAAGCCAATTCAGTGAACTGAGCAAAGTTGACTATGTGCACAATAATATTGCAGAATCATTCAACTCAACGATCCGAAAACTGAAGGGTCTTTATTTGGCAGATTTGCTTGACAAGATAAGGATATAATATGTTCAGAAGTTTCTTGTTCGTGCAGGAATAGCCTAGGCAAAATTCATGGGGCACATTATCATCCCTTCCGTGATGAATGAATTGAAGCAAAAAACAAGAGGCTTGGAAATGGACATGACTCGTTGCTCGGCTACCACAACAGAGGTATCATTTTTGGATAAAGAGAAGAGGGAATGGAGATATCCAGTGGATTTAGAAGCTAAAACTTGCAGTTGTAGGCAATGGCGGATAACTAGGTTTCCATGCATTCATGCCTTGTTTTTTATCATTACTCTCTCAGATCAAGCAGGTGTGGGGGTTCGTAGCATGGAAAACAAAATTTTCTACCGCATGAACACACAATCAAGATCTAATCTATGATCAAGACAAGATCTATCTACTAGATTGTAGCAACGAGTCGATAGAATACTAACCCTCGAAGATCCAAAGCGGTTAACGAGAGCAGATTCTCGTGGATGATGTAGTCGTACACTTGCCGATCTCAAGATCGCGTAGACGATCCTTCTGGCGCTGCGTTCCGGCAGCGCTTCCGTAGTCGGTCACACGTTCGGTACTCTATGAAGACCTTCCTATCCCTTGTTCCAGCAGGCAGCGGAGGTTGTTGCACTCTCCTCGTGATTCCGGCTGACCTGACGTGGTACGGAAGTAGAGGAGATCTCGCAGGCTTCTTAAGCCGGAGCGAGTATGGTGGACTATGAGAGAGGCCTTGGCGATCTAGGGTTTAGAGGCACCAAGGGAGGAAGCTTGGCCGGCGGCTAGGGCTTGGGGAGAGCCCCAACTCGCCGAGTTGGAGGGGAAACCCTAGGCGGCGGCTGCACTTGAAGGTGGAGGCGCCAAAGCTAGGGTTTGAGGTGTGTGGAAGAGGGGCACCCCTGCCCCTTCTTTTATAGGTGGGAGGGAGGCGCCTAGGAGGAGGGAGTCTTCCTCCAACTCCTCCTACTTGGCCGGCAGGTGGAGGGAGTGGGACTTCCTCCCCAAGTAGGTTTCCTACTCTCCCTCCACCAAGCAAACTTGTCGTTTGACTTTTCAAATTGGCATTTGACTTTTCAAACTAGGATTTGATTTATCCCTTTATTTTGCTCAGCGATGACACCTAGTACATGATGCAACCATTCCAACTTGTTATGACACATTCATGTACCCTTCCCCTCCGAAGTGCCGGACATTCCGAAACCTTCTAGAACATTCCTGATGAAAACACCGGAACCATTCTCCAACCCCGAAACAGGACTTTCCTTATATGAATCTTATTATCCGGACCATTCCGGATCTCCTCGTGATATCCCGGATCCCATCCGAGACTCCGAACAACATTCGGTCTCTTACTCATCATTCCATAACTACTCAACAACATCGAATCCTTAAGTGTGTCTCCCTACGGTTCGTGAATTATGCGGACATGACCGAGACACTTCTCCGGTCAATTACCAATAGAGGAATCTGGAAATTCATATGGCTCCCACATATTTCTATGATTACTTTGCGATCGAATGAACCACTTACATACGATACCAATTTCCCTTTGTCTCACGATAGTTTACTTATCCGAGGTTTTGATTGTCGGTATCTCTGCATACCTAGTTCAACCTCGTTACGGATAAGTACTCTTTTATAGTTCCCGTGATATGTGATCCCTTGTGAGACAGTCACATGCTTGCAAGCTAATTGGATGACATTCCACCGAGAGGGCCCAGAGTATATCTATCCGTCATATGGATGGACAAATCCCACTCTTGATACATGTGTTTCAACCCATACTTTCTGAACACTCAATGCCACCTTTATATCCACCCAGTTACGGTGTGGTGTTTGATGTCATCAAAGCATCCTTCCGGTGATGGTGATAAGCATGATCTCATGGTCGAAGGAATTAGGTTACTATGTATCAGAAAGCTTATAGCAAATGAACTATTTAAATGACTTGATCTTTATGCTACGCTTAACTATAGGAGTATGTCCATCACATCATTCTCCTAATGATATGACCCTGTTGTTTAATAACATCTCTATGTTCATGATCAGGAAACCATGATCATATATTAACCAACAAGCTAGTTTAACAAGAGGCTTTACTAGGGACTCTTTTACGTTTACAAATCACACAAGTATTAATGTTTCCGGTTAATACAATTATAGCATGGTATGTAAACATTTATCATAAGTATGAAGATATGATAATAACCACTTTATTATTGCCTCATGGGCATATCTCGAATAGTCTCCCACTTGCACTAGAGTCAATAATCTAGTTTCAAACCTTTGTGTATTCAACACCTATGGCTTTCTGGTGTCGTATGTACACGATTGCTAGTGGTCAACTGATCTCCAGATCTGACACTTCCAGGTCAGTGTGTAATTGCATGTCTTTGCCTCTCTATGCATCACTCATTCTCTAATGAGATGGCTTTGTATAATTTTGGTCCTTTGGTGAGACCTTTAGTTCTTTGGGGTTAAAACATGTTGATAATATTGTCGTACAATATATCTTCATAGTATTATCCCGCTGTGAACTACACCTAGTTTGATAACAAATTACTTGACACAAATGCCCTCTTTAGCTGCTATTATAGCAGTCATATACTTAGCCTTTTGTTGTAGTATCTGTCACAATGTCTTAACTTTGGAACTCATCCAAATCCATTATGGAACTTACTTTCCATTATATTGTGCTACCCTTAGTTTAGATTGAGATAAACTTAATTTGTACTTTGTGACAAAACTAGTATCAATGTAATACTTTTACAATGAACTAACAATCTATTTGCCACTTCTACAAAATAATATACTCTTAGTTCTTCCAAAAGATCATAAGAATATCCTTACTATCGTCCAATGATCATCTTATGAATTATTCTAGTATATGCTCATAACATTTAGAGCATAGGACATATCTGGATTTGTACATATCACAGTATGATTGATATAAATACTCTTTGTGATTTCATACATCAAGTATCAATCTATACTTGAATCTTTGTTTCACTTACCAAGTGTCAATACACTTGAATATATCATCAATATTGAACTCATTCAATCCTTTCTGTGCGACAAGAACCTTTCTTGCAGTTTCTATATTAAACTCATTCAATACATCATCTATGTACTTTCGGCACAACCATATTAGCGTCTATTGATGCCAAATATTTGGGTTTTGCCTAAGTCTTTCATGGGGATGAAATTCTTAATATGTGTTAATAAAAGATACATCATTTCTAATCAACAATATGTCTTCCACATAATGTATTGGAAACATGTCTTAGCGCTCCCACTTAATTTCTTGGAAATGCAAGCATCTTCATTTTCTCTGATGAAATTAAACTCTTTTAATAGTTTCATCATAGTGAAGATTCCAACTCCGCGATGCTCACTTCAACCATTGAAGTTTGCATATGCTTTTAGCATCCTTTGAATTAACAAAACCCTATGGACCGTGTTATGCACATGTCCTAGGTAACAATTCTATTAGAAGAACTTGTTTTGTTTATTCAACTACCACATAACAAAATTATATGTAGTGGTTGCTACATTAATCCGTCTAGACTAAATATCGCTATGAAAGATCAAATCTTTTCATAGTCAACCTTTGAACATTTTTGTGAACTCTTTCCCAACATGTCGACTATTTCATAGATGTGAAACATCCATGTCTATTTTACAGATCCAAACACAACCGTAAGGTCTTACACCTTTCTCGAGGGCCCTTCAAGTTCAAAACTTGATTTCTCGTGTATGGAACTATCACGGATTTTATGACTTCAAGCCATTTGACGGAGTCAGGGCTCATCATCGCTTCTTTGCATGTAGCCGTATCATTATTGTCAAATAATGATTTAACTCTCAAATCTTGGTATTTGATTGTTTACCCGACCTACTTGTTTCAATAGGAACTTGGACCTCTGTGACCGCAACCTTTGAGGCACGTGATCCATGATCATTGTTGCTGCCTCCGGAACACTTTTCGGCGCTACGCAACCTTGCACATATAGCTAAGGTTCTTTTAACATCATCAAAGTTCTATTGTCCTCCCACTTAATTTTTCACGGAAAATTCCTTCTCAAAGAAACTTGACGTTCTAAGCGACAAACACTTTTGTCTCTGATGTTGTGGAGGAACAGTTATTCGAAATAACATACAAAGACAGGTTCATCCGACCTCGGTTGCAAACATCTTTCTTATGCATAGCATACCAATGTTTAAGAAAGGACTAATTGGGTTTTATCCCAAACCATAACTTTATATGGTGTCATTTCAACGGATTATGATGAATCTCTTTTCAGTGGAAAAACGGTAGTCTCTCAAGCTTTTAGTCTTTAAAATATAATGGCAGTTTTATGAATTACACCTTTGATCTTACCATGTCAAACAAGGTTTAATTACATATCTCGAACGCTCCATACTCTTATGGTGTTTCGGGAAATGCAAATCCACGGAACGATTCCTTAAATCTTAGGTATCATGCTAAACTTGTAACTCAAATATCTTCCTTTATGATCTTATCATAAACTATTTATATTCTTGTTACAATGATTTTGCACTTCATCTTGAAAGTCTTTGAACTTTTCAAATGTTTCATACTTCATCCTTATTAAGTAAATATTCATATATTCACTCAAATTTTCGGAGAAAGCATATGAAGTTAAAATCCATCGCTCTTGACTACATATAATGGACTTCATACAACAATATGTACAAGTTCTAATAAGCTAGTCATTCGTTCCCTTTTTGGCTTATGAACGAAGTTTTAATTATCTCTAGGAAAGTTTCACAAGCGTCATTTGATCAAAAATCAAAAGACTCCAAAGTCCCATCCACATGGAGTTTCTTCATGTTTTCTTTCCAATATAATTCAAACGGCGATGTCACTTCCTAAGTGATCTTTCAATCAATTTGTCTTTTGACATTGTTAGCACTAGTTTTATGGATGTGATTTTTCCAACGAGATTTGTGAATCATCCATATTTTAATTACGGCAATTATTTGAACAACCCTTTTGTTCTCATAATACCTGATAAAACAAATCTTGAAGGCAAGCTTTGATGTTTAACAAGCATCACAATAACCCTTTATTTGTTCTCGATGAACATCATCACATATTCTTTTGCTACTTACTTAGGACATTGTAGTTCATGAATTGTGTTATTTTGTATGACGATTCACACCAACAAATTCAGTATCAAATACTTAAGAACCACATTGTTTAATAAGCAAAGAATATAGCCATAACATGTATATATCATCTATATACTTAAGCTGAAAAATTCTAGTCTTTTCTTTTCTACCATATATTTATGAGATTCTCTTTCAGTATTTCCTTTTCTGTTTGAAAGAATCTATCAATATCAATAGTGGAGCCACATACATGACACATAGTCCAAAGCATGTATAGTTAAATACCAATGTCTTTGGACTTGCACTTTGAAGTAGATCACCATCATCAAATGTTTGGTGTTCTTTCAAATTCCATTCTTTAGTAATCTCTTGGTGTAGTAAACATTTTACCTACATCAAATATTCACCCTTATCATGGATTTATCCATGATCAAGCTACTTTTAGCTTATAACGGTTAATCGCGAGTATAATGTTGCTCTCCAAAACCTTTTGGAGGATTAGGACAACTAGTGTCTCCAACCTTTTGCAAATTCTCATCAAATATGAGAACATGACTTTTGCCATATTATACTCTATCATGTTGCAACCAAAACTTCGTTTCAGATATCATAATATCTTCCACACATCATGGTTTACGAAAAACTCTTTCAGATCTTAGATAACCTTGATATTAAGACAATCCTTTGAATATCAAGAATCATGGAGACAAACATGATACTCATACACTAACACTTGGAATTGTCACTCTTGATTTAATACCAATTATTAATCTTCATGGAGTAACCGGAACTTACTGAAAGTTTGCAATAGGACTTTTAAACTTTAGATTAACACTTCAAAAACAATACGATACCAGTTCGTAAAGTAACTAACCAGAATTCTATAGTTCTATCATCTCAATTATAACTAAGCGAAAGGTGGTAAACGGATGCCAATGACTACAACAATTATGCAAATTCACTTGATTTAATTTATGATAAATAGTGTTCAAGTTTTAATTACATTGCCGTTGAACTCCCACTCAAAACAATATCCCTCACATTGTTTTAGTGATCACACGAACCAAATCCACCACATCAAAACCGATCATCACGAGAGTTGATGTAGCTTCAATGGCGAACAATCATCATGTTCATCATATCTACTATATGACTCATGATTTACCTTTCGGTGATCCGTGTTCCGATACCATGTCTGTACATGCTAGGCTCGTCAAGATCAAACCTTAGCTTCTGCATGAGCAAATCTGGCTTGCTCACGTTGTATACACTCGCAGAATCTAACACACCTGATCATCACGTGGTGCTTCGAAACAACGAGCTTTAGCAACGGTGCTTACTAAGGATGAACACTTTAAAACTTGAAATTTGTGTTCTTGAGTGATCATCTTATAATGCTACCATCGTGAACTAAGCAATACAAGATGCATAAAAGGATTAACATCACATTCAATTCATAATATGTGATATGATATGGCCTTTCTTCTTGTGCTTCCGATCTCCATCTTCAAGCACGAACATGATCTCCATCATCACCGGTGTGGCGTCAAGGTCAATGGCGCCGCTTCATGGTTGTCTTCCACCAACATCAACTATTACAACTAATTTGAATAATAGACACGAAGGACTTAATGGAAAACAACCATATGTCATACATCATATATAATCACAATCATGACCATATCACATCACAGCACACCCCTGCAAAACAAAGTTAGACGCCTTTAGTTTTCTTTGCATGTTTTACGTGGCTTGGGGCTTTCAATAAGTGTCGTTCTAACTTACGAACAAGAACCACAACATTGATACTAGTATTGTCAATCACCCGTTGTAAATTGAATCTTAACTATGTTGGGAGAAACAGGCACCCGCAAAGACACTTATGCAATACAAGTTGCATGTCAAGCGTGGAGCAAGTCTCATGAACGATGTCATGTAAGGTTAGCCCGGGCCGCTTCATCCCACCATCCCGCAAGATGCAAAGTACACAAGAAGCAATTGACAACAAAAGCATCAACTCCCACAATGACCATTGTGTTCTACTCGTGCAACAGATCTACATATAGACACGGCTCTGATACCACTGTAGGGGTTCGTAGCATGGAAAACAAAATTTTCTACCACCTAAACACACAATCAAGATCTAATATATGATCAAGCCAAGATCTATCTACTAGATTGTAGCAACGAGTCGATAGAATACTAACCCTCGAAGATCCAAAGCGGTTAACGAGAGCAGATTCTCGTGGATGATGTAGTCGTACACTTGCCGATCTCAAGATCGCGTAGACGATCCTTCCGGCTACGTTCGGCGGCGCTCCGTAGTCGGTCACCGCGTTAAATTTTCGATGAAGACCTCCCTCTCCCTTGTTCCAAAGAGGCCAGAGGTTGTAGCACTCTCCTCGTGATTCGGCAAAGACGGCGTGTGCAGGAAGTAGAGGGGATATCTCGCAGGGCTTCGCCTTAAGCCGGAGCGAGTATGGTGGACTATGAGAGAGGCCTTGGCGATCTAGGGTTTAGAGGCACCAAGGGAGGAAGCTTGGCCGGCGGCTAGGGCTTGGGGAGAGCCCCAACTCGCCGGTTGGAGGGGAAACCCTAGGCGGCGGCTGCACTTGGAGGTGGAGGCGCCAAAGCTAGGGTTTGAGGTGTGTGGAAGAGGGGCACCCCCGCCCCTTCTTTTATAGGTGGGAGGGAGGCGCCTAGGAGGAGGGAGTCCTCCAACTCCTCCTCCTTGGCCGGCGGGTGGAGGGAGTGGGACTTCCTCCCCAAGTAGGTTTCCTACTCTCCCTCCACCAAGCAAACTTGTCGTTTGACTTTTCAAGTTGGCGTTTGACTTTTTAAACTAGGATTTGATTTATCCCTTTATTTTGCTCAGCGATGACACCTAGTACATGATGCAACCATTCCAACTTGTTATGAAACATTCATGTACCCTTCCCCTCCGGAGTCTTGGGACATTAGGAACCTTCTAGAACATTCGATGAAAACAGGAACCATTCTCCAACCCAAAACAGGACTTTCCTTATATGAATCTTATTCTCGGACCATTCCGGATCTCCTCGTGATATCCGGATCCCATCCGAGACTCGAACAACATTCGGTATCTTACTCATCATTCCATAACTACTCAACAACATCGAATCCTTAAGTGTGTCTCCCTACGGTTCGTGAATTATGCGGACATGACGAGACACTTCTCGATCAATAACCAATAGAGGAATCTGGAAATTCATATGGCTCTACATATTTCTCGATTACTTTGCGATCGAATGAACCACTTACATACGATACCAATTTCCCTTTGTCTCACGATAGTTTACTTATCCGAGGTTTTGATCGTCGGTATCTCGCATACCTAGTTCAACCTCGTTACCGATAAGTACTCTTTTCTCGTTCCGTGATATGTGATCCCTTGTGACCCGGTCACATGCTTGCAAGCTAATTGGATGACATTCCAAGAGGGCCCAGTATATCTATCCGTCATATGGATGGACAAATCCCACTCTTGATCCATGTGTTTCAACCCATACTTTCTGAACACTCAATGCCACCTTTATAGCCACCCAGTTACGGTGTGGTGTTTGATGTCATCAAAGCATCCTTCCGGTGATGGTGATAAGCATGATCTCATGGTCGAAGGAATTAGGTTACTATGTATCAGAAAGCTTATAGCAAATGAACTATTTAAATGACTTGATCTTTATGCTACGCTTAACTATAGGAGTATGTCCATCACATCATTCTCCTAATGATATGACCCTGTTGTTTAATAACATCTCTACGTTCATGATCAGGAAACCATGATCATATATTAACCAACAAGCTAGTTTAACAAGAGGCTTTACTAGGGACTCTTTTACGTTTACAAATCACACAAGTATTAATGTTTCCGGTTAATACAATTATAGCATGGTATGTAAACATTTATCATAAGTATGAAGATATGATAATAACCACTTTATTATTGCCTCTTGGGCATATCTCCAACAGCAGGGAACATACAATAGTATGTGCATGATTACTACTCCGTTGCAAGTTTCAAAGCCACATATGCATATGCCTTAACTGCTTTGGAGGGAAAACAACAATGGGATATAGTGGACCCTGGTTTCAAGTTGTGCCCTCCAGTTCTGAAAAGAGCAGCAGGTAGGCCAAGGAAGAGTCGAATAAGACCTCACAGCGAAGGAACTGGACTTGGACCAAGGAGGCGTAAGTGCACAAGGTGTGGTGGGGCAGGTCATTTCGCTAAGTTCTGTGATAATGCAGTAGATCCAGCGTTCGGAGAGCGTTTCGACAGTGATGAGAAAATGGAGGAGCCCAATGATGAGCAAATGGAGTATCCCAATGATGACCAAATGGAGCATCCAAATGATGAGCCAATGGAGCATCCAATTGATGAGCCAATGGAGGCTCCAAATGATGATCAAAATGATGAGCCAATGGAGGCTCTAAATGATGAGCAAAAAATGATCAAAATGATGCTCCAATGAGTTCTACTAGGTATGTAATGCTTGCCAATACTACAATACATTTATCACTTAACATAATCTTATCAATCCTCCCCTTTGTTTTGTACAACTCTGTGGTCGGTTCGAACAAAGTGGTGGCAGTGACCTCTGAGGTGCTGACAACCAAGAGGAGCGCAAGGAGCAAAGTGGTGGCAAAAAGCACCAGGTTAACAAGGAGCAAAGTGGTTCCAAAAATCACAAGTATAAAAAATAAGCCCGACGCTTTGTAGATGATGATTGAGTGGGAACCATGTAAAATTTATGAAACATT
Organism: Avena longiglumis; assembly: GCA_030063025.1. Lineage (NCBI taxonomy): Eukaryota > Viridiplantae > Streptophyta > Magnoliopsida > Poales > Poaceae > Avena > Avena longiglumis. The sequence goes on from CP125978.1 coordinate 436,835,847, forward strand.
CATGACTGATGTTGTATTTGTGTTAACTGATGTTGTACCTATGTTAGAACTCATGTTTGAATGATGTTGGTACATGTTTTGAGCAAGTCATGTCAAAATGTGCTAAAAAGAGCTCCAAAGGTAGGGTAAATGGCCTCATTTCTAAGCATTTTTTCGATCATGTCTAAATCAGCCAAATAAATTTCCTACACATCTATTCTATATATGTAGACAATGTGCAGAGGATTTCAATTTTTTTAATTTTTTTTTAATTTTTTATGCTAATTTGAATTCTGGTCAAACCTACCTTTGACCAACATGTAAACAAATTTAAAACATGAAAATTAAAAGGTAAGCATGGATCCTTCTTAGTCACTCCTAAATGAAGCCATTTCCAAAGTTTTGTTCATTTTCATGTCCCAAAGTTGATACCACCTCTCTTCACCCTTGACTTCGTAAGACGATGTTCGAGATATGACATTAGGTACATTATTCTTTAGTTCCTATGTATATAGATCATGATTATCAACTTCAATAGTTAGTAAATGACATTATAAGACAATGTGCAGAGGATTTCCATTTTTTGTTTTTTTTTGAATTTTTTATACTAATTTGAATTCTGGTCAAACCATACCTTTGACCAACATTTAAACATATTGGTCTAAGTGAAAATTACAATCTAAGCTCGGTGTGTTGCTCACTCGAAAATGAAGCTATTGAAATTTGCACATTTCAAAATACACCGTTGACTGCCCCCAAACCACGTTGACATGCCAAAACCCCTTAAAACCTCATTTGTTGACCATCTAACCCTATTGACCAATTCCAACCGTCCATATAACCCTACCAAGCCCCCGTCCGTTCGATTTGTTCTCAGAGAAGGATACCTGGCCGATCCGTGGCTTCCTCTGTTTGCAGCATGAACCGTCCATGCGGTTAACGACAGCCGTCCGATCTGGCCTTCTAGAAGGACTCACGGCCGATCCGCGGCAGACACCGTCCTTCAATGTGATTGGCTTAAAAAAAATTCCTCACTGCTGCGGAAAAAGTTGGGCGGGAGACACAGGATGGTCTGTTGGGCCAAATCCAACGGGCTTGTCTAGCGTGCGCATGCCTGCTCGCCACCGGGCATGTAGCCTCTCCACGCTGTGCCTCTCTAGGCCTGCCATGCATGCGCCATGCAGCTTGGTCGCAGTGATTCAGCCTTCCCCATCGACTCAGCGTCGCATCGTTTTAGTTCAGCCCCTGCTTTGCGCCATCGACTCAGTGTTGCCATCATCTTAGTTCAGCCTGCGTGCCCACGGATACACACGCGCATCAACTGCCAAAGGTTTCACACGCGCTCGGCCCCTTCGTTATCCTCTCACGAGCACCATGACGCCCCGTCTACTGCCAATGGATACACACGCGCATGGACAACTCGTCTTCGCGTCTTTAAAAGGGGGTGCCTCTCTTCCTCTCCCAGACACACCCACCGAGCGATCCAAGCCTCTCTTCCTCTCCCTCTCCACTGCACCTTCCGCCGTCCGCGCACCACCGGAGCGGCAGTACCCGGCGGACTTCCTTGTCGAGAACACCCTCCGTGTGTAGGCTAAGTCCAGGTGGAGGGGCGAGAAGGAGCTGCTCAAAGACTTCCTCGACGAGGGCTTCTCCCACCTCCCATGGGGCTCGCCCGTCATGTACCACATCAACGAGTCTCGTGAAGGCGTCGCCCTGAAGCTGCTCACGATCAACTTATCCAACAGGTTCGACGCGTATGCCCTCCTAGGCGAGGTCTATTGGTGCGACTGTGAGTCCATCTTCTTCACCACCTATAACATCTTCATTGACTGCGAGTCCATCTTCTTCTCCGGGCGTCGTCAGCACTGCCTCCCGTACAACAAGTGAAGACGGTGGTGCGGCCAAGGAGGTGATGCAGCCAAGGAGTGTTTCAAGCATCGTCATGTTTTTTTAGCATTTTCTATTTTTTGTTTTCCTATGTCGTTCCGTGTCTTCGTGTCGTGTCCTTGGACTCCTTATCCATTTGTGTACCAGTTAACTACCCTATCGTATTTATCTAAGTTTTATTGTGTGATGATCTTGTATCTCAAGTTATTATGTCTTATTTGTTTGCTTGCGCTCATGGATCATCACATGAAAAATCACAAACATGCAATGTTTGAAATTTGGTGATCTGCGTAGAAATATTTGCATCTCAAGTTACCTCGACACGCTTTAAATAATGAAATTTGGTGTAGACTTTAATCTGCAGTTTTATATATTTTCTAAAACAAAATGCTCGTGTATACACGGTCAGCAGGTCACACAACTCCACGTACTACAATTTTTTTGTAAAACCCTAAACCAATGGATTGATTAACTATAGCTACCATTGTTCCCGTTCCTTCTCAATATCTTTCCATCCGCCCCACTGGTTACCATAGCAGTCCTTAACGCTACCAAACCAAGCGTTCTAGGGTTCGAGTCCCTAGCCGCACCCCCTTTTGTTTTCGTTTTTTCACCTTTTCACCGTTACCTTATTTTGCATCAAGATAGTGGCCAGCTGAAATTTGATCAAATTAATTAATTTATAGCTTTGAAATTCATCCCAAATTCAAACTTACAAGTTCATACTATTTTAAGTTTACAAATTCATCGCAAATTCATACCTTTCGAGTCAATGTCAACATTACACCTAGTGCGATTACAATCCCAACTACAACTGCCCAAATGTAATTGCAAATCTGTGTTGGTCTTTCAGCTTACTAATCTTCTGGTTCACCCTCCTTATCTCTATAGCTACCTCTCTGTCAATGCGTGCTCTGCCTCCGCCCTCCGCCTCTTCTGCAATAGCTCACGCATGATGGGCAACCATTCTTCATGCTCATCTAGCAGCTCATTTATCAGCGTCTGGGCCAGAACATCGACCCAAAGAAAAAAGCATTTTATCCGCAAGCACATACCAAAAATATCAACCAATTTGCTCAAATATCCCGACCAAAAAAATAGTAAAATTGCCCTGGTTCTTACCCCCTTTTCGCTGCACACGTAGAACAGACGGTTGGTGTTCTTCGGTGTGCGCGAGATCCTCCGATCAATGGCCGCCCCACACCACAGACAGAGCAAGATCGACATCTCCATGCACGTCGGAACGTCGAACCGCGAGGTGGCTCGAGAGCTAGAAGAAGACATGGACCACAGAGCGGAAGAGGATCTGAACGCTGCCGCGCACAACCCCTCTAGCTCTAACAGAGAGTTACACCCTCCACAGCTCCCGCCATCGACGGTGCCCTCTCGATCGCTGCTCTCGGCTCGTAGCTACCAAAACAGGTCGCCCCTCCCACCTCTGCGCGTGGCCGCCTCCTGCTCACCCGCTCGGACCGATGCGAGCATCAATTTCTGCCCAGCGATGCAAGCTCCGGCGGCGCGTTCCGACGCTTTTAAGTAAAACAGAGCAACAGTAGCATAGTGGGTCCCATGGCTCTCCACCTGGCCCCACCTTGTAAATAAAACAGAGCAAGCAACGGTCACCTTTTCAAATTCCTCTCCGCCTGGCCCCACCTGAAACGTCCGAGTCAAGGATGTTGACCTGACGGAAACGATAGATTCACGGAATGAGTTGCTGCACACAGAATAGGGGCAAAACTGAGCACCATTCCGGTCTATTGGCAATACTGAGTTCAACATGACCTCTAGTGGCAAAAGAATAATTAACCCAATTTTTATTGGTGGACGTGAAAAACCCTCCTCCCTGGCGGCTCCGGAGGACCCTCCCTCCAATCCCTCCTCTCGAGGCTGATCTGCAAGCAGCGGTGGTGGCGGCACCCACCCCGTCAAAGGACGGTGGGATGGAGAGGTGGCCTCGGCCACATCGCGTGGAGGGTTATGTGGCGGCGGCGGAGTGCACTGTGCGGCATGGCTGTTGGCCGGGGCTTGAGTTCTCCAGCGTGGCGACAATGTAGAGGTGGCAAGGCGCCGCCATGGTGGCTGCTGGTAGCGGCGATGGTCACTAACAGCGGCGATCTGGGTTTCCGACGAACTGAGATCTAGGCCTTGGGCCATGTTCGATGCTGTTGGATCCCAATAGGGCTACTGTTGCGGGGGTTCGTCCCCTTCGAATTAGCTTTCTTGTTGCTTCTTTGTGTTGCCGTCGTGCTGGAGGAGGCTGGCGGTGTGGGGTCTTGCGAGTCTCGAGAATAATGGTGGTGGCTCTTGGTTTCTCATGCGCAAAGACAAAGAACTGCTGGTTGAGTGCAGTTGCTGATATGTGAGGATTGTCGGGTTCCGGAATGCTCCGCTGGCGATCTCCCATGGGCGCTCATGCCTAGAGAATGCTGGTCGGATGAGATTTGGTCGTGCGCACCCGTGCATTTTCTGACCATTTGGTTTTAGAGGGAGCATTGCAAAGCTCTGCTGCATGTTACCATCATTGGACATTTTCTTTGTCGGTCCATGGTAAAGTCAGTGGTGGAGAATGTCACGAAAGCGGAGATTTAAGGGCTAGCACATTTGGTTCGAGTCTTTGGCGCTAAGTAACTGGCTTGGTGATCCGTGATTTGTAGCAGCGGCTTGTTAGTGGGGGGCAGCATAGGAGACGTTTAGTGTCTAATCTTGCATTGTGAAAATCCAAGGTCTATCCTTAATTGGTTGTGCCTGACAATGATCTCGTTGAAGGCATTGTTTTGCGAGCAAGGACTTTCTTGAGGGTGAAAATCTAAGATATGTGATCGGGCGACGACGACGCTGGTGCATTGTTCCCTTATTGGAGGCGTTATTTTTGGAGAAGCTGGACTTCTGGTGGTGTTAGTACTGCTGTTACAAGGAATAGATTGTTGTGGCGAGGCTTTTCTTTTTTGTAATTTCTCCTTTTCTTTTTTGGCTGTGTGCATCCGTAATGCCGCTAGGGCACTGCATTGTTGCAGAGGCTGGGTGTAATTTGTATCTTCTTTGATATTCATATATGCTTCTTTCCAAAAAAATCAAATTTTTATTTTTCTTTGAAAATCCATTGAGTTGTTTCCACTATCTCTCTTCTTTTGAAATTTCTGATTTTTTTAGGTTAAAGGCAGTCGTTCTGCCATCCGATTAGATCAGAGAAATATTATTATTTATTGGAGGTTCCAAGAACCGGGATCTAACACGAAGCACATAGGCCACAACGGCAACCAAATAGGTTCCCATCTTCCCTACCACTACCATGCCTACACGGCTGCAACCGCGTCTCTAGGGTCCTGGGTGTGGGCGTACGCCCTCTGCGTGATGTCCTCGCGGACCAGCGCCACCACGACATCTGGGAGAAGGACCGTGCTGCGAAAGAAACGCATGTTTATATCCTTCCAAGCTCCCCACATAACATAGATGAATGCGCCACTCGTATCCCTTCTCTTAGCCTTTGGCAAGGAAGCAATAGTTTCCTCCCACCAAAGATTAAGGCTTCGTCCCGCCGGTCCAGACTTGATCACATGGTGATGGGCATCTTTCGGGATCTACTCGATGGCGTCGGCATACCGGTGCCAATTCGCTGGCTCTTGTGAGTTTTTCAAAGCTAGCAAGCTTTGGAGGGCTGATGTGGAGTCGAAGTGTCAGTTCTTTGCTTGGCTTGTGCTACATGGGAAGATCCTCACCGCGGACAACTTAGCGATAGAGGTTGGCCTCATGATCCAGTCTGCAAGCTTTGCATGATTCATCCCGAGACGATCCAACACCTACTTCTCAATTGCTCCTTCTCTTCCGCTGTGAGGGAACAATTATTTGCTTGGAATGGCACGATCGATGTAGTTTCTTAATTTATTTCTATTACATTTCTCTCTTTTGATGGGTTTCCTTAATATAACCTAGCTTTGTAAAGTTTTGGGGTCCGTTTTCCCTCGCTAATAGGATTAGCTCTCTTCTTCTTAACACAAACAATCGAGGATCAGCTCTCGATTTATCCCTTATGATGAGGTTTGTAGAAAAGAAAATCAAAGCATCACTTCACATAATCCAATATTTTTCACATTCTTTATGGATCCATGCTACCCCGGCATCTGATTCTTATATCTTTTTCAATTTAGGTGATCCAAAGAGAACCTATATGTGTCTATGTTAGGATACATGTGTTGTTCACTACAGAGTGTGCCTTGGCTTGTGTTGCACCTTGATGTATTTTCGAACTAGAACTAACCTTGATTGTTTGTGTTAGAGAAAACCCCTAAACCCTATATAGGATTACTGGGTTTTTTTAATCATCTGTTTTTGAAAAAGATCCACATGAATTTTGGTCTCTTGTTCTTGATAGTTCCTTTGTTTTTGCCGGTCGAGCTTCATGTCAAACTACACGGAAGAGCCTTTAGAAGGCGTCTGTACATACATGAGTCCCATTCATCGCCTATCTCTGGTTTGAGATTGATTCGTCTGCTTAGCCTTTTTTTTCAGTCCGCACATGGATGATGTTATGTTGACGTCACCAATTGAAACAGAATTAAAATCGACTGAAACATTATTAAAACATTTGAAACAGTCCATGAAACATTTAAAACATTATTGAGATCTACGCAACACTAGCCTCAAGCAGCATGCAGCTCTCTTCCCTTTGAAGCTCAAGTGATCAGTTCTGATAGTCCAGCATACCTAACCGATTAAGTTGTAGCCTCACTACTAGAAGGAGAACTTGAACACCATATCATGGCTGTACACCTGCCCCGGCCTGACGATCTGCGACGGGAAGTTGGGGCGGTTCACGGCGTCGGGGAACCCCTGCGTCTCCAGGCACAGCGCGCCGTACCGGCCGTACACCTCGCCGCCCTTCCCCCTCACCCCGCTCAGCCCGTTGGCCGTGTAGAACTGCACTCCGGGCTGGTCCGCCCACAGCTCCATCGCCCTGCCGGACGCGCCGTCCCGGACGACCGCCACCCGCCGCAGCTGCCGCCGCAGGCCGCCGTGCTCCCCGCCGTCCACCGCGTAGTTGGTGTCGTACCCCGTGACGCCGCGGCGCAGGAGCCCGCCCATGCGCGCGCCCACGGCCGCCGGCCTGCGGAAGTCGTAGGGCGTGCCGGCCACGGGCGCCAGCCGCCCCGTCGGGATGAGCGCGGCGTCCACGGGCGTGTACCGGGAGGCGAAGAGACGGACCTTCTCGCCGAGGATGCTGCCGCTGCCGTGGCCGCCGAGGTTCCAGTAGGCGTGGTGCGCGAGGTTCACCGGGGTGGCCTTGCCCCGCGCCGTCGCGTTCATGTGCACGCTCAGCACGTGCGCGCTCGAGATCTGGTACGTCACGTACACGTCCAGGTCGCCTGGAAACCCTGTCGAGGTTCAGCCAGCATAGACTTAGTTATTAAAATCCATGCATAGTAACAGCTAGCAATTCAGTAACAATAGCGCGATCATGTCAAAACGAAAGGAAACAATAGCTCAATAACAAAAAAAAGTAACAAAAAAGCATATGCAACTTCTGTGTTGGGATATACAAGTACAATACACCCTTAATTAGGCATTAGGAAATGGTATTTTACACAAGCATTCTGACGTTATTTTTTTCAACAAAAAAATATATATATATTAGTATCAAGAAGATATATTAGTAATATATTAATAACGTTCCACCAACATAAAGTTGCATCAAAGTAATTTGAGGTCGTTCACACTGAGCCCCAGCTTTTGCATCTTGAAACCACCTTGAAAGTTTTCAGAGCGGCCGCATGACCTACCCATCTACTCCCTCCGTTTCAAAATATAAGATGTTTTAGGTTTGTAAAGAAAATGTATCTAGACTTGTTTTAGTATGTAGATTCATTCAAAACATGAGTAAATCTATATACTAAAACTAGTCTAGATACATTTGCTTCACTATGCTAAAACGTCTTATATTTTGGAACGGAGGGAGTAGTACGTAGGACAAATAGCGTAAAACCTTCTTGAGAAGACATATTGCAAGAGATGTCTTTCAAGTAACCCATTTTTATTAAAATTTGTGACTGTGTTAAATCCAATAATAAGTCATGTTTATAAATTTGACAAGAAGTGACACAATATATACCCTCGTCTCTCTTTGTACCTACTCAACTCTTCAACCACACTTTTCATAGCGCCATGACCGTGGTGAGTCGTCGCCACGGGCCACAAGCTTCTTCCTTCTTTTTTGCGAATAGGGTCACGAGATTCTTCCTTTTTTTGCGAATATGGGTCATGAGCTTCTTCCTTTTTTTGCGAATACGGACCACGAGCTTAGCTTCTTCATCCCAGCTAACCCCTTTTGTAAACACCACTAGTGCATCATCATCCCGTTCAAAAAAAAAAACTAGTGCATCATCATCTTCGTATCAAACAGTATAGAAACCTCGCTCACTTTAATGAAAACACAAACCTCGCTCACAATCAAGGGTTTCGGGACTTTTTTTTCTGTAGAAGGTGGGGTATAATACCCTCCAAGATTTTGAGTTGCGACTTCCTGATTTTTTTTTTTTGGAAATGGACGCATTTATTAATATAAAATATTTACACTCGGCCTCTGCATAACTAAGAGACACACAGCCATACGAACGATGAAACTAGGAAATAAAAAAGTAGACAAGCATTACAAAAAACACTATCTAAATAATTGTCTTCAATCTAAGAAAGACCAATCCTCAAATCACGCGGTCATCCATGTCGAGAGAAAATATTCGTCCCTGTGTATATACTTGGATCATGTCATCATTCTTAATCCACTAGGCTCGTCTCTACAAGTGTATATGCCAGCTGACCAGTATGTGATGCGCATGAGACCAGCTCACTAGCCACTGCCGCTGAATCTGCGGCTGCTATCCTACTATGGAAAGGGAGGGGAAAAGGTGAGCGCATGCATATACACGAAAAATTATTCACCGCATTGTGCGACAGCACTACACGGGAAGCTGCACCTGCACGATCTTCATTGCAGAAAGAGGTAACATGTGTTCAAATGCTATATATCCTGACACACATCATGACACGTCTACTTGCCGAAGCACTCGTTATTACGGGAAAGAAAAAGGAAATGCACTTGTTCATAGCAGAAAGATTAAACTGAACGAGCGGTCCTAATTCTTTCGTCACATCTTCAGTTTGGTTCTAGTTCTTTAAAATTGTATGTATAGATCCTAAATCTTTGATAAGTGATTCACACGAGGTCCTAAATTAGTTTGACCCACGTTGACCATTGCCACGTCGGCAGTAAGGGCCAGGAGACGTACCAGCCACCCTACATATTTACAGATAGACCTCCACAGTTGTATTTCTTGTAAAACATGGCCTCTGTTTCTCTCCACATGCCTCTCTGGCATAGTCCCCAAACACGATCATGTCGTTGTGTAGCCGCGTGCCTATACGAGCTACCCGATGGGTGCGGGACTGAACGGGGTTGTCGCCTGGGCACACACGATCTGGGTGAGCCAAGAGTCTAGGTGAGCACGACCTCTACCCGTGGCTGGGTATGCGCACGTCTCGATTGAACAATCCCGGGTCCTTTCCAGAGTCTGACGCGGTGATGTGCCCGGCATTGAGTAGCAAGCAAGCCGGGGAAGAGCATTTGTACGTTGACATGCCCGGCCATGGTCCATGACCAGGAATGCCTCTGGTTTCTCCTCTTCGTGGAATACCAACAGTGATCAGCGCCATCTCAGCACCCAGCATCGACGCCCATGTAGTGCTTCACGGTGAATGCACTAGAGGAGGATGTGACTATGCAGCTCGATGCACTCAACGTTGTGCATGGCCACGCCCAGCAACTGGTATTGCCATGCGCGTTGCTTAATCTGAGGCGCTCATATGCAATGAGATAAAAGCTGGGCTAGCATGGATGTATACGAGCAAAACCATGCATGTTTTCATTCATTGGTTTTGGTCAACGGGTCGAGACCTGACGTGACATTTATGACACCACGGCGGTGGATGGGAAGTCGTGATCGTACATGCATGTGTGGTGTGGTGTGTGTCTGTATCATGCGCGGATAGTAGCCCTGACAGTACATGGGAAATGGGCAGCAAGCTAGAGCAGCTCGACGTGTGAGTATGAGGTGACAGGAGCGATGGCTGCCTCCTTTTTCTGTGAATAGGACCGTCGTATGGAAAACATATAACCGAGGGGGTCTTTTTACAAATATATTGTCGACGTGGCGGCGATCAAAACGCCACATAGATAGGTCAAAGCGGCCAGACAAAAATAGAACCTCAGATGAATCACTTATAAAAGATTTAGAACCTAGACGTGCAATTTTAAAGAATTAGGACCAAAGTGAAGGTGGGGGTGAAAGAATTAGGACCGCCCATTCAGTTTACTCTAGCAGAAATTCGTAAGGGCGCGCAAGTGGACACTCAAGAGAGTTTTAGTTGTGACTGCTCCAAATTGCTTACCTTGCTCTCCGTCGAAGCTATGGTAATAGAGAGTGATGAACGGGGAGCTGCCACCTCCGACGTGCTCCTTCACCGTCCACACGACCTTGCTGAATCCTCGGTGACCACCTGATCGAACAAGAACAGGAAGAAAGGTGACCGACAACAGATGGTAGCAGGGCCCTCTTGCACAAAGGGGAAAAGAAAGAAGAATATTCCTCTTGTACCGAGAAGAACGTACCGTGGAGGGTGTTCCTGCCATCGTTTGGGATCAGCCGGTAGGCTTTGCCGTCCAGCGTGAACCTGGCGCCGGCGATCCTGTTGGCAACGCGGCCGATCAGCCCTCCGAAGTAGGCCGTGCCGTTCTGCACATACACGCCAGATTTGAGACTGAGATTAGAAACAAAACAAGAGCCCTAAGGGTAAATCTGAGGTTTGCATCGCTTGAAGATATCAAATAATGGTGATCAGCATGGGTCAAGCGAAAAACTGGTTATCAGGACGAGGATCAGAGGATGAATTCAAGATTCTAAAAGTCAGAGGGGAACAATATAAGGATCCTGCTATAGTAGAGAGTAAAAGCCGCATGCACTGTAGTATAGTTTCCCACCACCTCTATAAACACTTTGAGCCAAAAAGAACAGAGGGGTCAATGTTCTTACAACATATTCAGCGACTGTATCATAGCCGAGGACAACATCCGCCAAGTTTCCTACAACGAAAACGAAAGATCTGCATACTGTCAAAACCTCTCTCCACTAAAGTGATGAACTAAAAAGAACCAGGAAACTCCGGAAAAGAAGCAGGCGCATGCATCATCGACCATCATTACCTCTGGAATCAGGGAGAACGACAGACATGAGAGTAGCGCCCCAGTTGGTGACCTTGATGGAGAAATCCCCCTTCTTGAGCTCATAGACGCCAACAACCATCTTCCTCCCGGCCACCGCATCGGCAGCGCCGCCGCCGGACAGGCCAAGGGCCACGAGGCACGACGACACGAGAACGGCGACAAGCAGTGGATGCAGGGCTCTCGCCATTGGCGTAGGCGAGTGAAAAAAGCTACAGAGTCACCTTAGCTAGAAGAGCTCGGACGAGAAGGAGACCCCAGGGAATTGCACTACTAGTGCTAGCTGCTTATGCAGGCGTACGTGGAGGCGGCGGAGGCAAGAAGATATAAAGTGGACTCGTCGGTCCTTCCCTTGGTATGTGTGACCACCGTACCACTCCCAATATCGATATCGAGTGTGCTGTCAGAGGGTACGATATGGGTATGTGATGGTCCTACCGTACGTAGGCCTGCCTTGTGCCGCTCAAGCCGTGCACTAGGCACTACTAGCTTCCCTCCCGGTGACCATCGTGTCACAGATCACAGTTCGTGTGCAGCGCTACTTCGATCTGAACAGACGGCTGACGCTGCTTTGGGTTTTGCTGTGTCTGTGTCTTGTGTTGCCTGATCAGCGACACTGGCGGGCAGCAGTGCGCGTCCGGAGGGCTGAGGCTACATGCCTTACAAGTATGGTGATCAGTGTCCAGTGATCACGCAGGACCAGGCAAAGGCTGTGAATGAGCGAATACGCGGTGAGTATCAGCAAGCAGACTGCAAGAGTAGTCGCCCGATGTTCTTTGGTAGATGATACTCGATAATCAGGACTCACTAGTAAGTGGAGTGATTGCAGGTTTAGCGAGCCCGAAGTAGGATTCTGCAGTTATCTCCACCAGGCCGATCCATCTGGTCGTTCAAAACGATCCATTTCTATCCGTTTGGGTTAGGCTGCGGTCGATTTGGGGAGAGTTTCGGTTTGTTCGGTCAGCCGCGTCCAGCGGCGCGATCCATTTGTCCGACCTGGGCGAGATATTTTTTTGCAGATTCAAACATAAACCTTCGCGCTAAAACTGGCACATACTTAATTTATATTTAAAATATAAAAAACAGAAATTAAACTAATCCTAACCCTAGCTACCGATCTTCGCGCGCTGGCGCCGCCTCATCCATCTATGGATCGAGGTCGATGTACTCCGGCGACGTCCAGAGGTTGGACGGTGGCAGGACCGAAGCGGGAGCGGGAGCAGGCGTAGATGGATTGATCACCTGCCCAGGCCATGGCGTCTAACCGTGCTGAAAGCGCGTCAGCTCCACCCCCACCTCCGGAGCGATTGCTGGCGCCCATCCCCGCAGCGGCGACGATGGAGGCAGCTGGGTGTTTGCCTGTGCCACCAGGCCGGTGAGCTGGACGGCCTCCTCGTAGCCGTGCCACAAGGCGTCCTCGTCGCGCGCGCTGGCCGCAATGGCCTGCTCGGTGAATACGTCCTCGTCGTAGCCCCGCACCAGCACCTCGTGGTACTCCAGGGCAGGTTCGCAGCGACGTCGTCCACCGCCTCCTGCTTGACGATGATATAGTCGTCGTCCTCCTCGTCGTTGTCGCCTTCGCCGTCGAGCTTGACACCGGAGTGGTTGACGGCGCCCTCGTCATCCGAGTCGATATCGGGGACGGGGTAGACCTCCCCGGCATCAGGTCGCGGCAGATGGTGGTGGCGCACCGCACCTTGTGCTCCCACTCGAGGAACTCTACCCAGTACTCCTCGCTGTGGTAGCCCCTCTCCCACCGTTGGGACGGTAGGAGGTTGCTGATCCGGCAGCGGATCTCCTCTGCCATCCCTTTGCCCTTTTTGGGAATGTGCGGCACAGGGACACGGTCCCGGTTGAGGTGCCGGCTGGTGGGGAGGGAGACATCCGTGTGCTTGATGTCGCGCCCCTCCCTCTAGCGGCGCTCGCACTCCGTGATACGGAAGTACTGTCATGTGCGGCGCTCCCGTAGTGGAGGGTAATCCCCCACGGGGCAGCCCCGGAAATCCTCCGGCCGTGACGAAGGCTGCAGGGATGTGCCACGGGGGAAGGCCGACAGCCGGGAGCGCTGGCTGCTAGAGTCAGACACCTCATGGTCATTTTTGCACCTCCCCTTCTTCAGCTAGGACGACGTCTTTATTGTTGGTGGTGGTGGCGGAGGCTAGGGTTTACGATGGCGAGAGGTGAGGAGTGCGGCATCGACGGGCGCAGGGTAAAATAGCCCCTTCCCCCGCGAACGCGGCCAGCTTCCCGTTCCTTCACCATCAATGCCGGCGCGGGAACGCAAGCATCGTCCAGTGGGTCAATGCGCCGTCTCGTCGCCATTGATGGTGCAGGCTGCCGCCGGTCAGCCTTCCGCCAGTGCCTCTGAATCGCTCTCGCGGTTGCGTCTGAATCGGTGCCGCTGCCCACGTCTGAATCAATGCCACCAATAAGCGGTGGCTGATGGGTGGGTCAGTGGCACGCACGGACAGAACACAATGCGGGACACGCGCGCTGTCCGCGCACGTCTAAGCCGACGCAACCGTTGTCCAGATTAGATTTACGGATGAATCGAGCCAGACGCGTTTGTCCGAGTAGATCAGGCCGTTGGGTGCCGCGCACGTCCCTCGCGCCCGGCGAACGATTTCGAATACGCTCGAACGGGGTCGAGCCGATGGAGATGCCCACGCGGGCTGCCGATACCATTTAGTAACTCTAACTAGGCTTACAGTGTCCTCAGTAAACAACCATACCGACCGAAAACTACCTGTTTCAGCATAGTGTGTATTCACAAAATTAAGAAAAAATCGAATTGTTTCAATTTTATACTGTAAATGGTCTTTTTCGATTAACTTTAGCAATCGGTTTTACCGGTAGATCTAGTAAGAAGAAGTTGGGCCGGTAGCCAACTTAAGTTTGTGGACTCGGGCTAGTTTTTTTTAAAAAAAGAGCATATATTAATATCGCAATGATACCAATTACACCCAGCCTCTACAATAACGCATTATCCTATTGGCATTATGGATGCACGAAGCCAAAAGAAAAAGAATTACAAAAAAAAAATCCCGCTACAACGATGAGATCCTTAGTAGCAGTGACTCTAACCCTACAAGAACAACACCAGAAATTCAACATCTCCAATAGCGACGTCTTTAAGAAGGAAACAGAGTATAAACACCGTCGTCGCCCGATCAAAGATCATAGGTTTTCACCCTGGAGAAAGTTCCTGCTCACAAAACAATGCCTTCAAAAAGGTCATTGCTAGACACAACCAATTAAGACCAGACCTTGGATTTTCACCCTGCAAGGTAAGACTGTGAACTCCTCCGATGTTGCCGCCCCCACCTTCCGATGCCGTTGCTACAATTTACGAATCACCAAGCCAATTCCTCATCGCCACCAGGAGTCGACCCACCATAGCTGGTCCGCAAATCTTGGCATCCATGATATTCTCCGCACACTGACTTTACCATAGAACTAACGACATGTTCCACGATGGCAACATACTGCAGAGCTTCGCCTCGCTCCCTCTAAAACCAAACGGTCAGGAAAACATCGGTTGCGCGCGACCGAATCCCATCCGTTCCAGAAACCTCCAGACATGAATCTTCCGTCCGGCTCGGGCTAGATGGTTTTGCTAAATCTAGATAGATTGAGATTTTCTAATGCCTGGCGACCATCTCAGAGCAGAGGTTTATTCTCCATGAGCCCTTGCCCAAAATGAGAATCACCGGGTTTACTGGTTTAGTAACAACTTTACTCAAAGTACACTTCTTAAGATATTTATTTCTCAAAATATCCAGTCAAGCTCCTTTTTTTTTATTAAGCAACTTTCCAGCTAAAAGTGAACCGTACATGATATCCAAGTCCAAAATCCCCAAACCTTCTTGTTCCTTAGGTAAACACACTTTTCCATGCTACCAAGTGATATTTTCTTTTATTCTTATCTCCAATCCACGGGAATTTAGCTCTAGCAGTTTGCATCCTCTTTCTTACCCTAGGAGGTATTCTGTAGAAGGATAGCATGCAAAGAAAAATGCTTGTGAGAGAGGAGTTTATAAGAATTATTGTGCCTGGTATACAAAGTTTTACTACCAGCATCTCACTTTTAAATATTTTTCAATAGTACAGTTCCATTCACAAATCATTAATCTCTTCGCATCTATAGGAATACCAAGATATTTACAGGCAAGTCCCCATTTTTACAAGTGAAAATTCTCCAGAAGATTTAAACATGTTATTTGTCCGGCCTAGAGAATAAACCTCACTTTTGTGACAATTTATTTCAGGAGAAAAAGTTATTCAAATAGGCGTATCAGAAATTTCATGTTTATGGTTTGTTCAAGGTCTTCTCAATAAGGAGAATAGTGGCATCTGCATTGCTATATGGACACATATCCTTCCGTTAGATTCCCAGCCATACCAGTTAAAAGGGCCCTAGGCCACTGCTCTCTTAATAATTATAGCTAGGTCATCAACTACAAGGACAACTAGCAAATGGGTCAAAGGATCCGCTTGCCTAAGCCGTTGATGAGAATTAAAACATGTTTCTATTTCATCATTCACCTTAATGGCTACTTTTCCCCCAACATTTTGCATAATCATATCAATCCACTTGCTAGGAATCCTTTTATCTCTAATAAAAACAATAGAAAGCTCCACTTGACTTTGCCAAAATCAATTTACATTCAATATGTAAATGGCTCTATACATTTGAATTTTATATGCATTATTCCCTCTTAGAACCAAAGTTGAGGTAAATCACGACAGCGGAGGCACGACTAGGGCGCAGGAGGGGAGGCGGATGCCGATGTGAGGCGTGGGAGGCAACTAATCACCACGGAGGGCAAGCTCGGGCTTGTTAAGACGGTGATGTCCAGGTGGCGATTCATGGCGGGAACCGGGCAGGGAGGTGGTAGGAGTAGCGGTGGCTGCATAGGAGCCTCCAAACGATGGCACCGATTGTGGATTATCGCTGAGAAGGAATATCACGGCCGCCAAGGGAGGCACCATTAGAGGATGGAGCTCTTAAAATTCACCCGACACAAAATAAACTGTTTGGTGAGTTTAAAAATGTCCCAAAAGATCATGTACATTTTAGAAGTGAGATGGGTTTCTTTTGGGACCCTTCTAAAATTTCTTGGGAAGGTAAGCCCATATTGGGAATGTGCTAGGTGCATCTAACACCCAAAAAGGCAATTTCCCGGAAGTTAAGGGGCTCTTTCGATTGAATGACTTTCAAAGGAATTTTAGACCAATCCAATCCATAGGATTATTTTCTTAGAGCATCTCCACTCACCCCCCCCCTCCCATACGGGTCTGGCGGTTGGCCTTATGTGGGCGCAGGTACCTCCTATCGGGGCTCACCGCCTCCCAGCCGCCACCCCCAAACAGCCCCCAAAATCATAATTGACAAATTCAAACATTAAAAAGTCGCTAGAAATTAAACATAGTTTTGCCGCCATCGGGCACATCATAGTCTCGGCGATGCAATCTCCACAAATCGCCACAGTACAAGTCCATCGATCAAAATAAACATGCGAGGACATGAAAATCGAATGGGAGATCATCCTCCGTGGTAGGAGGCACCTCCGAGGTTGCCGGTGGCGGAACGGTGGTGCTGGTCTGGGTGTCGTTCGGGGTCAGGGTCGTAGTTGCCGGTGTAGGGGTACTGGCCTAGTTGGCGGCCGCTCGGCTCTTGGAGAGGATCAAGGCGTGTTGATCAACACACCACGCCTTCACCTCGTCGTCCATGTCCTTCATGTCGATCATCAAGATCACCAGGTCATCCCTTCTCTTCTTTTCCGCCACGTTGGCCTTGATGAGGCCGAGCTTGATGTCTTGACGCTCGACGATCAATGCTCACCTTGTCGCAGCGATCTCTTCCATCCTGGTGGCATGCTCTGCCCTCATGGCAGCATGCGCGGTGTCGTCTATCTTGCAGGCCATGATAGACGAGTATAGCTTCTCGATGATCGGCGTTGCATCCCTCATAGCTTTTTCCTTCTTGTGGCCAATGGGTCGACCCTCCGGGGCCGCTATGGCGCCACTTCAGGGTCGTATGCGGTGGTCTTGTCCTTGGTGAGAGCGGTACGTGTCTCTTCCCACTTGTCGTACCCCTCGATCAGTGCAAAGACGTGGATGGACTTGAACTTGTTATCGATGTTGTCCTCTCGGTAGGCGGCGATCATGGCGCGCATCTACGAACAATACCAACAACAGGATACATTTTCAAATGGATAGGAGTGGGCGGCGATGGGTGCTTACCTGATCGTCGTAGTTGATTCCACTGACATGGACGCGGTGCACCTCCTCCATGACGCCATGCCACTTGTTGCAGGTGTGTTGGATCATGGTCCAACGGTGAGACATGTCGTAGTCGTTGTGATCATGGAACAAGGACTTGAAGTAGGGATCCAAGAGCTGACGCTCATCATACGCCGCCTACACCCTCTTCCAGTAGCAATCCGAGTTTTGGTTGGTGTCGGTGAAGGGGTCTATGCTTATGGTATTCCAAGCTTTGGCGACGCACTTGTCCTCCCTCGAGCTCCACTTGGGTCCGCGGTCACCGCCTCCTTTCTTATTTTTATCCACCTCCACCTCCTTATTATTCCCTTTCGGGTCGGCTGCGATGGTCACCGGCACCTCCACCACCTCATCCTAGGCCTCCGCCTAAGCGTATACGTAGACCTCGTCTTCCCAAGGCTTGTCGTCGTCTTCCTCTTCGTTAGCATAGGCAACGGCTTCTTCTTGCTTGAAGGCCTGGGCAGAGCCGCCGTTGATGATGTCGTCCATGATGGAGTCACCGTTGTGTGTTCCACCGAACAGGCTTGGGGCGCTCTGGCTGTGGAAAACTGGGTGAAGGTAGCCCACGGCGGGGGCACACCACCATTGAAAGGAGGGAAACGATCGGCCGGCGATGTGTTGTTGGTGAAGGAGTTGGGGTTGAAACAGCCAAGCGGGTCAAAGTTGTTGTAACCCGGCGAGAAACGTGTGAGATGCAGCGCCATGTTCGCCTGGACGAACGACGATGCGCTGGATGGTAACGGAGAGGAGTCGCTGCTCTGGCTCTCGATGATGTGCATTCCAGCGATGTAAGACGGCTTCACCATTCCTGCCATGGACGCCGCCTGCGCCTCCGCCGCCCTGCACAACCTCGATTTCTTCTCCCTCAGTCGGCGGCTAGTGTTCTTCACCTGTCGGCACTGGATGTCGAACACCCACTCCGTGTTGGTCATACCCTCCACCCGCTGCTTGTCGGCCTTCCCATTCTTCACGCGCGGGGAGCTTGGTACCTCTTCAGCGGCATGGTGGCTGCGACAGGTGGCGCACGGGAGGGGAGGGGCGGGGCGGGAGTGTCCGTCGATGGGGGGAATGGAGGGACTGGGTGGCCAGGAGGGGGATTGGAGTTGTGGAGGGAAAATTTTGGTGTCCCACCAGCTTTTCCAAGTTCTGCCGGCGCCCCCGATTGCCCTCCCCTCTTGGGTTGGGTTCGGCTTGGATGCAATGGATAATTAGTTGGGTCGCGCTGGCGCCATTTTGGTTTGGTGGGAGGACTGGGAGGTTTTTTCTACGCCGGCGCCCTCATTTCATGCTTAGGGGGCCTTTAGGGGGAGTGGAGATGCTCTTAGGAAGTCCTTTAGACCAAATGAATTACACGATTTGAAATTCCTATGAATTACATTCCTACACCTTAATCCCATAGGAAATTCAAGATCCATTCTAACCTGTTTTTTACTCTCATTCACATAGGACCGAGACACTTTTTCTGTGTTCCAACCAAATGACAATTCTTGCAGTTTTCATCTCTTTTGCTGCAATCCTATCTAATTCATGTGTTTTTTCTGTTCCTCTGTTTTGTCATTATGCGATTGAAAAAAGTCCTAAGAATTTCTGGAGCTACTAAAGATGCATTTGCATATGATTGAAAATTAAGTCTCTTCTTGGTACAATAATGGTACCTAGAAGCAAAGTTGATAACACAATATATAAAGATCAAATTACTGGCAGAAACTGTTACATGTGACAAACAATTTTGAACATAAAATGCGTTCGGAACTCATTTCAACTCCACCAACAGCTTTATCATCAATAGAGTTGATGAGAATAATCCAGCAAATTTGTAGCAAAACAAAGGTTGCATTATTACATATCGATTTAATCAACAAGAATAACAACCTAAAAGCTTTCCCATCCCAAAAAGCTTTCGGGCCTGCCAAGAATATAAGCTTTCAAGAGCCACTGACAAATTCATGTCTCGACTCTTGTCACAAATGACACCAATCATAATCTGTAAAGTGCCATACTCCCTTATAATCCACCAATCTAACATCTATAAGATCTGTAAAATGTTCATTTTTTGTGGTTTTAAGAATAAGAAGAACTATAATTTGGACAGAAGTTTAGACCAGAGGGAGCGCCTTCAGAGTTCGTCGATGTCAATGACGTTCCTGAAGCTCCCACCGAGCAATGACAGGAGGCCACCGCCGTGCACCCTCCCCTCGGGAACAGCGAGCTCTCCACCTTCTCTGCGCCTATCCGACGGCGATGGCACGGACGGCGACAAGGACTTCATAGAGAGGGGAACCAGCACCTGAGGAGGTATCAGCTCCTGCCTCCCCGCCGCGGCCACGGGCGAGCCGTCGCACTCCGACACCGTGCTCACGCCCGAAGACGAGTAGTCGTAGTTCACGGCGCTGGCGGCTGCGGCCGACAACGACACGATGCCTCGGAAGAGGCCCGGCTCGATCAGGCTCCCGCCTCCGCTCTTGCCAGCCCCGCCGCCGCGACGACGTTGCTGGGACTGCGAGGCCACCAACGTCGCGTGCGCGGCGCAGAGGCCGCTCCTGCCGCGGGCAAACTTCTCGCAGCCCGTGCCGAACGTGCACCGCTTGCCGCCTCCGTGGGCCTTGCAGAACTCCGTGCTCCCCTGGGCGCTCTTGCCGCAGCTGTCGACCTTGCACCGCTTGCCGCCGCCGTGCTTCACGCAGAAGTCCGTGCGCCCGCGGGCGCTCTTGCCGCACCCGGGCACCGCGCAGCGCTTCCCGCCGCCGTGCGCCACGCAGTAGCTGGTGCCCCCGTGGACGCTCTTGGGGCAGAGGCCGCCGCCTTCGTACATGCAGCGCTTCCCGCCGCCGTGCGCCTTGCACAGCGGCGTGCTGCCTTCCGCGCCCCTGGAGCAGCCATCGAAGACGCACCTCTTGCCGCCGCCGTGAGACTTGCAGTACAGCGTGCTGCCCTGCGCGCCCTTGCGGCAGTCCGGGTACTGGCACCGGCGGCCGCCGCCGTGGGAGATACAGAACCCGACCTTCCCCTCGGCGCTCCGGATGCAGCCCTCGACTGCGCACCGCTTCCCTCCTCCGTGCTTGATGCATCGCCCCGACTTGCCCCGCGCGGCTTTAGGGCAGCCATTGTATCCGCACCGGCGACCTCCGCCGTGGGCAATACAGTGATCCGTCTTACCCTCGGCGCTCTTGGTGCAGCCGAGCAGCATGCACCGGCGGCCTCCTCCATGTGCCTTGCAGAAGGCCGTGCGGCTCTCGGCGCCCTTGTAACAGCCCGGCTTCTGGCACCTCTGCCCGCCTCCATGGGCAATGCACAGGCCTGACGCGCCTCTCGCGCCTTTAGAGCACCCTTTGAACCTGCACTTCTTCGGATGCCGGCGATGAGCCGGCTGACCAGGGTTGGTTACACCGGTGACAGCATCACAGCTCACGCCAAACGAAGTCTCCGTCATGGTCGTCCCTGAAGGTTCAGGGCTGAACTGAAGGTGATGCTGAGCCTGCCCATTTGCACTGTCCGTCAGACCATCATGTGCCTCTACCTGGTCCTCTCGAGCAAAGAACAGCGACGGCATGTAGCCACCGGAGCTCCTCCTTGCCGACGTCGAGCCCTCGTCGACACCGGAAAAGGATATAATGTTTCCTTCAGGCGCTTCAGAACGCTGGAAGATAGATTCAGCATTGCCCCCCTGCTCATGAAGCCCAAGGCTCATCGTCACAGGATTAGTGAACGATAAACTCCGGCCAAACAGCGTCACCGGCGCATTCGACTTGCCTGCTCCTCCGGCAGGCTGCTGGTAATCCACGGAGCTAGGTTCGGTCGACGGACCCAATCCAAGGACCAGCCTGCACGCATCATCTTGTGCTGAAACATGTCCAGACCTCCGTACACCACTGCTGTTGCCACGGCTGCAGTTGTCCATCGCTGAACCCCGGAAGTCCAAGGAAAATGAGGTCTGGCCATGGCTGCCTGTCGTGTTATAGCTCGACGCAGGGTGTCCGGCCATCAACACCGCAGAGCTGTCCATCAGGGGTTGGCTTCCACGGTGACAGATATCCATGAAGCCGTTATTCATCTAGGCTAATTACCTCTGTACACTGAACTGTGTTTTTTTTTGTCTTCCTTTTGAACTGAATGAAGGTGGTGGAAGAAAGAACAACCAAATATTTGTCGGCAACAGGAGATCAGGTGATTCCTGATCTTCTATATGTGCATGGTGGAGTAGACGAAGTCGAAGAATATGAGCAGCGGCGAGGTACCGTTGAATCCGCTACTAACAAAACCTGATGTGTCTGCCCTGTCCATTACCTTATGGCTTCAGCAAAATTTGTGACCCAGAAAGGTACTTGAGCCCTGTCAGACTAAACCATCCGATGCATTGAGAGTCTTATCTGGTAGTTGAGCATTCAGTGTGTTCCTTTTTTCTCAACTAAAAGTTGAGCATCAGCTAGGAGCAGAGGAGCTCAGGTGCTATATATCTGCCAGGGCGATCTTCAGATTAGAACAGTACTGCAGCAAAATGGAAATGGCAGGTCAGATGGTGTTCATGCTACAATACATAGAGCTTAACATGACTCTTACTTAGCAGTATCGAATGTGTTTTTGAATGGGGTTAACTAGTGAAATAGGTTATTACTCGTGAACTTAAAAACAAATCAGAAAAAAAGATTGGTCTACATATATCTGCATATAAACCGGTAAAAGAATAAATCATTGGCTCCCGAAAAGGGCCCTCAATTCCTGAAGCTAAATATCATTTTGGGGCTCCATCTTTCCTATTTCCTCTTTGGGACCTTTCTCGTCCAGTGGTCTGATTGACCATGTGGCTCCACACAAACCACAGAACAACGTGGAATCTTACACAATTATCGAAAGGGGAATCAAACTAGTAGGCAAACAAAGGACTGGTACAGTGAATATTCTTGAGACGCAACTCAAGTTGACCAGAAGAAAGAATATCAGTAGGAAGAATCAGGAATGACTCTAATATGATGGAGACCTTCAATCAAAACCTTTTCACATCAAACGATTTTATTTATTTTCGGCAAACTAGGTAAAGAAGAAAATTTGACATATGAGCACGCACAAATTCAGCAAAAACCATGGTTCAACAAAAACAAGTAATCTAGACATATTCGACAGATGTAAGTCTTGCTCATCATTGGCCGAGCCTTGAGAATACTGGACACAAAAGGGCATGTCAAGTACTACACATTAACACAAGTCAAAGCTTCCTTTCCATAGGAGCCACATACTAATATAGTGAAATTCTCTTAAACAAGTTGGCTACACCTTTTGAGCCTTTATGACTACGAATCCTCCACAACCCCAATTGAACAGATAACTGAATGACATTGCTTTTTCTTTCGAGAAAGGAGGCTGCAGCAATTGATAAATCCCCTAGTGCATATATAACAATTGATAAATCTGAAGAACGCCGTCCACTGCCCCTATCTTATAGATGCAATTAATTGGTTTGGAGTCAAATTAGTTCAAGTCGTACCTAATAGCTACAGCTGCGGGAGATCATTCCTCTACGGACTACAGTACAACCATCTGGGTCAACATTGATAACCACGACAGCAAGCATAATTTTCAAGGATAATTGGAAGTGTCCATCCAGTTGACTAAACGATCTAGTGCTCCAATACCCGTGGCCGTGGAGAAAGATCATCGGAGGTATGGGGATGCTACCTTCATGACTCCGAATTTCAACCAAAGCTCCATATGAGCAATAGCCTTACTGGACAAAACTGCAACTAAGTACATGTTCTGGGCAAAACTTTACTGAAGAAATCGTTTAAACAACTTAGGATGTACCAACTACTTTAAGGAATATGTTATCAAACATGAGACAAGACAAAGTTTCCTGTACTTCTATAAATAAGTGACAGTTTTCGAGAAGAAACGACGCAATTTGCATCAAAACAGAAAATTGTTTTCAGAAAATACCTCTTTATAACAAGAAATGGAAGAAGTTATGATCTAGATGAACATGGAAGAAAACACATGTGGGTAGCCATAAGTAGCACAAAGAGCAAACTGTAACTGAACTTTGTAGGACATACAAACAAGAAATCCTAAAGATAAAAACGTAGCACCCGTTCCTCCTACAGCATATATATATAGCTCCCAAAAACCGAGCTAATTAAGATCATGTATAGTTAAATCTCACCAATTCGGGAGGAAGAATATGTAGGAGGCCAGGACACATGACAGATCTAAATAAGTAGTAATATGAATTGCCCAATTTAAGCATCCATGGCAGAAACCTCAAACCCTGGATTCAGGAGTCAGGCCACTGAATTAGAAGTTAGAACCTATTCGCAAGAGCTCACGCCCACACAACCGAACAAAATTGTACAATAGAAACACAGACAATGAAATGAAAACAAGACAGAGCAGTGCACCAAATCCTGGAGAAGGAAAGAAGGACGGAGTAGGGACTAGGGAGAAGCCAGGGATTCACCTAGGATCTATCCCAATGGAGGAGGCTCTGCTGTTCTTCGCTCGGAGGGAGAGAGAGAGAGAAGAGAGAGAGATTCTGTTTTGTTAGAGGAGGTAGAGAGAGAGGGAGGGCGTGTGTTTATGGTCTCACAGGCTGACGGTATCTGGTTGTATTTTTGCGAGGGGATTCGTAGGTGCGCGACGTCGGATGACGGCGGCGTTTGCCAGACAACGGCTTTTCCTTTCTCACGCACCTGGCTCCCTCCGGGTCGGCTCGCAGCGCAGCCGAGCTGGCGTAAATATGGCCGGCGGCTCTGGCTCTGGCTCTGCTTCTGTGGTGTATGTTTGTTTGGTTTACGTTTCGCGAGGGCCCACCTTGGCGGATTGTTCTCCACGCTCGCCAGTGGTTGCTTTTTCGAAACCGTGACAGGAGGCAGGTAGTTAAGTTTGAACGGAATTCCGATGGTGATATTTCCAGCATCCCAATCCCATTAGGAAAATGATATTACTTTCCCGGAAATCGAACGAAACGATCCCCCGGATCGCTCCTTCCTCGGTCCTCTCGCAGCCCACTTTCACGGCAATTGTTTCTTTCTCTCCTCTGCTCTATCCAGGAACGCAGCAAGCATCGCCGCCCAATATCCTTGCGCCGATTCAACCCTGCGCCGCCTTGTCTCTGAGTTCGCGCCACCGACTTCGTCGAGCAGTCCTGCCGCCGCCTCTCCATTGCGCCCGCATCGCCGCGCTTTCCAACTGCGCCGCCAGATTCGCCGCGCCTCCGCGCTTCATGCCGTATTCGGCTTTCACGTTCCGCCACGCGCGCCTCATGGCCCGCCATGGGCGCCGCCCCAAGGAGTTATGTTGCTCCGCCTAGCCGTGTCGTCGCCACGGGCGCTTACCCTCGCGTCTCACGCCTTCATTGTTGTCATCGCCATGGCGCCACCAAGGAGTCCATTGCCACGCTTTCTTAGCTACCGACGGAGATGGATGCCACCCACCATGGGCGCCGCCCCAGGAGAGCCCTACTGCTCCGACGACATCAGCGTCTACTCACGAGTTTCCTACAAACGATCGCTGACGGTGCTACAAAAGAACACAGGCGCTGCTACATACACTATCGAGGTTTGTTACTAAGGCGTGGTAATCGTCGGTGCTGATCGGTGTCGATGATTTTGCTATAATGTCATATTTTTTTGCTACATATGTTCTATGCTTTTGCTATAATTGTACAAATTATTTGCTACAATTTCTCCGACTTTGTCTGCGACAAAGTCAGTTTTGCTATATTATAACAAAAAATTGCTTCAAAGTCTCCAGCGAGATCCTACTTTTGCTACATTATCATATTTTTTTTAGATACCACCATTTTCCGATTCTGCTACAATATTGTAAAGTTTTTGCTACAAGGTCTCCGGCGATATTTTTTCTGCGAG
Source organism: Avena longiglumis (assembly GCA_030063025.1). Classification (NCBI taxonomy): domain Eukaryota; kingdom Viridiplantae; phylum Streptophyta; class Magnoliopsida; order Poales; family Poaceae; genus Avena; species Avena longiglumis. Next base: position 436,861,119 of record CP125978.1, read on the forward strand.
AGTCTCCAGCGATGTCTCCGGCGGAATCGGTTTTGCTACATTAGAACATTTTTTCTGCTACAAGGTCGTCGGCGAGGTCTCCGGCGAATTTTCCGGCGAGATCTAGTATGTCTGTTATTTTTCCAGACTGAAACGTTTTTTGCTACATGTAGCAAAAACAAGATACTTTATAGCAAAACCGGATCGATTGTAGAAAAAGCGGGATTTACAGCTGTTTTAGAGGACACGTGTCGCGCTGGGGACCCGGGGGATCGGGGGCAATTATCCCCCGGGGGACGCGTAGCACTGCCCATCCCATTAGCCGTCCGAAGTACAATACTTTTGAACAGCTTGTCTTGCAATAGACTTTTGTTTTCTTCTAAATCAACACCATTGCCCCATCTCCCCCCTCGCTCCTAGGGGCGACTCCGGTGACGAATCCTTAGCCACCACCCGAGCCCCCACCTCTACCTCTGCCCCCTGCTACCGTCAGCCTCTGACGGCGCTTTTCCTTTCGATATGTTTCATGCGGAGGCGCGTCGTGTGCAGATGCGCGAGCTAGAAGGCTTGCTCGGTGGCATGGAGCAGCGGTTAGCGACGTAGCACGGTCAGCGCAATGGCTTGCCGGTGCAGCGATGTGATGTGGCTAGTGGCGGGCCAGATCTAGGTCGAGTGGGCCAGTCAAGGAGGAGGAGGTGCAAGCGTTCGTGGTTGTGCATGGCCGCTGGGTAGAGCTTGGGCGTTGGAGCGACGACTCCGGGATGGAGGTAGGGCAGCGCTGCGTCCTCTGGCTGCTCTGGTCATGCGGGCAGCGGGGCATTAGGCGACTGCGCCAGATGGTGGTCATGGCGCTCGGATCTACGAGCATGGTGGCCGGAGGTGCTTGGAAGCTGGAGCGGAGGCCCCAGGTCATGGTGGTGATGGTGTAGTACTAGCGGCCGTGTGGGTGGTGGTGCACTACCGGAGGTTCTTCAGAAGAGGCTACTGGCTCCCTGGGGCGTTGTTGGCTAGTGTGCTGTGGACTATTATCGTCAGATTGATGAGAAATACGCCATAAGGGGGTCCTGAAGGCGTGGAGAAATGTGTGGTGTGAGACGTACGGTGGTCCAGGATGGCGAGGACACAAGTTTATCCAGGTTCAGATCTGACCGCGGTGGTTAGATCCTACTCCTGCTAGCAACCTAGTAATATATCGGAAGTGTCGGGTGTTACAAAGGATTACAAGAGAGGTTTCGCCTATGTGAGTAGATTGTGATTGTACCCTAAAGGCTTGCCCCTAGGACGGTTTATATAGTCAATCGGTTTAGGATTTACAGGAGAGACCTATCTGGCTACGATACAAAGTCAGTACAAAATACAGCTTAGAGTACAAGTAATACTACAGATCTAAGTCGGTAAGTCTTCTGGGCCTTCGCGTAGCCAAAAGGGACTCCATCTTCTTTCCCTGACTGGGCTGCTCGTGAAGCAAAGCTTTAACCCCTATGTGGGCCACCTTGGTCAGTGAGTACGTCTAGGTATACCCAAAAAGTATATCCCAAACAACTGTCCTTGCGGTATCCCGGCGATGGTGGTGGTCAGGTATATCCATATGCAAGTCTTACACCATTTTTCGGTGTCAGTGACAACGGCGTCTTTTCGTGTCATTCGCATCTTGATGGCGTTGTCATGGAGACCATACCTCCTCCAACCCTCGAGGTCTCGCCCTACATGTGAAAACCTAAATCTGGTTTGCTAGATCGGATGATGTCACTGTCTTCGATGTTATTACCTTCTTGAAGGCGTCATTTTGGACGAGAGACCTGGTTGGCGCACTTGGCTAGGGCTCTTCTGTTGGGATGCTAGTAGACTTCGGATGTGGCCGACAAGCTTACGATGAAGTCTCTGTGGTGCGCTTCATCTTTCTTTGTGCGTTTGGTGAGGCCCAAACTCGCTTCCCTTCGGTCCTGGCTTCACTCTCCGGCGTCGAAGTTGCTAGGCTGAGTGGCCCTGCAGTGTAGTTTTTTGCCGATTACCCCTCGATTAATCAAGCAATGTGTGGTTTTCAGGTCTAGTTTCCCTTATAAACTGAACTAATTCTCTTCATCTATAATGCATTGCAGGAGATCCCTCTCCCTCCTACGAGGTTTCATCAAAAAATAAATAGATCAACCACACGATACTTAGAAAAAAATAAAATGTTGGGCCAACAACACAGACATGCCCAGCAAGAACAAAGGATACAGAGGAAGACAATAGAAACTTGGCGAAGAGAGATGGTGGCCCGCAACCTTTGCGCCCTCCAAAATTCTCCCACCACACTACATGCACCCCGGATCATTGAGTACTAAGGCATCACCTCCAAGGAGGGCTACAAAGTTTGCAGTCCACTGTTTCCCAAACCAACGAGCAGGCCCTAGGGTTTCCCTCGGCACGAGGAGGAAGTGGATAGAGGGGCATCATCAACGCCCTACATGTAGGGATGGCGACACCCACAACGTCGCCATATCGATACCAAACATGTCAAAAAGTATTTCCCCCTAACCCCTACCACAACCCCAAAACATATGTGGCGCAAAAGCCCTGCGAGGTCGCAAATTCATAGATGGGGGTAGGGTACGTTAGCAGCAGGATGACAGGCAGGACACATCACATTTCGAAGTGCTTGGGCCCAACAAGGCCTAGAAATCTACATCTAGGCCCAGACCCACTTAGTCTAGATCTATCCCCTGCGTTCAAGACGATAGCCGCCTCCGCCTCTTTGGCGCTCGATCGCTCGATCCCACCCATCACCACATACAACCACTGACATGTCGACCGACCCACCAGTCAACACGTCGCCACCAAGAGTTCACCACTTTAACAACCCTAGTTTTATTACATAGTAATTAGGTTTTGACTATGCATTCATGAGCATCATCATATTTTTAAAATGTATGCAACAAATGAATCAAAACCCTAAACCCTAGCTTCCCTCTCTATTTGAAATGTATTCAAAATGGTTTTGATATATTTGAGAAGTATAAAAAGTTTGGAACCCGAATGCTTATAAAGTGTCTCCATAGTATTTATTAAATGTTTACAAAAGTTCTAGTAATTTTGAAATTATACAAAACAGATAACAAATGAATATACAAATAAAAAGAGAAAATGGAAAAGGGAAAAGTTTTCGCAAATAAAAACTAACCCTAAACCTATCTGGGTCGTAGCTCATCTCTCCCTCTCTCTACCTGCCGCCCATCGCACCTAGCAGCCACCCGCTCCTCTTGCTTTCTTTGCCCTTTTGACAGCACCACTCATGCCCACCTCAGCCCATACCGCTTCGGCCTCTCCCTAGTCGTCTTCTTCGCTCACAACAACAAGCTGCTGCGTGTCGTCGGCGTCGGCGTCGGCCGCTGCGCAGCGATTCGCGCTCACTGCCGCCCCTGGAGAGGATGGTAAGGACGTCGTCGCCGTATCTATCTTCTCCTCTGCCTCTCATTCTTCCCCTAGGCTCCCTATCTCTCTCGTTCCCCATCCTCCTGAAACCCTAGCCTGGCCAGAGATCTCTGTCGCCGCCGTTTGAAGCCACCCCGAGCCTTGCCGAGCAGCCCAAGAGAAGCGCCTTGCCTTCCTCGACGTTCTCCTCAAACCACGCAAGATGGGGAGCCCTCAGCCCGTCGGAATCGAGCTCAACACCCCGCCGACCGCCGCTAGTCACGTCGTCGATTCGCCTCCGTCCGGCCTCCCTAAGCCTCACCGACCACACCATCGTGCTCATGGCGAGCTTCTAGTCCTCGTGGCCCCTTCTGTTTCCTCCCTCCCCCTCCTGGTTGCTTCTCCGGCGAGCACCTACGAGCTCCACCGCCAACCTCCATCGTTCTCGTCGCTCCGGCAACCCCCTTGAAGCGGCGCCGCCACTTTTGCTCGGTAGCGCGATCCTGAGTCCAAATGACTAGCCCGCATGACCACAAGCGCTCGATCAACGGATTGACCGACGATCTGTGAGGATCATCCCCACTGACGTCAACATGACGTCATGTCTGTGTCATTATTTCTTTTCTTTTTCTTTTTAGCATTTTCTGTAATTATTAAATCTATGACATGTGGGTCCCTGCTGTAAGTGATATAAATATTTTCTGAATTAATTTTTTTTTTAAAGTAATTCCAAAATGTAAATTATTTTATAATATTCCAAAAATGATTTAAAATGAATTAAAATTGGAGAAATTCATAACTAATTCATTTTAGATTAGAAAAATACAAATAATATATCAAAATATCCAGAAAAATGAGATCTACCTCTTTAATCTATGATCATGCATTGATAAGCAACTTCCATTACAAGTATAATTAGAACAACAATATAACCCCTCTCATATGCCTCCGAGGTTTTCCCGAATTAGGGTTTGTACCCCTCAGGACCCCGATTAAATTGTCAAGCATGCCTTAGGGGTTTATTTCAATGCAATTTAACCTGTCATATCATCATCTCTGCTTGAGCATTGCATCGATGCCATGTGTTGATTGTTTCCCTTTCATTTCAGGTGTTTCTGCTTCTTCCCGGTAGTACTCAAAGTTGAATGTGAGCAACGATTCGAGATCAATACCATTGAAGGTTATCGATGAATAAGTCCAGATGATGTACCCGAAGATCTATAGCTAAGTATCAATAGGCAAAGGCAAGCGAAACACCACACATACATATGAATGCTATGCTTTCAAAGTATTTACATTCTTGCCATGTGCATGCGATTGTTAAGTATTTTATCAATAGATAGAGAAATCCTATCTGATGCATGTTACCTTTGAAGACTATATTCCCTGATCCACTGCTCCTAGCATAACTAGGGTTTGGCTTGTGAAGCGTTGTTAGAGCTGTTATATTTGTTGTGCTTAGCCATGCTTAGTTGTTACCGCTAGTCCATCCGGTTGATGAATCGAATATGCGAATGAACCTAGTTTGACAGGATGGCGTGGTGTGATGATGAAAGTTAAACATGCTAAGGCTTGTATGGGAAGCCAAAGTGGGCTGTGGTATTTGCAGTCCCATACTTTCCACTACTAGGACATGAGTTCTTGCCTCTTGAACCAAGACGAGCGTACAGCCGCACGGGGGCCTGAAAACCCCCTCGACCAACTAACTTGCCTAGTAGATTACATGAGTCACATAGTTCGAGCGTTCCATTCGACATACGCATTCTCGTTCTTCTTGAAGGAGGTGCATTCATACAGGTAGGTAAGCATGGCAGGGAATGGGAGAGGACCGGCCTCCATAATCTCAAACCCTATTCACAGCGCTAGGGACCGGCTTCAGGACTCGACACGTTACAGTAGCATCTCCTTAGTGTGTGACTCATGGTCTCGGAAAAATCATGGTAAATGTCGCGGTCAACCACTCTCTGTCGGCCTTCCCAGAAAGAGGGCTAATGTTAACTGACATTAAGAATCGGTTGGTACGTGTGGGTAAAGTCATACACCCCTATAGGGTATTAATCTTTTTGAAAAGTCGTGTCCGCGGTTATGGATGACTTGGGAATGGATTCTAAGATCATAGAGAACTTGAACCTAATCATAAAACTTGGTAAGTAATGTGTGCTTAAGGATGCTTCCTTAGGGATCAAGGGGGTGATCCTAGTTGGTAGGTTAAACTGATGATGATTCGATGGATATTAAGAGATGATGAAAACTAGAGATACCGATCTCTTATCCCTTTTTAAAATTTTCTGATTAGTCGAGATTCTTCTCCCTCTTTTCTTACATACAAAGATGGCTTTATGCAAAATAACTCCACCAGCCATAAATCTTTGATACGTCGAAAATGTATCTATAATTTTTTGTGTTCTATGTTTGTTTAGTATCTACTTTGCTTTGCTTTGTCTACACTTTGAGGTGTTTTTATATATTTTTCTGGACTAACCTATTAATAAGATGCCACAGTGCCAGTTGCATGTTTTCTTACATTTTGGTTCCGTAAAAGGCGAAAATCAATATTCTCGGAATTGGACGGGACAAAAGCCAAAGTTAATATTTTACCGTGGGGAACCGACCGGCGAGTACGAGGCGGAGGAGACACCAGGAGACACACGTCCAAGCGGCAGCGCATAGGGGTGCATCCGCCTGCGCCAACCCGCCTCGCCTCTTACTTTATAAAGACCCACACGATACCAAAACCCTAAGCACCCGAGCAATATTCCACGAAACCATCTCTAGCCGCCGCCACCATCGTCCCTAGATCGGGGGATCTAAAGCTCTTCTCGGTACCCTTCTGGAGAGGATATCATACTGGAGGCCTTCTTCTTCATCCTGCCAGCCTCCGGTATGAAGTGTGAGTAGTTCCACCTTGGACTACGGGTCCATGTAGTAGCTAGATGGTTGTATCTCCTCCTTTGTGCTTCCATGTCTAGATCTTGTGAGCTCCGTTCATGATCAAGATTGTCTCTATTTGTAATCATGCATGTTGTGTTTGCGGGGATCCGATGGATATTAAGATTACTATGTCAGATTGGTTAATTGTTTTGTCTTATTGATTCTATCATGTCTGTGTTGTTTGAGATCTTGCATGCTGTCCATTTCTAGTAGCTATCTTGGCCAAGTAGATGCTAGTGACTCCAAGAGGGGGTATTTATGCTCGATACTGGGTTCATGCCTCTATTTAATCTAAGGGAAGTGACAGAAATCTCTAAGGTTGTATATGTGTTGTTTGCTACTATGGAGAAAACAACGGTCTCTTGTTCATGGAACAACTGGATTGTTTACCTTGCAAACTTTGCTTAAAGTAGTTATCCGTTGCTTGCGAATTAATATTGGGGGGGGAGGATGATAACCTGAAGGTGGATTACTAGTCATAGATGCAGTTGGATGGCGATCTATGTATCTTGTTGTATTGCCTAATCGAATCTCATAGGATCATGAATGTCTAGTATTGCATTGTTATTCCTTGCTCAGTCCTGTCAATTGCCATGCCGTAATTTGTTTACCCTGCATGCCATGTTTGTTTATCTTAAGGAGAACACCTCTAGTGAACTATGGATCCCGGTCTAATCTTTACCATTGATACATCTTCCACTGTTACTGTTTACTTTCTGCAAACCACTATTACCTTCCACACCATACATTTAACCCTTTGTTTTCAGCAACCCGATGAGATTGACAACCTCACTATTCGTTGGGGCAAAGTCTTGAGTTTGTGTTGTGCATGTTTCAAAGTTGCTAGCAACACTGTTTTGTTGCTGATTCTCTTTGTGTATGCTTTCGAGATTAGGTTAGGCTTATGTTCAGGTTAAGGTCTAGGATTTGTCTAGCCTTTATCCCAGGGGTGTCACAGGTTTTGGTATCAGAGTAGTACCAACTTTAGGAGACCCTTTCTATTGGTCGATGTTGAGTCTAGTACTTGTGAAAACTATTTTGAAAGATAAAAAATATTTGTGAAAAGTCTAGTATGCTTCTTTTTCTCCTTATCTAGTTTCGCTCTAACTTTGGGTCGTCTTATCTTGTGTTGTTTTGGAAAAAAATTGCTATCTCGTCTCGTCCTTCAAAACTTAGGTGCCTCTTCAGGCATGTCGTCTCGCAACTAGTTGACCTAGTGTTGAGTTCTCTAGAGTCTGGTGTGTGTGTTCTTTGTTCCCGTTGATCTTGTTCAACTGAGAGATTCCTTTCTATCATGATCCCTCTGTTTTTTGGGCCCACAACATTATGTTCATGGTCCCACAATGTTCTGTTCTAGGCTTCGAGGTTTCCTTTCGCCTTGTGTGCCTCCTTTTATTTGTTTGTGTACTTCAGAAGTTGTATATTATTTTGGAATCTACCTCGTGATTACTACCTTGTGGTACCCTCTATGCTACTAAGATAGTAGTTACTCCTTTCTCTGGGTCTTAACCCTGGACTTGAACCTAAGATCCCCGATTGTGCTGGGTTCTGGTGTTGTGAATCTTGTACATGAAGCTAACCTTTAACCCAAGATACATTTTGTTGATCCCCGTTGTTAATGTTCAAACATTACCCCAGGATGGCTAGTACCTTATAGTATAGCCTTCAAGCTTGTGGATATTGTCGCTATTGAACAGTGACGATAAAAGACTTCCCCTACCACATGCTATGGCAGATGTTCTTTAATGGAACCAAATAGAACATGACAAGAGTGCTCCTCGTGAGTCTCGCATCTATGCTCGTGACTCTGCTACACCTCCCTTTTCTGCATCGGTCTTTGGAATATTGTTGACTTATGCATCTACATCTCAGGATTCTATCTTGAGCATGTTCTTTCTTTCCCTTGTTGATTTCTAAACTTTGTATACCATTTGGTAGCCAAGTAGTAGGTGTGCATTGGTGTCTTCCAATGCAAGACACCCTTGTGGTCCGTCATGACAAACCATTTCGGGATGTCAGGAGAAACAAACTCCAGTACCTCGTCATTTCTAGGACCAGGTCAAAGTGTTGTATTCCACATAATAATAAGCGTTGATTAGCTTATGTTCTGATCTACCCTAAAGTATCACACCCTTTCTATACTAAGAGGTCATGCTCGGTCTCATGACCCTCTTAATGAAGTGATGCTCTTACACATATTACCCACCCTTCCTCTGAGCTTTTGTGCTCAGGAATGTTGCGTGTGCGTAATGATGTGACCATCTAAGATTCTTAGCAATTGTCATCGCTTTGAACTCTAAGGACATTTGTTTCATTCCTAGCGTTATGGTTAACTATCACTAAACAAAGGATGATTGTGCTACCAAGTCTGCTATTCTAGTGCACCCTTTCAGTCAAAGAGTTAGGCTCGTGCCTTACCTCTGCGACTATGTCTTCCTGCCTTACAAAGCAAGTTTCCTCTCGAACTAAATGACATATTGATACGTCATAAACGTATCTATAATTTTTGATGTTCCATGCTTGTTTAGTATCCACTTTTCTATGCTTTTTCTACACTTTGAGGTATTTTTATAAATTTTCTGCTACTAACCTATTAACAAGATGTCGCAGTGCCAGTTGCCTGTTTTCTGCTGTTTTTGGTTTCAGAAAAGCTAGTAAGGAAATATTCTTGGAATTGGACGGGACAAAAGCCAAAGTCAATATTTCACCGAGGAGAACAATGAGACCGAAGGGCAACTGGAGGAGTGCCACGAGGCCGCCACACCCTAGGTGGCTGGCCCCTAGGCGCCGCCACTAGGTGTGACCGCCTCGGGTGCCTCCCTGCCTCGCCTCTTCGACTATAAAAGCCCCCCGATACCAAAACCATATGTACCCGATCAGATCTCCACGAAACAGTATGTAGCCGCCGCCACCATCGTCCCTAGATCGGGGGATCTAAAGCTCTTCTCAGCACCCTGTCGGAGGGGAGAGATCATCCCGGAGGCCTTCTTCATCACCATGCCAGCCTCCGGTATGATGCGTGAGTAGTTCACTCTTGGACTATGGGTCCATACAGTAGCTAGATGGTTGTTTCTCCTCCTTTGTGCTATCATGTTTAGATCTTGTGAGCTATGTTCATGATCAAGATCATCTATTTGTAACCATGCATGTTGTGTTTGCGGGGATCCGATGGATATTGAGATACTATGTCAGATTTATTAATGATTCTATCATGAATTATTGATTATTGATTCTATCATGTCTGTGTTGTTTGAGATCTTGCATGCTCTTCGTTTCTAGTAGCTATCTTGGACAAGTAGATGCTAGTGACTCCAAGAGGAAATATTTATGCTCGATAGTGGGTTCATGCCTCTATTGAATCTTGGGAAGTGACAGAAATCTCTTAGGTTGTAGATGTGATGTTGCTACTAGGGTGAAAATAACAATCCTTTGTCCATGGAACAATCGTATTGTTTACTTTACACACATTGCTTAATGCAATTATCTGTTGCTTGCAACTTAATACTGGAGGGGGTTCGGATGATAACCTGAAGGTTGATTACTAGTCATAGATGCAGTTGGATGGCGGTCTATGTATATTGTTGTAATGCCCAATAAATTCTCATAGATCATGAATGTCTAGTATTTGTGTTGTTATGCCTTGCTCAGTTCCTGCCAATTGTCTCGCTGTAATTTGTTTACTGCGGTGACCCAGCATACCACTGCATGTTGCAGTACACTATAGTCGTTGACATAACACCAATGAAACACCGTTCACTAGTATTACATCCCTCAGAGTAGTACAACATAAACATAGCAGGTCCAAGACATGACTATAGGTCACAACTCAATTCTTTACACAAGATCCAGAGAACACTCTAGGTTAAAGAGAGAGAAAGAAACTTCTTACAAAGAAGCATCAGAAATAAATAACTCCAAAACTATCATACTACTAAGACTAGTATCTTAACTAATGGTCTGGCATTGCTGCTATTGCAATACACTCTGATAGGTTCTATGGTTAGAGATTCTATTCTTATCTAATCCACAACCGTCTTCACTTGAGTGGATATATATGTTGACTTCCTTGACTTCATTGAAGAGCTTTAGCTTTTGATGATGATTCACGAGCATAACTTGATGTAGCGTCATCTTAATGGCTTGAGAATCTAGCAAGGGTTAAGAAGATACTTTGAGTACGGCGTACTCGGCAAGTCCACTAGAAAAGGAGTGTTTGATGCACTATAGCTACTGACCCGTAGTGGGTCGTAGGCAATGCAAGTTTTCATAAACATTTCTTCAAAGGTTGCTTTTATTCTGAAAAGCTATGTCAAATCGACCTTCACGGGTTTACGGAACCTTCATGGGGTTCCTTTCCCGCCGCGTTCGCAGCTCCTTCCCGGAACAGGGAGTAACAAGTTACAGTTCTTACACTATGCAGAGGTGCGTCACTTTACCCATGAGAGACCTTAGGTTTTTTTGCACGGCCGGGAGTATGTCCCCATTCAAATCTCCTTGGTTTGAGGCCCAACATAAGATCCAAGCCAATCACTGCCTTCTCCGCGACCCCGCATGTCTCCTTGGTGTACACCATGCCCACCTTTTGAATTACGACAATGGTTTGTATAGACCGTTCAGATGTCGGAACTATCATGGGACGTTAAGGGCTCCCATATCTGCATATCCCCTATGAATTACCATAAATAATATACACTCTACGAGTGATAACATCCACGACCCGCACATCCAGCTCCATGCGAGAGGGAAAAGATACAACTGACTTCTTCGTCCCATTCCAAATCTCATGGTCAATGCGTGATATACGGCGCAAGAATCACTGGCGACATTGGTTGTTAAGTCCTAGATAATATGTTCCTTTACCACCGGAACTCTTATAGTAGGTTATTACCTCATGGTAAATAACATATAATCATATTATTATGAAAATAGTGTTTTCTGAACTTTTTCAAATGCAAGTGATGACAACACTGGATTTGTAAAATACTTTACAGAAAATAATCAAAGGACATGAGCAAGTTTGAACTTGCCTTTTGTGATTACAAGATTATGCACTCACGGTCTTCGTGATAATATAAAAGATCCAACATCTGAAATCAGCATCATTGGTCCGGTAAGGACTAATGTTTAAGGAAGCAAGATGCTATTATGCATAAGTAATGTAATGCAATTTCGTAAACTCGAATCCCGGGATAAACGTTGATCTAGGGTTTAGAAACTAGAAAGGGTTCTTGTTAAAATGTGTTCCCCTTTTAGATTAAGTTTCACACATGTGCTTCTTATTAAGGCCTGTGAGTGTGGGTGAAACAACATGTAAACATAACGGCATACAACATTAAGATATATTAATGAGACGTGCTACTCAAGGACTGCTTACATGTGAATTATCTTATCTTCAAGTGTTACCTTTCAAGTGATGATATTTATAATGAACTTAGGTGTTAACAATTCTAGGCATATAAGTAAAGCTTAATGTAATGTTATTATTAATAATTATTATTTGATGTTTGAAGTGGCAAAAAGAATAACATTTCAAGAAAATCTTACTCAACTAAGCAAAAGCATTTAAGATTTTAAGTTAACCTTATGAGGTGTTCTATCTAGTTATAGTCTGTAAGTAAGAAATAATTACTCTATTTGAATAATGACAGCATTAGTATTTGAGACTTATCTATCTTGGTTTTTAACTTGGTTGGTTTGGTATTAATATACTTTATAACTTAATTGTAGCAGACCAAAGTTAACTATAAAACATATAAAAAAGTTTTTAGTATTATATTTAAAGTTTGGTAGACTAAAGTTAACTTTAAAACATAGATGGAATTTAGGTGTAATGCTTGTTATACTTATGTCTTGTTCACCTTCTAATGTTTCTTTAAAGTTACTTAAGAATGGTGTTATTTTGATTTGGTAGTGATTTCTTTACATTATAAATATATAAAGGGGTTTATTTCCTTATAAGGTGTGGTTAAGGTTTATGAATAAGTAAACAATATTATTTACTACTTATGAACTCACTATAGTGTTTTCATTTGTTTATAAACTTTTGGTTAAAGTAAAGATTAGATTTTATTTCACTACAAATTATTCTTTGAGATTTTATATTAAATAAGAATCCTTTTATAAAATAATCTGTATTTATGGTTGAGAGATAATTTAATAAAATTATATTTAAAATGTGTTGGACCAATTTGACTTTAAATTATAAATATTCAAGACTAATACTATTTTTTAGACTTTAATTAGTTAATTTTTGAATTATTAATAAATTTTATTTACCTTTATATGAATTATTAATTAAGGAAATAGGTTTAAATTCAAGTTATGAAAGGGTTTAACTTTTTATTTAACTCAAAAGTGGAATACCACATTTTTAACATGTAGTTATTATTTTTGTGATCATTTCGGTATATTACATTTATTTTTGTGATTTATAAATAATAAGATATGATTTTAATGAGGTTTATTACTTCATAAATACTTAATAAATAATAAATATTTAATTAAGAGGAATAATAATTCATGAGTATAGTTTTAAACTCTAATTCTTATTTTTCTAAGATTTTTAGTATTTTATTTATATTTTTAACATTTACCATTATTAAAATATTAATTATCAAAGTTTTATTACTTATAAAACCTTTATTAAATAATATTGATTTAAATAATCATCATAATAATATTTTATAATAGTTTTAAGTTGTGGATTTTGTTTTTCTCAACATTTTCATATATTATATGTATTTTTTGATTTATAAAACAAAAGTTATTGATTTTATAAGATTGAATCATTTTATGAATTTTCTTTATTTAAATAACTAAATGTGTTTATAATGTATTGCTCATGTCAGCATGGGGTGGAAGATTTTTCTTACTAGGTCGATTCTTACCCCCAGTCACTGACTGGTGGGGCTTAGGGCCACGTTGGTGTGCCACGTTGGCATTGACCATTAATCTTTTACACCTATAGCTATTCTAGCCACAGAGACAGACAGATGGGCCCGTGGCCACATCACCGCCACTGTGCGTCGAACCTCACGGAGTTGCTCTCGAGGGAGCGGTGAGGGATTTCTAGGAGGTGTAGTTCGACGTTTAGGCGATGGACTATATAGAACCGTATGGGTGGCCGCACCTAATGGTCATCGAGAATGCGGCGGACGGTCGGTGGCGGCGCACCAAAGCCAACGACGCGAACATGCTCAGAGATCACGAGAAAACGAGATAAAGGGTGCTGGGAATTCGTGAGCTCACCAGGAAGCAGAAGAGGTTGATGGCGAGGCTTGTGGTGGCCTGTAACGGTGATGGAGCCACGACGGAGCTTGGTCGGAGTTCGGGAAGACATGATCTGGGGGGTTCGATTCCGAGAACTTCGGCTCAATTCCTCCAGCTAATCGACACAGGGGAGCAAGGCGGTGCTCACAGCGTGCTTGTGCTGCCCCGGGGAAGCTTGGAACGCCGGCGACTCATCGGCTTAGGGTTTCGGTTTTGAGGAACCAAAGAGAGGGAGGTTTCTAGGAAGGAGAAAATAAGATAGGATCGAAGCATTGCACCACGACGTCCTTATCTCCTCTCCAGAATACAGCAGGTGACGGCGGGCATCGCGATGCTGGCGAACGACGACGACGGCGCCACCGAGGTGCTTGCCGCAGGGGAGGAAGACGACGGATAGGAGGAACAAAACGTTATCTGGGCCGGGCTTCTGCTGGGCCGTGGCGAAATGAGTGGAGGAATAGGGGTGCTGCTACTGGGCGATGGATATGTAGGGAGAAGACCTGGGACGGCCTGCTACTCGGGCCTGGTTCTTTTTTCTCTCTGTTTTCTTTATCCATATTCTGTTTTGCTTTTCATATTTATATTTCTATATTTGGTTTGAACTTTTATTTTTGGAATTTTATTTGCTGAATACTTGTAGCAACAATAAAGTTATTAAAAATCCATTTGTGAACTTTTATTATGTATTGTGATATTTTCTTTATTTCCTTTATATATGTTCTTTTCTATAACATTGTTTTCACTTTTATTTGGAGTAATTAAGTTTTAAAATGTTTAATAATATTCATAGGGCTTATTTATATGTATTTAATCACATAGTATAGGGTAGGATGATTTATAATATTGGATCCCCACTTATTCCATGATCATATGGGATGAGTGGTTAGAGAAATGAATTAAAGACTTTGTCTAATGATTATAGATAGAATATTTATGAGATGTTGATGAGACAACTTATTAATAAGTTTAGAGTTCTGAATTGTAATTACTCACCCTAGGGTTTAAGGTACTTACTATACTTCTTTTCTTTTGTTGATGTGAATACAGATTAATGGCTAAATATATTGTCTTTATGTTTGAGATCAGAATGATGTTATCTGGAATGTATCATGAAAAGGATTTGGTAAAGATAAATCCTAAGCACATATGGTTATGAAAATTAGAAATGATAAAGATGTGCTTAAGTCTTTAAATATAGGAAATTATTCCTATAAAGCATTGTGGAAACAAGATGATAGGTCAACCATAGAAAGTGGATATTAGATTTAGGGTTTAATGCTTAACAAGGATTCCTATATTCCATACTTTATAATTATGGACTTCTGATTAAAGAATTCCTTTCCTAGATATATTACTTCTCTATGTCCATCATCATGTACTAACATGATGAGCTTTGCTTTATAGGATATTCTTATCCACCTTTTATTCTTCTAAATTCATTTTTAAATCCGATGATCTTGACACTAAAGCTTTTTATAATCTTTTCATATCTATACTTGGTTATATCCACTACTCTGTTGTTGATAAACCCCAATCTAACATTCCAACCTCACATTATATTAATGTGACTTGTAATGACTAATCTAAGATACTATATCTATATTATGGTCCCATCATGTTTTATCCACCAATGCTACTTATACATGATATAAGCATTCAATCTTGGTGAGTAAGACATGACCATTATAATCCTTTGATCCTTTATGGTTTAGGTTTCCAGTTGAATAATCAAGGTTTCATCAATACAACATTACAGTTGTATTCTAATTATCTTCTGTTTAGCTCTATTGGATTAAGAGATATAATTCATTGACTATACCTACTTGATCCAATAGGATTACTTCTATTAACTATCTTCAATATTCATCCTTGTAATCTTATTTGTCACCATATTGATTTGATTTCCCCCAACAACTCCCATCCTATAGATAACATCTAGAACTAGCATCACTATTTACCTCTTCTGACTTATTTTTTTATAAGCCTTGAGTGAATGCTATAATACGGACAAGAGTTGATAGGTCAAGAATTGATAGGTTAAGAATTGGTGAATCAATAGTTGATTACTCAATATTGATGAACAACAAATATAAGGATAGGATTCAATAGAGATGATAAGGATTGGTATGGAAATAAAGATATATGGTGAATGATCTTAACTTTGGTTTCTTTCCTACTCAATCTCACTAGAGAGTTAAAGTTAGGTATTTTAATGATACTAATGGTATAAGTAGATAAGATTAAGATATAGTTGTTACCTTCTTATTACTTGTGTTATATCCTTAACTTGGTACTCATGAGTGATTATAATGAATACTATGATATGATCACTTAAGGATCAAATATAAATCATTAAGTAATGTATTAGGGTTTAATTTTATTACATTTGATCTACCCTTAGATCAAATCATGTTTACCCAAAATAAGGTTTTAGCAAAGGTCATATTGAAACTTATCGCAGCCAACTTGATGATCTACTTCCATTCCATCAAGTTAAGAGAAGCTTCAATCACTTTGACAAGTTTTTATTTAAAAGCGTGAAAATTATTCAGATTTTCTATGCATGAATGCAATGCACACATCTGTGTTCAGCTTATTTCTAAGCTCTAATGCTGGAATGTTACAGACTCTCCCCCTTAAAATAAACTTTGTCCTCGAAGTTCGCATACTCTCACGTTTCGGAGTAAGGAATTGTATTGCAATGATTACGATATGTCTCAGCTCCATGTTAACCTCAATGTGAATAATTGTAATATCCCATATCCAGATCTTTTCCTTGAATTTTGAATGTACTTAGTAATCTTCAACTGGTTGTCTCCAATATTCCAAAGTTCCTTTTATTTTACTCCCTTAGGAATATTTCCTTATTATTAAATCCTTAATCTGGGGTCTCTTCTTTAGTTCCTTAACCTAATAAGGTATCCTATTCCAACTCCTTTACTGGATCGTCGAACTTCCTTGCTCAACTATATAAGGTCTGGGAAGTCTCACTAGAACAGGGTTTTGCAACTTCCATTAACTAATAGTTGTGGTCAAAAGACTATATTTGACTTGTCTTTGAATGGTTAAACCAATAATCCTTCCGAAGATTGGTTTTGAACACATTTAGTCCAAACCCATCAGAATTTCTTGTTCACTACACATACCCAATTGGATACGTTTAATTTCCTCTTAAGGATCACTTAAGAGTTGTTCCTTCTAGAATTAGTCGGTTAGGACTATTCCATTTTATTACTTTAAGCTTTTACCTTATCAGGCTTTTAGACAACCTTTTGTTACTATCTTAAGTACTTCTATAATTATGATTTTATTTTAACCTTATGAAATAAGGCTTAGTGTTGGCATAGGTTAGTATTTCCTCTCCAACCTTTCCTTGGAAAGTCAGATAACAATACTTCCATAAATTTTTACTCTCCCCCTTAGGGTTTACTAATGGTCTTCAAACTATCTGTTTAGTATTTATTGGTTTAATAATTAGAATATTGGTCTCTATCCATCTTATACTCTACCTAGTTAGGGTCTTATGAAAGATTATACGGTGTATCCACACAATTGTGGATCTCTGAAGTGAATCTTCAGCATTATTTGTCTTACTTACTATTTGGACACTTTTGATTTGATAAGTCTGACTTCGCGAAGCGTTTTAGAAACTTTTCGCTTAATATTTTACTCCTTTAGGTCTTACTTAGCTTAGGCCAAGTTTTATGCTCTTTATGCAACTTTTAAGATGATTTGGTTAACTATGTCAACCAACACCGGCTACGGACAAGATACCAACTGTGGATCAAATACCAGCTGCGGACTATCCTAGGGTGTATGTATTATCCTATGGTTTCCGATATACCTTTGGCATTCTCTCTGAATTATCAGAGCTTGAATACCATTTTGGTTTCAAAGATACTTCTTTGTATTTATTCATGATACTTCCATGAACTTGCATAATTACTCCATTGACTTCTTAGCAAAATTACCTATTTTGATTGAACTTTTAAGTTCATCCCTTCTTGTTGCTGACTAATAATGATCTGAACTCAATCCATCCTTCAAATTGCGTTGATACTCCTTATACTTGGCTTCATTCTTCAAGTAAGTCTTCATCTTGGTCTTCGGAACTCGTCACTCCTTTACACGAATTCCCATTCCTATCTAGGTCTATAACATCAAGTAGTAACTGGATGTTGCAACATGCATTTGCACATCAAGTCGAACTTCATGTACAGATCTAGTCCAACAAAAAGATTCAAGAAAAACAAATAAATCCAAATGTGGTACATATAACACACAATATTCTAAGCCCAGAATATAGTAGTTGAGTATAGTATCTCTAGAATTCCGGCTTAGTTGTGTAGTATATGACACTTCCTCGTACAGGTTTACATCGTGATACTTAGCACATAGTGTCAAACTATACTTTTGTACAATCAGATAAATTTACCCTAATTCCTCAAGTGCAATCAGATAAATTTAAGCAAACTGGTCTCAAATTTGGTTTTGACTAAACTTTTGTCTCACCTTTGGAATGACTAGCTATAACCATCCTTTTTTATTAGTAAACTAACCTCACATGATTACTCCAGGAATAATACACCATTTAAGTGGGATGAGAAGTGTGAAGCAAGTTTCCAAGAGTTGAAAACGAGATTAACCACAGCTCTGATCTTAGCAGTTCCTGAAATAGGGAAGGATTTCATCGTATACTGTGATGCATCTAAAGAAGGTTTGGGTTGTGTACTAATGCAAGATCGGAAGGTAATTGATTATGGTTCAAGACAATTGAAACCACATGAAGTCAACTATCCAACTCATGATTTAGAGTTAGCAGCAGTAGTTTTTGCACTAAAAGGATGGAGACATTTCCTTTTATGGAGCCAGATGTGAGTTATACACTGATCATAAAAGTCTCAAGTATTTATTCACTCAAAAGGAATTGAATATGAGGCATAAACGTTGGTTGGAATTAATCAAGGATTATGATCTAACAATCAATTACACCTGTGGAAAGCAAATGTTGTAGCAGATGCTTTAAGCAGAAAGAGTGCAGATATTCAGCCTAGCAACAGAGAGTTACCAAAAGAGTTACAAATGGACTTGGAAAGATTAGAACTTCAATTCATCAGAACAGAGGTTCTTGGAGGATTAGTTACTATGCAAGTAGTTGCAGAGCAGGACAGTGATCTTAAGCAAGAAATTTTTAGACATCAAGAAGAAGATCCTTTTATTGCTGAGGAAATTTGGAGGATATCTCAAGGGCAAAAATCAGTTTTTCGCCTTGGAGATTATGGATCTTTATGGTTCCAAGACCGTCTATGTGTTCCAGATGTGACTGAGATCAGAAATGTCATACTCAAATAAGAACATGATACATCATATTCTATACATCCAGGGAGTACTAAGATGTATATGGATTTGAAAGAACTATTCTGGTGGAATAACATGAAAAGAGATATTGCTAAATATGTATCTGAATGCCATACTTGTCAAAGGGTGAAAGCTGAACATCAAAATCCAGCAGGACCATTACAACCCTTAGAAATTCTGAATGGAAGTGGAGGAAATAGGTATGGACTTTATTATAGGATTACCTATGACACCAAAAAGAAGGATATGATATGGGTAATTGTGGACCGACTCACGAAGAGTGCACATTTTATTCCAAAGGAATCAAAAGGATAATGGAGAAGTTAGTTGAAGTATATGTCAAAGAGATAGTAAGTAAGCATGGAATACCCAAGAAGATCATAACGGATAGGGGATCAGTGTTTACTTCAGCATTTTGGAAGCAATTGCATGAAGCACTTGGTTCAAAGTTAGATTTCAGCACGTCATATCATCCTGAGACAGGAGGTCAAACTGAAAGAACAAACTAAATACTAGAAGACACGTTGAGAGCTTGTGCACTAGATTTTAGAGGAACATGGGAAGATCACCTACCTTTGGCAGAATTTTCTTATAACAATAGCTATCAGAGTAGTCTGAAGGCAGCTCCATATGAGGTTCTGTATGGAAGGAAGTGTACATCACCAATATGTTGGTATGAACCTGGAAGCAGCAAAGAATTTGCGCCAGATTATATCAAGGAGAGACAAGACATCATTGATAAGATCAGGGATAGACTGAAAAGAGCAGAGCAGGCAGAAAAGTTATGCGGATCAAAGTCGAAGATCATGGCATCCATAAGTAGGAGATATGGTCTATTTGAAAGTAAGTCCAATGAAAGGAGTAAAAAGGTTTGGAGTTAAAGGGAAATTGAGTCCAAGATATATCGGACCATTCAAGATACTGAGTCAAAACAGAACTATAGCTTATGCTTTAGAGTTACCATCAAGACTGACTCAAGTACATAATGTTTTCCATGTATCACAACTCCGCAAATGTTTGAAAGTTCCTGACGATGCAATAACACATCAAGAGATAGAACTACAAGCAGACCTGACCTATATTGAAAAACCTTGTAAGATTATGGAAGAAAACTGGAAAAGATTGAGGAATAGAGCAATCAAATATTGCAAATTCCAATGGGAACATCACCCTGAGAGAGAAGCCACATGGGAGAAAGAAGAGGATTTAAGAAAAGCTTATCCTGAACTATTCAGGTACATCTCCACAAACTTCGGGACGAAGTTTAATTTAAGGGGGGAAGTCTGTAACATCCCAGCATTTAGGAACCTAACGAAGGGTAGATTTAGGATTATGTATTGTTGCATGCATCTACTTGTGAAAAGGTGGGTAAAATTTTTGCCAAATAAAACTTTAAGTGATCAATGTTTCTTTCTTACTTTAACATTAGGTCTAGACTTAAATGAGGATTGTTATAAACTTTGATGTGATCTTAAAAGAATTATGTGTGTTTTGAAATGGGTTTGGATTTAAAAACTTAAGTGTTTGAATAATAATTAAAATAATTTAGATAGAGGATTTGAATCTTAAATTAATTAAGATATTGGTAGTATAACTTAAATCTCCAAACAATAGAAAATATGAAATTCATTTTCATATTATAAAGACATAAACAATTACAATGTAATAAAGAATAAGGATATTCTTTATTAATAATAATATAATCTTTATTACAATTGACTAAAATAAAGATTACAAGAATTATAAAAGAAAAATTACAAAGGACTAAGAAAATTACATCTACTAACTATCCTATATCTAAAACCTAAACTATATCTTCATCTTTATCTTTGAACCTGCAAAACAAAGATTAAACAGAAATAAAACAAGATTAGTGTTAGTAGATATTTCTCTCAGATATGTCAGTGAAGTGCACTTGACAATCTTATCATTGAGAAATGTTAAGGAGGGGCAAGTTTCACCAATATGAAAGATTTCATCTTTCATAAATTCCCAGCCAGAATACAAATGACAGCCAAAAGGGGACCAACTCACCAGCCAAGGTAAAAGTAGATTGGTAATAGTAAGTTCAAATTTTCTGAACCTATCCATATGTGCATAGCAGGCACATAGGATGCACACACACAAGCATGCAAAGGGTGTGCTGTCGACTTCACAAGCACAACCAGATCAAACAAAACCAGAGCACAACCGTGGGGAAACACCTCAGTGCCACACCACACCACACCACACCACACCACAACACAGCCAGGGTGAAGAGCAAGTAAACCAAGAACAGTAGCCAAACCAATCACCAGATTAACCCAAACATCACCATAATGGTGACATAAGGAGGGGGAAGAACCAGGTGGACAGCAAGGCCAAGCCCAGGAGCTAGGAGGATCAGGCTAGCTCGATCAAGCCAGTGAGTCTAAAACCAGATCAAGATCATCACCAACTTACTCCACAAATATCGCCTTTTGTGGTGAGTTTCATAAAACCTTCACATGATCTAATCATCTTATTTAGAGAAAGGCATGTGTTGTTTTACAAAACAAACCCTCGAAGACACCCAAGTGGGGTGAATCCATCATAGGATTTCGAAAATCTAAAGGCAAACAACAAAGCACGAATCCAACCAGAGCTCAGAGCAACATCCTTGCTCTGGTTGTCAAACCATATTCTACAATTCAATCATACATATACCTATGATCTATTTCTAGGCACATCCCTAAAAGAAGGGTAGCACCTTAGCAACAAATCTTTGGGATCCATAGATTGATCAAGCTCACTATCATTTTTCCAAGCTATGATTCAATAAAGAATAGCTGGTACTACTACCAGGCCTATCTAGATGAATCAATTAGATAAAATTTGAATCCCTAAGCCTCAGACCAACATCATTGGTCATAGGGAATTCAGATAAGAGCATCTCTATTTATGTTTAAAAGCCAAGATTATTTTAAACATAAACTAACCAAATCCATGGTTTAGAATCAAACTTGTGTGCCATACATGATGGTGTCACAAGAACAATCCATTATGAATCAGGAAAGACAGTAAATCATCATAGATTCAGACAAACAACTAACTAATCACTTTCCTGTTAACACAGGAATCATAACTAAGATATTTTTATGTTACACTTCACTGCCTGAGATCATGATGATCTCAGCCCACATGTTAATCCCCAAACTAACAACACTAGGACAACAGCTGTATCCTACCATAATCAGGACCATGAATCCAATAAACAGTAGAAAGCTATCAAATCATTGGCTTGACCAAGCATGTTTCCCATACAACAACATCATATGAATAAGATGCAATCCAAGCATCAAATCATCTAGTAAGCCACCAGAAACATCATATATCATTTTAAGCAACAATCCTCAGGCCAATAAGCCTTTAGCATGTGTACAAATCATCTAAACATGAATCAATTCATCCAGTACATGAACAAGCACATCACAGGAACCCAAAAGGGATAATCATCCTAATCTGAATTAGCCAGTAGCCAGAGAGGACACTACTAACATCTAGCATCGAATCAGCAAACACAGAGAGCACCAGGAGAGGGGAATCAAACTCACCGTAGGTCCTCGCTGAAGGATAGAAGAGGAAGCAGGGGGGTCGACGGCCATGGCGGCACGGGGATCACCCCAGAGGGGGCGCTGCAACCCGCACGGCTCCACGGCAACGACCTTGATTACACCTGGAGGTGCAGAGCATCACCCCAACGCACGACGACCACGGTCACACTTGAATCCATGCCAATCCCCAAACCCTAGGGTTCGGGACGACATCGATCCATCGCAGGAGAGCCCTAGACTCGAATCCAATTGGATAGAATGAACGGACGTCGTCGACAACCCCCTAATACACCACGACGGCGACCAGAACGGCCGACGGCGGCAGGAATCGCAGGTGGCGGCATCGCCGACCACGGGGTCGGGTCAGAGGAGGAGAGGATTAACTCGAGGGAAAGAGAGAGAGAGGCAGTGAGGAGTGGGCCGAGCTGGGCCAGACCCTTCAGGGTGGCTCTTTTGTCTAGTACTAGTGGGCCAACAGGGCCCAATAAGATAAACCAGCCCAGAAATTCTTTCAGGCCTGTTTTAATAAAAAGGAAAAGACCAAAATACCCCTGGACTTTAAATACTAGAAAATAAAATAAAAGTCCAAAAAAATTATAAATAAAATATTTTTGGATTCACAATAATCCACACTATCCAAATAAATTAAGAAATAAAATTTTAGACATTTAAATTTTATTAAGAATTTTGTAAATTATATATTACCTATGGAATTTTACAAAATTATTGAAAGGTGATAAAAATAAATAAAAATCATTTTCATTATATAGTAATATTATGGTGTTTTTGAAAAATACTAAATAAATATTTAGTAATAAATTTAAGGTATAATTAATAATTCCTAAAGGAATTATTAAATTAATAAAAGTCAAATAAAGGGAAATAAAATAAAATAAATCAATACATGTTATAAATATTAAAAAGAAATATTTATAAACCCTTTATTACTCAAAAAGAAACTTTTTGGGGGTAAATGCATATAAATTCAAATAATGCATTACATTATCTGCATAATCATTTTGCTTCTTTAAATATTGTCCTTACTGGGCAATAATGATGTTTTTGTAGAACTAGAAGCTTAAAGTCCAGTGCAAGCATCACACTTCACTACCTTTCCATCACAAGGCAAGTTCATCACTTGCTCATGTCCTTTGAAGAGTCTTTATCAAAGTATTTGCAAATTGTAAGATATCATATATGATATAAAAGGAATAAAATATTATTTTCATAAACAGAGAAATCATAGATATCATCCTAAGTGGTGATATAATGGAGCAATAGAACTTAGAGTTATAATTGCAACAATGATGATCAAATAGGGACTTAACAACCCCTGACATTAGTGATTCTAGCGTCGTATATTACGCGTTAGCCATGAGATTTGGAATGGGACAGAGAAGTCACCGTATCTTCTTCCTCTCGCATGAAGCGGATGTGCGGTGTCGTGGGTCATATCCTTGTAGCGTGCATATTAATTGGTAATTCGTAGAGGATATGCAGCATATGGGTGGTAACGCACATCGTCCCACGATAGTTCTGGCATCTAACGGTTTGTACAAACCATTGCCGTAATTCATTATGTGGGCATGGTGTACACCAAGGAGGAATGTGGGGTCGCAAAGGGGGCAGTGATTGGCTTGGACCAACTACTAGGCCCCACATCATGGAATTGTGGACGGGAAAGTACGCCCGGTTGTGCAACAAGGAGTTGATCTCTCATGGGTAAAGTAACACACCTCTACAGAGTGTAAGAACTGTAACTTGTTACTCCCTGTTCCGGGAAGGAGCTACGAACGCGGCAGGAAAGGAACTCCATGAAAGTTCTAGTCAACTGTGATTGTCATAGTTTTTCTAATAAAATCAATCTTTGAAGAAAGATTTTGTTGCCTGCCAAAACCCACCGTGGCAGCGACGGGCAACACGGAGAGCCGGAGGCTCCAGGGATCAGTGGGCCTGGTCCCTCGGCGACGCCGCCATAAAAACTCGCACACGCCCCGGCTTAGTTCGAGGCGTGCCACGACCTATACCTGGTCGGAAGGTGAAGGATTGCTCCGATTGATTTCCTGCATGGTAAACAAGTATACGTAAAATTCGAGCCGCGACCGGCTCCCAGGTTTCCCTGTAAATCGGCTCCTAGAGCCGATTGCCCCATGGTTCTCCATTAGATTTATGATAGCATGGGGTTTTGCTTGATCACTACAAGTTAAATCGATCTCTGACGTTTAATGTTTTCACCACGTAATCGAACGTCCTACACGTAATTGAGCCTGACGCATAAAAGATGAAGAATATTAACCCTAGAGGAGGCCTAATAACCAACGTAAAGTCAATTATCAAACAACTTCTAGAACGAATAAGCCACGCCCTTATGTACTCGGATCGCTCAACCCGCTTGTAAGGCCTGATTACGTAGATATTAAACTAAACCTTGGTGAACAAGGCACAACTATAACAGATCGAATCGACTAAATAAAGATCAAAGATGCTACCCTTACACTTTGGGAAAAGGTGCAAGGTAGCGAGATAACTAGAGGTAGCATAACTTCAACGATAATAATGAAAAGCACCGATGCTAGCCTCAAACAATCTATGATAATGGTATTACCGCCATCAACAACGCTCAAGACGAGTAAAACCGGTAACGATAGATATCGCCTAGATCGCAAGATGCGATCTAGGCAAGATGGCACTTACCGAAAGAAACCCTAGAAACAAGGGTGTGGCGATGCGCCGAGATTGTGTTTGTTGTGAACGTGGTTGTCCTCCTTTTTCGATAACCTTAGGTACATATTTATAGTCCGGAGACTCTCTACTTTTGGAATAACTCTACAACTCTATCTTTACCTAAACATAAACGGAACCTAAACAAACACGAAACCTACTATGATACAAGATACATCGGCAATTTAGCCCAAATCCATGCACTAGGCCGATCCAACAACACGTTGAATATACGTATCTTCCAAGCCCATCTTGATCACGGCCCATCTCCGTCTTTGGCCAAAATACGGCGATAACACATGCCCCCCTGGTTTTGGCAATGATAATTCCAAAACCACTCGTGTGTTTTCTTCTTCTCCTCTTTTTATCGGGTTGCGCGTCGGCGTAATGCGTGGCGTAATGTAATCGCCACGCTACCCCTTCATCATGATGCTCTGTCTTCTCAACTCCTCGCAAAGTGCATGATTTGACGATTTTGGCAAAGGCATTCTGGGAAACCGCTATGGCATTGAACCGCTCTCCACTATTCCCTTATTTAAATCAGCATGAGCAGTCGCAGTTCCCCATCTTCCTCCAGTTGCGAAAACCCTTCTTCCTCCGCCGAAAAAACCCTCTTTCTTGCCGTGGCCTCCTCGCTTCCTCCGGCGTGTCTTCCCACCTCCAACTCGATGAGCGACCGAGAGCCGACGCTGTACCCGCCGATGGCGGCAGATAACACTCTCGCCCACAATGGTGGGACGAGAGGTTGGGACTTCGCCGTCGGTCGGAGGACGACGCGCCCACGACCGACGGCGAGAGAGCCTCGCCTCGTTGAGGAACCGAGGCGAAGCGGCGACGCTTGGTCTTGGGACGGCGCCGAGTCCTCCGACAAGGAGGAAGAATCGGAGGAGGAACTTCCTCCGAGCAGTACCGCTTGAAGCGCTTCCGCGGGTCCAAATAAGACAATCAAGATGACGACGAGGATGAGGAGGCCCCCGCTGGCTTCTTCAGCAGCAACAGTGAAGACGACGCCGGCAGTAGCGCCGAAGACAGCGAAGAAGACGGCGGCGACGACAACGGCGATGATCTCGCCCTTTAGATTAGGAATTAGTAGCAAAGATGGTAGTAGGCTTCCTTTTGTAATCAATCATCCTTTTGTAAGCAATCATCTTCGAATGAATGAGAATCCGCTTCCCAAATATTGTTCCTCTTCGCTTCAATTTTGCCGATAGCCGAAATAGGTCGATGCTCCAGAAGTCGATGACATCAGAGCTTTCAACATCTTACCGCATACGATCGGACAAGTCAAATCGCAAAGAGCCGATGACTACCCATCGGCTTCTCCCCAAAAACGTTGACAGGGTCAAAACTTGGTCGCATCTTTAGGACCATTAATACGGCCACTTCTTGGTTCCAATGGTAACCTGCAACCTTTTTCAAAACGGACGACCCAAACCTCCAATTGCCCATCGGAAAACGTGCCCTGAACAAACACCTAGCGACAAGCCACAAAGCTGAGATCGCTGAGGTGGATCGTGTCCGTGCTGACACCCTCCATGCCTTCGAAGCATTTCTTTAGAAGCTCGTATGACCCTCCATGCCTTCGAAGCATTTCTTCAGAAGCTCGTATGCGCGAACTAGCATCTGTTGGTAACATGTGTGAACCCCCAGAGTCGATGACCGTGCATCGGCTATGTATTTTTGCTTTTATTCGGCCGATTTTCAGAATCGGCCCCCCATATTTTTACTGTCCATCGTCTCACGTGCTTTACTTAGCCGATTTCATGTATCGGCCCCTCAAGCCTTACTGTCCAACATCCCACATGCTTGGGAAATATTTCTTGAGATGTTGACCGTTGACCGCTACTAGGAACTTTACGCCATCCAGCTGCTCGAGCATGTATGCGTTTCCTCTTAAAACTTGATCGACCCTGTACGGTCCATGCCAATTTGGAGACCATTTACCATATGCTGCATCCTTAGTCCCCAAGGGCAACACGGCTTCCCATACCAGATCACCAACGTGGAACTCCTTTGGCTTCACTTTCTTGTTGTATGCACGAGCTACTTTGGCCTTGTTCTCTTTGATCTTCTCAAAGGACCAGCTGAGCTCGGTTAAGTCCTCACACCGCCACTCATCGTGGTTGTATATTCTTGATTGTTAGATCGTCACGAAAAGTGACCGTCGACCAGCCGTAATTTCCCAAGGCAATACGGCTTGTCCATATACTAGATGGTACGGCGAGGTTTTAATCGCCCCATGGCATGACATGCGATAAGCCCACAATGCCTCTGACAAAACCTCGTGCCAGCGCCTAGGGTGCTCATCGATTTTTCTCTTGATTAGCTTGATGAGGCTCTGGTTGGACGCTTCAGCTTGCCCATTCGCCTGAGCATAGTATGGAGATGACCTGATCAGCTTGATCCCCGTGTCCTCGCAAAACTTTCTAAACTCTTGAGAAATGAAGACCGAACCTCCATCGGTCGTGATAGTTTGGGGAATCCCGAATCTATGGATGACATGTTCTTTCACAAAATTGATAACATCCTTCGAGTTTACTGATTTCATCGGGACAGCCTCCACCCATTTAGTGAAATAATCAGTGATGGCCAAAATCCACATGTGGCCTTTGCTTGATGGGGGATTGATTTTGCCGATCATGTCCATGCCCCAACCTCGGAATGGCCAAGGCTTGATGATGGGGTTCATTCTGCGTCTGGTACCATCTGAATTTTCCCGAATTTCTGACATGCCTGACACCCTTTGTAGTACTTGAAACAGTCCTCAAGCATGGTGGGCCAATAAAATCCTGATCGCCTGATCAACCATTTCATCTTATGAGCTGATTGGTGAGTTCCACAGGTGCCTTCGTGTACCTCGTGTAGGAGCCGATTGGCCTCGGCTGTCCCCAGGCATTTGAGCAATAGTCCTTCCAGAGTCCTGTAGAACATGTCATCGCCAATCAAGACGTACTTCATGGCCTTGTATCTTATCCGTTTAGGTGCCCCGAGCCGATCCTTCAAGTAATTGAAGATATCGGCTCTCGATCGCCTGCTTCGAACTGCATCGAACATTGGCTCCTTCTGCAGCGTCCTTGTAGCCTGAAGCCATCTGCGCAAGATCGTTCGCCTCGGTATTCTGCGATCGTGGGATCCAAGTGAAGTTTATGTACCGGAATTGCGCCATCAGCTCGCAAGATAGCCATAATGGGAAGAGGGACTCGCCTCGCACTTGTAGTCCTCCGTGAGGGGAGATCACCAACTTGGAGTCCCAAAATTTCCACCGCTCCCGCTCGATGAGCAACTCCATTCCCTTGCGTATTGCCTCATACTCGCCGACGTTGTTGGTGCGGGTGCGAATAACTGATGGAGAAAGAGAATGTTGCCCCGGGCGACGAGTAACATGCCGATGCCGCTCCCATCGCCTGCATCGATCCATCGAAAAACATAGCCCACGCCGGATCTGCGGTCGCTATATTAGTGTTGATTCTTTCGCGATAAGATCGGCCAACGCTTGTCCTTAACTGGCGGGTTGGTACCGGATGTCAAACTCCGATAATGCAAACATCCATTTGCCCAATCGGCCTTTCAACATAGGAGCCGACAAAGATGTGCTTTATGACGTCGACTTGCATATGATGACAATCACGACAAAGAAGATATGGCGCAGCTTGGTGCGAGTAAAAAACAGCAGAGGCACAACTTATCGATATCGGGTACCTTGTCTGCGGCCCAAAGATCCTTCGCTTATGTAAAAGACGACTCGCTCCAGCCCATCATAAATTTGCACCACCACCGAGGCGATGGACGTGTTACCATCGATAAGTAAATGTAGAACGGCTCGTCAGGCGGTGGAACTAACACTAGCGGCTTCAAATAATCTTTGATCTCGTCAAGGCACGTTGTTGTCGCCCCAAATGAATTCCTCGTCGATTTGATTTTTACTAGTCCCATGAACGGCTCTATCCTTCCCGACAGATTAGAGATGAATCTTGACGAAGTTGATCTTGCCGATGAGGGATCGCTTCTTTCTTCGTGGTGGGTGGCTTCATTGTTCAGACCGCCTCCGACTTTTCAGCCGATTTCAATTCCTGCTCATGGACCAAAAACCCAAGAACCGACCGCCGTGACCCGAAGGCACACTTCTTTGGATTCATCCAGTCTGAATTTTCTTGTTCGGTCCAGACGCTGCAGATCGCCCAGGTGTCCGTGCGCTGAAGCAGAGTTGACCACCACGTCGTCGATGTAAATCTCCACCAGTTTGCCGATCAGATCATGAAAAATATAATTCATGGCCCTTTGGTACGTGGCGCCGGCATTCTTGAGTCCGAACGTCATGACTACATACTCAAACAACCCCACCGAACCTGGGACTCTGAATGCAGTCTTGTGTATGTCTTCCGGAGCCATAAAAATCATTGCCGTCCATGAAGCTCAAGATCTTGTGACCAGCCGCTGCGTTGATTAACGTCTCTGCCACCGGCATTGGATACTCATCCTTTGGGGTGGCTCTGTTGAGATCTCGAAAATCTATGGCGACACGCCAACGGCCATCCTTCTTCTCTACAGGTATGATACTAGAAATCCACTCAACAGCACTGCATGGCCCGATCAACTTGGTCACAAAATTTTCTCGACCTCTTTCTTGACTTCTTCCGAATTCGCCTTCATTTGTCGTGCTCATTGCTGAAATGGCCGAAATCCTTTTTTGAGCGGGAGTCGATGCTCGATGATGCTCCTGTCTAACCCAGGCATCTCTGTGTAGTCCCAGGTGAAGCAGTCTGGATATTGTTTCAACAGGGCTATCATTGGGCCCCGCAGATTCGGATCTAACTTCGCGATAAATGTTGGTCGTGGCTTATCCCGTGACCAATGTCGATCTCTTCTAGCTCATCGTGGATGTGAACCCACCCTAGCTTCCGTCACTGTCAAATCGATGCTAAACACAGGCAAACGGTAGGTGAAGTTAACAAAATAATTTGGGCCGTTGCTTGAATCGGCCCCTTTTGCTTGCATTAGTCAAGGACGGTTTACACCTTATTGTTTTACGAAGGCGTAGCATCTCTCCTTCGACTACATGAGCCGCTTGTCGTGATCGCTGCTTTTATTTTTGTGGCCGATCGCAGGATCGCCGTACTACGGATGATCGTGGGCTTTTCTACTGAAGGCGTGTATAAGACCAGCCTCACCCCGCTTTTTGTAGCTTCAATACGCCGCAGCCGTCTAGATTGATTCCAGATCGGCTTGGTCTTCCGCTTCCCGCACGCTCATGCCAGCTATGGAGATCTCGATAGAATCGTCCGCGTGGATGACCTCCACTTCATCGCCATCCCATCGGATTAGGCACGGTGCATCGTGGATGGAATGCAGCAATTAGCGTGAATCCAATCCCTTCCTAGCAAGACGGTGTAAGTGCTTTTGCCGCCGACGAATAATGACGGGATGGTTTTCTGCCCACGGTCGATCTACGCTCAAGACGCCTTGCTCAAGTCCGCCGTTGAAGTCGCTAACGTGACGTTGGTTTTGATCGGATCTGCGGGAGCGCCCCAAACGTCGTAGCATGGAGTATGGCATGATATTGATGCCGCCCGGTGTCCACCAACATCTTGTCGACGGTTGCCCATTGATGTAACCCCGCAGGCTGTGGCTTTCGGATGTTTATAACCCTTCTCACGTGGCTTCTCAAAGATAACCGCCGACCGTGGAGCCAAACTACAATCGGTAGCTCATTGGTTCTTGTGCGCAGATTACGGTATGTACGAACACCATGTTTGCCACCGATGTCCGTGCATCGGCTTTTGCTGGTTTGGGGCGCCATTCTTTCCTTGTCGCGATCTCCGCTTCCAAAGTCCGCTTACTTTGACGCCAGATCAGCCGTGCTTTCTTCAAAGCGTGGAGATCTGTGCTTCAGCCTTCCTCCACGCAGCCGCTGCACTCTACGCTCGGTGTGTCTCGAGTCCGCTGACACCACCTTGGACGGTGATACCGCTTCGTCTTTGTCATTCTTTGGCTTCTCAAGTCCTCTCGCCGAGCGGACTTCGTGACGGCTCGGGGTGGAAGAGGCCCTAGACGTTTGAACACCGACATCGGCCTCGTGTCTTCCTTCCGCCGACCGCATTCCGGCGCTTGTCGATCGCAGCAATCGGCTCATCCCCGCCCCAGCAAGATTTGAAGAAAGGACAATCCCAATGTTTGTCTGCGCCTTCCTTTCTTTTGACGGTCCCCTAGCAAGGTGCTCATATCTTCGTCGTCGCTACCGCGACGTTGGTCATCGGGCGCTCATACTTGTTAAGGAGATGCGTGGAATGTGGCTTCGATATCGCACTCTCTCACTTGTTCCTCCGTATACTGCTTTGTCATTGTGGCTGGGCCGGTCGCATGGACTAGCCTCCTTTCTTTCCTTGCCCCGAGAGCGACCACCTTCCTCCTTGTACGTGTCATGGTGGTACCCGGACCCTGCCATATTAACGCCGAACGAGAAATCCAGCTGACGCCTCGCGGAGCGACTGAGTTCTACCATGTTGACGCCGGGAAATGGGTTCGTGTCCACTTTCATGGCGAATCGCCCGAGGATCGACGCCTTGTTCTATTGCCATTTTTGGCGGCGAAGCTCTTGCACTCATTGGTGGTATGGGTGAACGAGTGATGCCACTTGCGACGGCCTCCTGCTCATTTCTCGAGCCGTAGGGATTTTGTGGCCTTCGGTAACCTCACCGCTCCTTCAAAGCAAATCGAATATCTGCTCGGCTTTGCTCACATCGAAGTCGAACCCTTTCGCAGGCCCTTGCTGTTTCACCCATTTGCAGGCCACAGGATCTGCCCCCCGAGCCCATTCAGCCACGGCCACCTCCTGGTCTTGCGCAGGATCACCTTCTTCAGACGACTGTGCCTATCGGACGCTTGAATTTGTCTTGGTACAACTCGTGGTGGCTCATACATCGCCGCCGGGCCATGTGCGCCAATGAGTTGTACCACTTGGAAAGCGGATCCTTGATGGGTGCAGAGACCCAACACTGCCAGTTCGACCGCTTCCTTCTCAGTTAAACGAGCCGAGTAACATCGGTTCTTGACGGTCCCGGTTACCGGATGTATTCGCCTGATTTCTCCCGCTCGCCGACTGCGCCAGTCCGCAATGCCACCTCGTAGCCTCCGAATGGTACCGGATGTGGAACCGCTCTTCCAGCTTGCTTCCGGTATGAATTGAATCGTGGCAGTGAGGTGTACCACCCAAAGGCTGGTCCTCCGGAGATTGCGCAAAAATCTTACGCGCATCTGATCCGATGCCGAAATCATGCCTAGTTGGGCCAGGTATCGGCTTATGTGCTCGATCGAGCTTGACCCTTCTGACCCGTTGAATCTTGAGAACTCAGGGAGCTTATACTTGGGTGGCAGCGGAATCAGATCAAACTCGTTGGGGTACGGCTTTGAATATCCGATTGTCCTTCTCTTCGGCACGAAGCCGAACTGGTCCCTCAGGATGGTACCGATTTGCTCCACTGTTTGAGCTGTAGGGGCTATATTCTCATGACTTGTTCCAGTGGCATACTTGTCTAGCCATGCCTGTTGTCTGTCCATCCTGCATATCGCCGCTCCGCACCGCCTCAAGATCCTGCCCCAGGAACTCCTGCCGCAGAGACTCCTGCGGTTGCAACCTGTTTGGTGCGTGTCAAGTTATTGCAGTCCGACACGTAGGCGCATATATACCCATGTGGGATTTCCTTAGGTGGCTCAAACAGGAATTGGCAATCGCCTGGGTCGCCTCCAGCCTTGTAGACGACATAAGCCGCTGCCCCTGGCGGCTCCGGAGCTGCAAGTGTGAATGGCAGCTGTGGCCTGGTCTGGAGCGGTCTTTCTCCCTGGTGAGTCCCCAGAGTAGGCCCCGTCGGAGAATACTGATGTTTCATGATCTCCTGAACCACGCGAACTGCGATCCGCTCAAAAGCGTTCACCAGGCTCTCAGAATGGCGGTGAAGAGAATGAGCCACCATGTAGTTGACTTCCTGTCGCAGAGCTCTGGTGCGTTCCTCTGAAGGAACAGATAGGTCCACCTCATCAAGAGCACCATCAGGCGAGAATCCCTTCCACTTGATGCCATGCTTGCGGGTCCTCTCAAAAGAGCCGATGAGGTCTTCTTCGAAGAGAGCTTTGATCTCGTCATACTTGGCCTTGTGCTCGTCAGGTAGATCGTCGTAAGTGACTGGGTCTGCATTCTCCATTGCAGCGTCGGATGTTGATGTAGACGTTGATGATCCCCACGGGCGTGCGAATGTGTTGCTGCCAAACCCACCGGCAGCAGCGACGGGCAACACGGAGAGCCGGAGGCTCCTGGAGCCTGGTGGCTCGGTCCCTGGGCGACGGCCCGCAAAAACTCCGCACACGCCCCGGCTTAGTTCGAGATGCCACGACCTATACCTGGTCGAAGGTGAAGGATTGCTCGATTGATTTCTGCATGGTAAACAAGTATACGTAAAATTCGAGCCGCGACCGGCTCCCAGGTTTCCCTGTAAATCGGCTCCTAGAGCCGATTGCCCCATGGTTCTCCATTAGATTTATGATAGCATGGGGTTTTGCTTGATCACTACAAGTTAAATCGATCTCTGACGGTTTAATGTTTTCACCACGTAATCGAACGTCCTACACGTAATTGAGCTCGGCACGCATAAAAGATGAAGAATATTAACCCTAGAGGAGGCCTAATAACCAACGTAAAGTCAATTACCGGAACAACTTCTCTAGAACGAATAAGCCACGTCCTTATGTACTACTGGATCGTTCAACCCGTTTGTAAGGCCTGATTACGTAGATATTAAACTAAACCTTGGTGAACAAGGCACAACTATAACAGATCGAATCGACTAAATAAAGATCAAGCAAGATGCTACCCTTACACTTTGGGAAAAGGTGCAAGGGTAGCGAGATAACTAGAGGTAGCATAACTTCAATGATAATAATGAAAAGCACCGATGCTAGCCTCAAACAATCTATGATAATGGTATTACTCGCCATCAACAACGCTTCAGTACGAGTAAAACCAGGTAACGATAGTAGATATCGCCTAGATCGCAAGATGCGATCTAGGCATGGCACTTACCCGAAAGAAACCCTAGAAACAAGGGGTATGCGCCGAGATTGTGTTTGTTGTGAACGTGGTTGTCCTCCTTTTTTCGATAACCTTAGGTACATATTTATAGTCCGGAGACTCTCTACTTTTGGAATAACTCTACAACTCTATCTTTACCTAAACATAAACGGAACCTAAACAAACACGAAACCTACTATGATACAAGATACACGGGCAATTTAGCCCAAATCCACACACTAGGCCGATCCAACAACACGTTGAATATACGTATCTTCCAAGCCCATCTTGATCACGGCCCATCTCCGTCTTTGGCCAAAATACGGCGATAACAGATTTACAAAAAATCTGCATAGTGCCAAGGATTTATAATCCGAGGTGGTAGTTAGAGCATCAAACTTCCCACCTTGCATATAATGAACTTGTTGGGTAACACTGTTACTCATCCTTTCCTTTGATCCCTTGCTTAGACTCTGAGGATCCCGAAGACGTGTCAATGTATGCAGCTGAATGCCAAGAAGTTGTGTTCTACGAGGAACCCGATCTACCCGGAGGAGTTGAAGGCGTGGACTACGAGATCCGCTACGGTGTTGATTAGAACAAGTCCACATA
The DNA here is from genome assembly GCA_030063025.1 of Avena longiglumis. Taxonomy (NCBI): domain Eukaryota; kingdom Viridiplantae; phylum Streptophyta; class Magnoliopsida; order Poales; family Poaceae; genus Avena; species Avena longiglumis. Next base: position 436,896,012 of record CP125978.1, read on the forward strand.
AGTACCTAGTTGGTAGTAACTAACGGAGCCGAGCAGCATGAACCCTATAGAATAAGCTGTTGAGCCCCACTCCTAGTCGGAGTTGTTACTTTTAAATTCCGCTGAACATCTTATATTTTGGTTTATAAGTTTGATCTTTGGGAAGTCTTGAACTTCCAGTATTGTAATAATAATAATGTGTGTACCTTTGTAATATGGACCCGCAATGTTTCTGTTGTACCATTCTGAGGGACGTGATATTTACGGAACGATGTTCTGTGGATGTCATGTCAACGACTATAGTGTACTACACATGCAGTGGTATGCTGGGTCATCGCAAGTAGCCAATGCATATCACACTAAAATAATACCAGATTCAAGTACCACATCATCTTAGAACAAGCTCCAACCAAATTAGTCTGAATGCATATCTTAGAACATTGTCATAGAAACCAACATAGTCTCCAACCAAATTACATAAGAGCTCAAACAAGCTCCAAACCAACATATTCTCAAACAAGCTCGAACTACTACTTTCTAGCATGGTTAAAACGACAACAAGAGCAATCTGCAACAACCAACTACTTTCTAGCACGCTTTCTCTTGCCTCCTCTCCTTAGAGCAATCTTCTTCTGGCGCGGCTCGTCCTCGGGATCGAACTCGACAACAGGAGGATTTCTTGGCCTTACCTTGATTACGGACCGTACCTTTTGTTGATACTTCTCCAATGGCATGTCGTCCGGCACGGCCTCGTCTTCATCTTTGGCCTTTACAATAAGAGCAATGATCTCATTAGAGTGATACATGGTAATTCAAGAAAGATGTCATCGCCGCAAGTTTTACCGTGGAAGATTGCTCATCGTCGGGGCTGCTTTCCTCTTGTGAAGTGGACTTTGTCGGTTGCTTCGATGACATCGCAACAACCTCGGGATCCCGACAACGAAGCAAGTTCGCCAAGCGTCGTAGCTTTTGTGCCTGCTTCCTAACGAAATCGCTTAAATTATTATTTCCCTCCTTGTCCCTTGGGAACTCCAAAATGCCCTCCAACTCATCCGCCTGCTTCTGGACCTCCGTGCGCTGCATTGCAAACAAATGAATGGACACATATTGCACAATTTGGCACATCACAAATCCAACAAAGATAGTAACGGAAACATGAACTACCGACTGACCACAAAGTTCATCACGGGTGCAAAGAAGGTTTTCCGCCCTTCTCTAACATACTGGTTGTACTCAAGGTTACTCATCTCGTCGAACCCAGGTAGCGGCTCTTCCAATATATCTTCCGGATATGCATCCGGTAGGAGCTTCACATGAGTGTTCTCTAGAAACCAACGGAGGTACTCGCTGAAAGCGTCCTCACAATGGGGTTTTGTGACCATTCTTTTTGATTTCTTAGCTTCTCTCACACAAAGAAGAAACCTAGCCATGTGTTTATGGTGAATATTGTCCCAGTCGGTCTTCTTGCTCTTGAGCCTGTCCAACCTGTATATGAACAAAGCGCGACTTTTTTAGCACACACAACTATCATACATTGTCTTCAAAAACATGTATAGAACCATTTCTTACCGATGAAGAGCTCCGTCGGTGTCCTGCCAATCCGGAGGGGTAGGCTGATAGAGAAAAAACTGTCTCATAACCCGTTGCGACATATAATGCTCAACAACCCACATGCATATTATGGGGCACTCTATATACCATAGATTGCATTCTGCGTCGCACTGCGGGTTAAGACGAAACTCCTCGCAACTAAAATTTTCCCTAGGACCATATACATCCCATACAACCTTAATCGCAAACAAGATAGTTCAATGAGAAGAGCACTTGAAAGGAATGCTAAATGGTGTATGTCAGAAATTCTTACTTGCTCTGGGAGAAGGTTGTCAAAATCATTGGTGTACCTCGGGTACGCGTTTTGTAGGTCGGTTGAAGGCTTTGAGACCACGTCCCAATTGTAAGCCCATGTGGGCCACTTCAACCTCTCCCCGACATCGCTATAGGGTTGGGAAGGCATATGTTTTGGCCTACCAACTGGAAAGCGTTCCCACATCCACACCGAGAGGAGTAGCAACGGACCACCGATATAAGCCACAACCCCAGTCCTTCGACAAGCCTCGTCCAGCTACACAAGAAAGCAAACAAATTTAGTCATGCATAAGTTCGAAGAGCACATGTAAAGAGGGGAAAATAAAAACACCTAATTACCTGCCGGTACAAGAAGGCCAATGCCGCCGAACCCCAGCTACATTTTTTATCCATCAAAGTCAACGCCTTCAGCCAGTTCCAGTGAGCCATGTTTCCCTTACCATTAGCAAATATAGTCTTCGTGATGACATACCACACATACACACATGCATATATAATAATCTCATCCTCACTAGCATTCTCAGGACATGTACTAAAATTCTGTGCATCCACTTGAAAGTAGCCCCGGCTGCGACTCTCAATCCCCCCCCCCCTTGATTTTATAGTATCACCAGGACACATACCACCGGTAAGGGCACACATCCGCTCACACCAGTTGTCGGAGGCCGTGTTAATGCAGAGAGGATCTCCTGGATAGGGAGTGCAAGGATCATGGACATTTCCTGCAGAGTAATGGTCATCTCACCGGTATGGAGGTGAAAACTATGCGTCTCCGGCCTCCACCGGTCGACGAGCGCGGTAATGGTAGAAGGGTTCATGTGCGGTGAACCACGATTGACCATATGGATGAATGGGAGCAATCCTAGCGCTCATATGTGCACCGTGTACCGATCATCATACCGCATCATCTCTTGGAAATGCCCGTGATACCTAAGTCATTGGGGTGGGGAGGAACAAGATGTTGCACATACAAACTCGATTATAACATGTCCATTCAACTTGAGCAACATATCATGAATTGGATGGGTTTATTTTCTTACCTTGATCCCCTCGGCAAAAATGTAGCCATGGTGACACTTATCATACTCCGGCTCAAGAAGCGACATGCCTTCGACGAACCAGGTTTGTACATGGGGTGGTGTACGGGTTTCTTCCTCTTCCGAGTCCGACATTCTAGATAATTAAAAAAAGTAGAAGTAAATATGTGAGCATATTATAAACCAACTACTAATATGAATAAATTGCTATGTGAGCAAAATTATGTGGGCATCTCTATGTGAGCAATGTGGGCATCTCCGATTTTAAAAACCATTATTCCAATGTGGCATCTCTATGTGAGCAAAATTATAAACCATTGTTTCTATATGGACATCTCTTTGTGAGCTAATTTTATAAACCCTAGTTCCTATGTAGGCATCTCTATGTGACCAAGGTTCCAATAGCTATGAACAAAAAATTAAAGGGTTACTAAACTAACGAATTAGAACTAACATGTATATGAAGCATTACTATACAAACATGACATTTCTCCATAGAATCTTAATGGGATTTAGGGTTTCACCATGTCATTGCCATTGCTAACTCTAGACATCAACCAAACATGACTAGACATCAACTAATCCGATGGGATTTAGGGTTTGGACGAAATTTCCAATTAGAAACAAATAAGAAGAAATTTTCGGATGAACTAGAGGGATGTGAGGGAGAGTACCTTTGAGAATGTATTGGGGGTAAAATCCCCTAAAAACTGCTTGAGATCTTGCAGTTTTGGAGAAGATTGGAGAGGGGGAGTGAGTGAAGCCGCCGCCGCCTCTGCTAGGTCGGGCTGGGAAGAAGGCTAGGGTTGGGGGAGAGGGAGGCCGCACGCGGTTAACGGATGTTGGGCATGAAACGCCAGCCACCACGGCTGTGGCGAAGCGACGTCATCTCCGACGTCCGACACTTAAGTCAACAGGGCCATAGAGCGTGGCGGCGCCAGCCCGAGTGGCGCAGGTGCTTGCGGCGCCGTTCTACCTTCCGCTGCACTTCCGCGCCAGCGTGGTAGGGTGCTGCCGGCTGGCCTATCCAAGTGGCGTGCGCGGTGGCCGTGAGCTGGAGCTGCCATCTTTGAGCGCCGCGAGCGGAGTTGCAGAAAAGGATTACCGGCTGTGAATTTCTTTGCGAAAAGGGTTATTTTTAAAAAAAATATAGCTTTAGGTTATTTTTATTTAAATTTCCGCTAAAACCGGGTCAAGTGTCAAGTGTCGATGGAAAACAGCTAGGATCGTATAGGAGACTTGAACTAGCTAGCTACCCATCCTTTTCAACCAAAAGCAGAGGCTGCAGCGACACGACGATGCGATTGGCTGAGGCATAACGTGCCCGAGTTTGCATCTTTCCTTGCATCTCTCCAAGACTCCAATTAATCATAAATGCCCGGTCACTTGAATTTGTTCGGTTGGTAGCGATGATAATGTAGGATGGACCACGCCTGATGCCGATTATTGCTGCCCGGAGTAGGTTTTTTTCGGCAGCCATTGTTTGCACCATTGCATGCACGATACTATACATCTTTGAATCGAATGGCTACACCTTTGTACTAGTTGAACTCGAAGTAAAGCACGAGCGTACCGCTCGTAATATGGATGCTTTTCATTAATATATGCATTTTTTGAAAAATTCTGGCGATCTATTAATATTCATCAACAATAGTATAATGAAAAATAATAAAAATAATAAAAATTACAAATAGGTTAATGAATCACCTAGCAGTGACTATAAATACTAGCGCGAGACGAAGGCGCGCTGCAGTCCTCGCCACTCCAACACCGAAGCCAGAGAAAACTTGTCGTAGTAGAGCTTATTATAATAGATGGACCGGAAATCGTCGTGCTAAGATCTCAAATGACCAACTCACTAGAGCAGCAACTATCGCAATGATAACATCCGTGGATCAGAAGAGACTAACCTAAAACACACCAACAAACACGAAAACCGGATTACATCCTAGAAAATCTGCCGGCCACACGAATCTATGCGTCCTTCGCCGGCGCTAGATGCACCACCGTAGCGAGGATAGAGCGTGAAAGACCTTATTCTAACTTCATGATATAACCATCGCCTCACCATCCCAAAAAACATGAAAGAACAGTCTAACCAACGAATGAAAATCTCCTATCGGCGAGAGGTCATGGTCCATGACACGCCTAGGCCCCAAGGCCACCGATCTGGAGGAGACTGCGCCCCCAGCGAGAGGAACGAAATGCTCAAAGAATTTTTATCATCGTGGGTTAACAATTATATTCGGTGCAACTAGCAACCGGAAGTAGGCAGTGAAATTTTGATGTATTCTTCGTTATTTGGTCATTTGCCTGCTTATAGAGGGCATGTTGTAGGTTTTCAGAGATATTGTCACGAGGCTAATCCTTTTAAAGTCTTTTTTGCCAGTTTTTCAATTTTAAATAATCAAGTTGTAATTGTGTATATCAGTCTATGAATGTAGAGGACTCTGGTCATCCTTCTTTAAGAAAAATAAAATACCGAGAAATTATGCACTCCCTCTGCTTAAAATGAATGCAAAAAATATCTAAATTTGAATATATGTATGTAGTAAATAGCTCGCTCGGATACATGTAAATTTAGACCAACTATGACATCATTTTTCAGAACGGATGGATTATCTTGAATCTTTTGAAATATGTCAAGCCAACCGTGGTGACAGATAGTTTATTCTTTTTCAAAAAAAACTTATCTAGTACTACTACTCAACCGTGGAAACACTTCACCGATCGTGTTGGATCAAAATAATTGCGCGGCTTCCATTGTCCCTCGTCGTCTTCTCCTGCTACCGGACAGCCCGCTCAAGGAATGGCTCCCGAGTCCCGAGTCGGCTGAGCAGCTCCTCGGCTCCCCTAGACTTGTCCACGGCTCTGTCTTGGCCGTTCCCGCGTACACGATCCGCGGATCACCGGCTCACCCCTGCTTTCACGCGCCCGAGGCGCGGACCCCGCAAACGATACTCCAGAGCCCCCGGAGCCCCCACAGTCAGACAGGGACGCCCAGCTCGGAGTCGAGGCCCACATGTCAGCGACCGTTGCGGAATCTCTCCGATAGGATTCCTGGTAACGAAACGAGCTCGTGGCGCGGGGGATCCGCGTCTCCAGCACCGCTGGGCGCGCCGAAAACGACAAGAAACGTAGACTCTCTCCGGCCTCTCGCCTCCCGACACGCGGTGCGCCGCCATTCGCCTGGATCCACTATTCCACTTGCTGCGCTCGGCTCGGCTCGATCTATCCCGGACGTCGATGCTGCTGGCCGGGTAGACCGGCCACCGGCGCGAGACTGACTGGCGGGATGGGATTACGGTGGCCGTCCCGTCGTCGATGCTGCCGTCTAAGATGCGCGTACGTACCAGTTCTTGGCGGGTGGTTGCTTCATCCATCCGCTCGTCCAATAGGAGAAAGGAAAGTGATTCGGGTCACCGGTCTAGATAACCAGAGGCGGAAATTTGGGTGCTACTAGTACTACAGTATGACTGACTTGAGGCCAATTATTGGTTCTCCTCGATCGTCACAGTTCGCCTAGCTATGCTATAGGTTGGTGGATGGCGATGAGCTGATCCAACACACGGATCAGTCTGTTCACTTGCAAAAATGGAGGTCCAAACTCTACCTTGCTTGTGTGGATGACAAGAGCTGCTACTAGTAGATGATTAGACAGACAAGTAGTAGGAAATTTCTTCAGATTAAGCAGCTGCTGGGTGCTTCTTGCAGAACGATGGGCATATCTCTCGAGAAACCATACTGAAAAATCAGAGAGACGGTAGTGCCGAAAACACAGGCATGGAGAAGGGGCCGGGGTTGCTAATATGTTCGATTGCTTCATCAGATTGTAAGGCACGGACCCAGCAGGGGAAATGTTTACTGCTAGTACGTACGTAGCACATGAAAGCGACAGTGTAGGGGCATGCAGATGCAGTTTGTCAGTAGCACACCGCTGATTAGTTAATTTGGGTGCACAATCACGAGCTTTGGCCTGCAACTATCGGGTGGATGCGATGCAATATGGATTCTTCCTGATTCCAAAAGGCAACTTGGGAGGAATTAAGATATATCATCCTGCTTGCGAGGGTGGTGACGCAGGAGGGAGCAGCCATTGGACGGCCACAAAGGTTTCCCTGAATACTATACAACCTGCCGCTCAATTATATATCAGTGTGTATATTTAGTACTCGATCGTATTGTACTTAATGTACCAGAGGATTCCCCGTCGATCGTTCACTGACGTGCTAAACGGTCTCTCGTATAGCATCAATCCATGTTAGAGTATTATACGGACACGGTTATTATGAGAGTTTAGGATAGTTAGAACTCTAGTCTAACTTGACTTCTACTTCAAAATAATTCTTGTATGTCTATATATACTCGTCCATAACGCTCAATAATACATCCAACATATTTCGTCAATCCCCTCTCTATCGTCCTACAATCCACGTCGAGGACCCAATATTATTCGAATGAGAATTCATATCAGGGTAAGTTTATAAGTACCTGTCCTGTGTACTCCATTGGTGTGGTGGGTGCACCGGCCTGGCCGTGTTATGCGATTACGGGGTGTATATGTTACCCCGCAGGAAACCATCAGATTCGTGCTACGTACTGTGGGTGCACATGGGTGGAGTGATGCATGACATTAGCAGATAAGATTAACTTATATAATCGCCGGGCTTTGCAGACGACTAAATGCACTCCACGTAACCCAGCACCGCAGAAGAGACTGACGCTGAAGGCTCCAGCTAGATTGCACGTAATTTTTGCCAATTAAGAATCTGTCAAGTAGACATACCAAGTGTCGCGGAAACCAAACTATACATCACGTCAAACCTACGGCTGTATAAGTTTATATTCTTAAACACCCATCAGGGGCTAAGTTTGTGCGATGGGGATGGGGGAGATATGCCGCGCACAGCGTATTTCTGCCCTTTGTAATGCCCAAAAGGGTAGTGTGTGTTGCTTACAGGAAATTGATGGGGTTATATGTTTTTATTTTTTTTGGGAGAGCGGCTCATCAAAGTGTTTATGAGACAACAAGTGCTGCTTGCGTTGGATTTCCCGCGGGACATAAATCCCACTTCTAGACATTTGCCAAATTTTAATGTAAATTTTGAGCAAAAATTTACACTAGATTTTGAGAAATGAACTAAAAGTGGGGTTTAGGCGGGATCCCACTTGACCATACTGCAGGTTCATTAAACCATGCCATCAGATGTTTGATTTGTTTTCAATCATGAAGCCTTATTATATGAATTGCTCTATGCTTTGATTTTGTGGACTCTACTAATCCACAAGTTGACAATGACAAATTTCTCTCATGAGCCATGACCACATAATTGAGAAGGTGATTATTTTTTCTCTTTTCGCGGATAACCCTTTGTGTTCGGAAAGACTAATTTTCCGTAAGGTAAAATTTAATTGTTGTATGATTCAAGTGGATCATTTTATTGATGTGTAACATCTATGTTGGATTTTTTTTAAAATAAAATAGTTTAACTTAGAAACAAGACTCTGTTTCTTGTGAAAAATATAGGTTCTATTGGACCTCCATGGGAAAAGGGAAAATTAAAATGTATCTCTTAGGTAAAGTGCAACTAGTGACAAAATATTGTCCAATCTGCAATTTACTCTTACCTATAATTCAAAAAAAAGTATAGAATTCACCTCCAAATCCACATGATACATATCACCTAGTACTCCAATTTGAAAAGCTACTCCAAGGGTTATTAACGTGGTTTTGTTAATTTGAGGGTGAAAATGATGCTAAATTGGAGTGCAAGGTGGTATGTATCCATCATGGTGGATTTGGGGGTGATTTTTATATGTTTTCTTCTAAAATTAGAGACATGCTGATCTAGTCCCCATGCTGATTTCACACTTATTCTTTTTCTTAACCAAATGTCTATTTAGCCTCTTGTTGCTGCAAAAACGTCGATGACCACCGTTACATCATATGAAATTTCTAAACGGAAGTAGCCAATAATAGTGAACAACTAGTCAGATCTCTTGTTTAGTATGGGAAAGAAGATTCCTCATCTCCGCTTCGACTAGAATCCATCCTCTAATAATTATTGGTTCGACCTCCCTTTTTTATGATAGAATTATTGATCCAACTTGAACTATTTCCATTTCAAAACATCGTTGTCACAATTAAATTCAGAAAATGCAGCTAACGAGCGTTTTCAGGTCGATGCATCTATTCAAGAGGATTTAACTTATGGAATACTTTATTATTATGTCCTCAGGTCATATACAACGCTAGCCTCTTATAAATGCCCATAATAAGTAGCCATATTTAATTAGTTACCATGAAAAATAAAAGCCTAGAGTTTGATACACCAATGCAAGATTCTAGTTGGAGGCGCTTAATCTTTTTTTTTTCTATGTTTGCGTCTTACTCACCCTTTGCCGAATTGTTTTGTGAGAGCAAAAGGAGCGCCCGATAGCTAAGTTTGCGCTGACGCTAAGCCTAATCCTAGGGTCGGACGGGAATTAGACTAAACGGTCAAGATTTCTACCTTAGCGGCACGAGGATAGCGTCCCCGTTGTACATGCTCTTATGTTCAGAGTTTGGTACCTCTCCTAACCAAACTTCATCTCACTATTTTATCATCGCTTGGCAGGGCCATGTTGGGTATTTCTCTTTGGTGAAAAGGAAGCTGACATTAAAAGAAATATCGAATAGTACAAAGCACCTAAACAAAGAAAAATTAGAATGGAATCTATGAGATGCCCTTCGTCTTCAACCTCCAGACCGTGTCGACGGTGCGATGCGGCTGCCGCTCACCCTAGAGCTGGTCTCACGTTGTTTATAGAGGACAGGAAGTCGTCAAACGTGTCAAGAAGACAATATCTGCCCCGAATATGAAAAATAAGGAATAACCGCCGATGAAGCTCCTTGACGATCCATAGATCCCCATAGCCATTTGAAGCCCTCGCGAACCACACCACTCCCACAAGCTTCCCGAGTTGCCTCCGAGATGGGGTTGAAGCCGGGAAGATTTTACTGGATAAGATGTAGACGATGTCCAGACCACCTGAGCGCCACCCCACCAAACCTTAACCCTAAAACCAGAAAAAATGGTGCCCTCCTGTCCAGTGGCAGAGCTAGAGTATCTAAAACCAGGGTGCGCAGAGGGTCCCAAACATATAAAACATAATCTTATGGGGTGCATATAAGGTGAAAATATACCATTTTACGAAGAAATGTTTTGCTAACCGGTGTCATGTGCACCCGACTAGTTGAGTGTGCATCCGCCACTGCTCTGGCCGACAGGGGCCGAGATCTACTATGTCTCTATGGCCTAGAGGCAACATAAGCGAGGGGGATCATCAGTGGCACCGACTGGAGGCGAGGGAACCCTAATCCCCAGTGTGTGATTAATATATTCACTTTGCCAAACAAAAAGTTAAAATACGAATTCTTAAATACCAACCATGAATTCTTGAACGAATTCTTCATAGTTTTGCAGTAGCTATAATAACGGCAGGCTGCATACCAACCACGAATTCTTGAGCAAACGTGCATAGATCTGACGAACTATATATAGAAGTTTTTCCAAAAAAAGAACTATATATAGAAGTTTCACAAACAGTGTCAACTGTGCAAGCTAAAACCGTGTCAAGTGTCAAGTGTGGATGGAAAACAGCTGGCAACGTATAGTACGAGACTTGAACTAGCTAGCTACCCATGCATCGTTTTCAACCAAAAGCAGAGGCTGCAGCGACACGACGATGCGATTGGCTAAGGCATAACGTGCACAAGTTTGCATCTCTCCTTCTGGATCTCTCTAAGACTCCAGATATGCCCGGTAGCTTGAATTTGTTCGGTTGGTAGCGATGATAATGTAGGGGTGGACCATGCCTGATGCCGATTATTGTTGCCCGGTGTAGGTTTTTTCGGCAGCCATCTTCGCATCATTGCATGCACGTATACATCTTGATTCTAATGGCTGCACCTTTGTACTAGTAGTTGAACAGGAAGTAAAGTACGAGTGTACCATGTATATGGATGATTCTCTAATTATATGCACACAAAAATTAAAAAAAAATCTAGGGATCTTAATCATCAACATAGTACAAAGATAAATAAAAGTAATAAAAATTATAAATAGATCAAAGAACCATCTAGCGATGAGTATAAACACTAGAGCGAGCCAAAGGCGTGTTGCCATCCTCGTCACTTCAACATCGGAGCCGAAAAAAGCTTATTGTAGTAGACATACACAAAGTGGATGTGCTAAGAGCATCTCCGGCGGGTGCTGCACTATAAAAACCGCCAAAATAGCATGGGAGAGACAAAAAAAAAGATGCTCGAGCAGAGGCTATAATCTAGCGCGTGACCAAAAAATCCAGCGTGAGGCCAAAAGCAGTATCCAAAGCGGCAATTTTGGTCCTCCGGCTAGCGTGCGCTGAAAAGTCTAGACGACTCGCGCGAGACAAAACTGCCGGGGAAACTTCCGACTCACGTCTGGCTACCCCTGCCTACGAACTGCTGCCCTTGCCTGGCCACCCGTCGTCGTCCCTGCCTGGCCACCTGCCACCCGTTCCTAGCCACCTGCCTCTACCCCTGCCTGACCGCTCGTCGCTACCCTGCCTTCATCCCACCACTCTGCCAGCTCCCTGCATTTCGAGGTCGCCATACCTGGAGAGCCGCCCGGTCGCCCGCTCTTATAAAGGGAATTTTATAAGTTTGGTAATTTGCCTTATAAAGGGCATTTTATAAGTTTTTGGAGATATTGTCATGAGGCTAATCTTTTTAAGTTTTTTTTGCCAGTTTTTCTTTTAGTTTTGCCTGAATGTTAAATAATCATCAACGGTTGTGATTGTGTGCATCAATCTATGCATGTAGAGGAATAGGGTCATCCTTTTTTAAGAAAAGCCGAGAAGTTATGTACTCCCTCCGTGTGGATGTCGCGAATTTATCTGTACATACTACAAAATAGTGTTTGGTTACATGTAAATTTAGCCAAACTATGACGCTATTTTTAGGATGGAGGGGGTATCTTCAATCTTTGAAATATAAGATTATGTAGAGCCAGCCATGGTGACAGATACTTCATTCTTTTGTAAATTTAGGCAAGCTATGGCGTCATTTTTAGGATGGAGTAGTAATAACACTCAACCGCGGAAACAGTTCACTGATCGCGGTCGTGGAGCAAATAAATTGCCCCTCGTCGTGTCTTGTCCAACTGCTGGGCAGCCCGCTCAAGGAACGGCTCCTGAGTCGGCTCGTCTCCTCGGCTCCCCTGTCTGGGCCCGTCCACGGCTTGGTGTCACGGCCACACGGCGATCCCCCGAGGCGCGGAACCCGCAAGCGATACTCCAGACCCTCCGGAGGCCCCATAGACAGGGACGCCCAGCTCAGAGACGCGTCCCACATGTCAAGGTCGGTGGCGGAATCTCTCCAATAGGATTCCTGGTAACGAGCTCGTGGCCCTGCGCGTGCGCCGCAAACGACAAGAAGCAACGGCTCCTCCGGCCTCACCTCCATTCGCCTCGATCGATCCATCCCGGACGTCGATGCCGGCGGGGAGACCGGCCACCGGAAAGAGACGGGCGCCGGGCGGGGTGGAGTTTGCGGTGGCTGTCGATGCTGCCGGGTTTTTTTTAGCCGTGCGAAAAAGCGAGGGTGCTGTGCTTCATCCCCTAGCTCGTCCAATAGGAGAAAGGTAAGCGATGCTAATGGCATAGAGAGTTGACAAGAGCTGCTAGCGGATGATTAGACAGACAGGTAGTAGTAGAAGAAATTTCTTCAGATTAAGCTGCCGGGTGCTTCTTGCAGAACGATGGATACATTTTTCGAAGACCATAACAATTGAAAATTCAGAGAAATAGCAGTGCGCATGACAGGCTGCTCTGTTAAAATGTTTACCGCTAGCACGAACGTAGTAGTACATGAAAGCGACACTAGGGGGCATGCATCCATGCAGTCTGTTACCACCCTGCTGATTGGTTAATTTGTCTGCACAATCACGAGTTTCGGCCTGCAACTATCGGGTGGATGCGATGCAATATGGATTCTTCCTGATTCCAAAAGACAACTTGTGAAGATTAAGATATCATCCTGCTTGCGAGCGAGGGTGGTGACGCATCAGGAGGGAGCAGCCATTGGGCGGCCACAAAGGTTTCCCTTGATTAATTATAATCTGCCGCTCAATTATCAGCGCATCAGCAACCAGTTCTTTTTTTCTTTTTGAGATTCAACCAGGGGTATTTAGTATTGTACCAGATGTACTTCACCTACTTCCTCCCAATCATATTAGTTGACTTAAATTTGTCTAGATACAGATGCATCTAACACTAAAACTTGACTAGATATATTCGTATCTAGATAAATATAAATCAACTAATGTGTTGGAGGAAATGCCAGAGTCCAGAGGATTCCCCATGAGTCGTTCACTCACAGACCTCTCGCATATTGCCTCAATATCTAGATCCAATGAGAATCCAGGGTAAGTTTCTTTTGAACGGTAAAGGTCCCAAGAGACCTGGAAACTGCATTAATAAGACGGTGGGTACAATTTGACAGAAAGGACCTGAGCGGTATCTTCTATGTAAACACAAGTTCTTGATAAAATATATTGTACCCTAGAAAAAATTGCGCCGGTACGCTGGACACAACCGATTCCTTGATCTCTACCGTCGTGCCTCTAGACACGGACGCTCCAAACGCCACCGAGGTCTCCATTGGTAGGGTGGGTGCACTGGTCTAGGCCGGGTTAGACTAGTCATGATGGGTAGTATCATACAATGCATAGTACCATATAGTAGTATTATGATTTCATCATATTTATTGAATTTTAGAATCGCAATATAAATTTATGTTCAAGACTTATTTAATATTATTTTATTTTTATGACTGTGATATAGTGTCTATCTATGATAATGATCTCTTTCATCATTAACTGTAGTGACACGTAATGATACATTCATCGTGAGTCTTATGCAATTACGAACATGGAGATCTCGTGCACGGGGTATGCTACCCCGCGGGAAACAATCAGATTCATGGTATCGTGGGTGCAGATGGGTGGAGTGACGCATGACACTGGCAGATATGATTAACAAATAATTGCCGCCGGGCTTTGCAGACGACTAAGGCCCTGCTTGTTTCAGCGTTTTAGTTACGGGAGCTCCGAATTTTACGGAGGGTAAGAAGGATTTAGCCGGTCCTACTGAGATCCGTAAAATTTACGTCCTAAAATACAGCAAACCAATCGGAGCCTAAATGCACTCCACGTAAACCCAGCACCGCTCATGCTCCAGCTAGATTGCACGTAATTGGGGATTAAAAATCTGTCAAGCAGCTAGTGTATACCAAGTGTCCCAGAAACCGAACTATACATCACGTCAACCAGCGGCTGTATAAGTTTATTTTTAAACACAATTATTAGGGCTAAGTTTGTACGTTAGGGATGGCAGACATATGCCGCGCACAGCGTATTTTTGCCCTTTGTAATGCCCAAAAGGGTAGTGTGTTGCTTTAGTACTTACAGGAAATTGATAGTCGGGATTTTATTTATTTTCGCGAGAGTGGCTCATCAAAGTATCTATGAGACAAGTGCTACTTGCGGATTAAACCATGTCATCAGATGTTAGATTTGTTTTCAGTCATGGAGCTTTATTATACGAATTGCTCTATATACGCTTTGATTTTGTGGACTCTGCTACTCCACAAGTTGACAATGACAAATTTCTCTCATGAGTCATGACCGTATAATTGAGAAGGTGATTCTTTTGACTATTAGTAGATAACCCTTCGTGTTCGAAAAGACTACTTCTGGCAATGTAAATATAAGGTTTGTAAGGAGACCCAAGTGGAGCATTTTTTAGTTCTGCCTTATCCTCTCGCTCGACCCCCTTCCTCCTGCCCCCGTTGAGAGTCCCCCGTCGTGGGCCGGGCCGATCCGCCGCCCTCCCCGCCGGAGTAGCCGACTGGGGTAGGGTCTGGAGAGGCGCCGGAGGTAGTCTTAGGTTTCGTAGGCTTAGGATTTGGCGGATTTTCGTCATGTTTTGGCGTTATGCCGTGTGGAGGTGTGGTCTGGATCTCGGGGCCGAGGTCCGCCCATGGCTGGTGGCCCTGCCCTCCCTGGTGCTGCTCCGGTGGTCGGAGTTGCAGGTGGAGGTTGGAGCTGCCTCTCACGACTAATCGGCCGAGGATCCCTTCTCCCGATGAGTGATGGCGATGCCATGTCTCGCCTACCGGCCGTGGTGGTGGGGTGGGGGCTTGAAGAGGTGGTCTGCTCATCTTCTCCCGGCCGGCCGTGG
The DNA here is from genome assembly GCA_030063025.1 of Avena longiglumis. Lineage (NCBI taxonomy): Eukaryota > Viridiplantae > Streptophyta > Magnoliopsida > Poales > Poaceae > Avena > Avena longiglumis. The sequence goes on from CP125978.1 coordinate 436,911,158, forward strand.
TGGCGGGGGGAGGGGGGAGGAGGAGACGACGGTGGCTGTTTCTTCTTTGCTTTCCTCTAGGTGGCACTTGCGCTGGAGACTTCGGAAGGAGAGTAGCGCCGTTTCGCACTGACCGCCTGCCGTGGCGAGGAGGAAGGTTATGTCTTCACTTTCTTTCACCGTGTTTTTTGCCTAAGATGGAGTGGATCCTTTGCAGCTACCCCAACGGCAATTCAGGCTTGCCGCTGGAGTGGTCGTTCCTGCTGAATTTTGCGGCTCCGTGGGGGAGCTCCTATTTGGCGTTCTTCGTGTAGGGTTCGCAGCATAGAAAACAAAAATTTTCCTACGATGTGAACTATATACCAAGATCTATATACTAGATACAAACAACGGGCGGATGTATATCCATAGAGAACATACCCTTGAAGACCGACAAAGCTTAATGAGTTCAACTCGTGGTTGATGTAGACGATCTCTTGCCGATCTCAAGATCGAGAGGAAGTCCTAGCGCCGCAAATCAGCCAAGATCCGTGCTCTACACACGCTCGAGGCACCGAGCAACCTCCGCCTCCTCGCCCATGATGCAGCGGAAGCACAACTCTTTCTTGCCGAATAGCCACTGGGAACATGTATCTCGCTAGTCCGAGACCATGGGGATAAATTCTAGAGGGGAGAGATCCTTCACGAGGAGGTGTGAGAGACAAGTGAGGAGGAGGGCTCCTTTATAGGAGGAGGGAACCCCAAGGGGTGGTCAGTAGACCCTCAGACCCTATGCAAGTTTTAGCGCTTCCGCCAAACCCGTGATAGGACCGATTCAAAGGTGCCCACCAGCACTTTCGTGGGTGGAAAACAAGTAATAACATTACACAACAGTCCTCGATGGGACCCACAGTAGATATATAACATGACTCAAAGAGTCAAGAATACAGATATAAGGTATAAAGATCCAAATCACCTTGAAAATGATAGAGCGTCCGACCACGGACAAGATGCCAATGGGACTAAGAGCCTCAAGAATAACCAATGGCGTCCATAACCCCTGCCAAGCGGGAAGGGTAACCCCGCTAACGCGCCGATCTCAAAACCTGCTTAAACAAAAGGGTGCCGACAAAGGGCAAAGGAAAAGAGGAGCATCGATCGAGGCCAAGACACGAGACTAGAATTCGGTCCTCGCCTACAAAGGTATGGTGGATCAAGCGGCAAAGATGCACTAAACAACCTATAGAGACTCGATACAACTGTCGGCAATCAGAGAGGGATAAGAAGGACCTATCCGGAACCAACCTGATGCTACCATCAAACAAACCCATCCTGGCGTTTCCCCCTCGAGACCAATCGAGGAAGTCAACCGAGGAACTCACACCGTTGGCAGTTTTACTTATTCGGTTATCGTTGCGGCATTTACTAGTCAGGTAAAGATAGTCATCCTGATAAAATAAGCAGTGGCCATTTTAGTTAACCATTCCGTTATAGTTACAACACTTACTAATCATTATACAGATAGTATGAGATGACCCAAACCCAGCAGTTGTTGGTACTTTTATTCAGCCATTCCGTTGTAGTTGCAATACTTACTAGTCAGGTACAATGGTCGCAAGCGACGCTCCAAACAAGCAATTGTGGGCAGTATTATTTAGCCATTCCATTGTAGTGAAGCTGCTTACTAGTCATTATAAAGTCAAATTTTAGCAAGAAACTTTAGTTATGCTTGTCTATGGTCGAGATCTGTGCTCCAAGTCGTCCATATCCGACACGGCTTTCGAAAGTTTTACCCGGCCGGGTGCACCAATAGCAACACACGCCGATCAACCTCTAAAACCAACTCAAAACCCAACGAGGCTTTCACGATCGAACAATCACAGGATTCAGAAATATTTTAGGGCCACCCTTGAGTACACCCAACGGTTAGCTGACTTGAGACGGACCCGAGGTTTAGGGCCGGGCAACGCATGCAGATCCCCAAACGGGATCGCCGATAGCGAACGGGTCACAATTCCTAACAGACAAGGTGCTCTCGCACAATTTAAATACATAAGTAGCATGGCATAAGTACAGGATCGTAAATAAAACCTCAAACTAGTTTGTGGCCCCAAGAAATAAGATGAATCAAGCTCGCTCGGGGGTCCCATATACCTCCCGGATGTGGATAGCGCGATAAATCAAGGAACAGGTATCAAGTACTCGGGGTCCTACGGGACACAAGTGGGCGTTCGGAAACCAAATATTATCTATCACCCACCGATGCCTCTGCTTATTTCAATTTTAGTTGTTAAACAGGAATTAAAGTGAACGATAAGTAAAACTAGGATCATCTCCAACAACAACATGCGGCAATACATCAACAACTGTGGCACTGAACGACACGCAACAGCACTTGAGCAAGCGACTACGACACGCAAGTCCAACTATCTACCAAACAACAGGTAATAGGATGTGGCCAAGGCAATATAGGGCTGCACGGTATATCACAGGTACGGAAACTAAAGCATCGCAACACAGATAGCAATAGATCAACAGGAGGGAATAAAGACTATAAAGGTAAGATAGGTAGAAAGAGGGAGATGCTCGCCTGAAAACATTGTCGAAGGGTTCAACCGAAGATCGGGGCGAAGCTCACATCAACTCAACGGCCTTATCCGCGAAGAAGCAAAACACTAGAATAACACCGGATGCAATATTTAAGATTACGGCAGAGGATCGGCATGATGCATGTATGATGTATGGCATGGCAAGGTGCAATGCGGTTAGGTCATATTAAGTGGAGCCGGGGTCCCGACAAATGATTATATGGTTCAAGTTATTTAGAACCCCCGCAATTTAAATGTTGTTTAACAAGGCAGAATATATCCCCGGTTCGCTACACCAAGTTAAATGAGGCCAATATGAGACTAGATTTGCCCGCATATGGGCCCCATATTTAATTAGAGATGAATCGGCATAAGGCCCCCAAACCACATGAATGTATGCATGCAAGACAATTCAATATGCAACAAGTTGTTATTAAATTATGAAATAGGGTTCTCGGATAAGAGGTCACACATAAGGGTCCGACGATCTTGGTCCGGGGTTCGGGGTCGGTCTCAGGGTTCAGGGTTCGACGGATCGTTCTCGGATTACTGGGGTAGCTCTTGTTGCATCCGGGAAGCAGGACTTGGGTCGGTGCCGGGGCGCATCGGACCCGCCCGGGTCGGTGTCGTGCTTGTCGTTGTGAAGATCTTGTCGGGTTCCACGGGGTCGGGTCGGACTTGGCGTTCCTTTCGGTTCGGTTTGGCGTCCGAGGCAGTTCATGTCGTTCGAGGATTCGTCCTCCGGATCCATGAAGGGTTCTTGATGCTCCATGATGTAGAACTTGTCGGTCCCACCCCCAAAATCCTTGTGGTTTCGTGACGGAGATCTCCGGTTCCGGTTCGCGGTTTCTTGTCGACGGTCTTCTGGTGCCATCTTAGTTTGCCGGTGTCGAGCTCGGGTGCCGTTGATGATCTTGGGGTTCCGTCAGATTCGTTGTCGATGGTCCTTGTACGACTTAGCGTCGCGGACGGTCTTGTCGACGAGGAGATCGTGGCGCTTCTTATCACCCAAACTTTCGCTAATCGACAGAAAAGAAACATCTAGGATCCCACAGGAACACACTAGCACATGACATGCACGCAGCGCCGGGCAGAGAGGCAGTCGGCACCAAGGCCCGCGGGGAGGCAAGCAAGACGGAGGTCGAGGTGGCCTCGGACGGAACCATGGAGGTCGGCACGGAGGCGCGCCGAGGAGAGCGTCGCGTCGGGAGGCGCTGGCGAGGCGGCGGCAAGCGCCGAGGGGCTCGGGCGAGGAAGGAGAAGCGGAGCGGAGGACGCCTGGGCGGCGGGGCCCCGGAGCATGGCGCGGGCGGGGCTTGCAGGTGTGAGCGTGAGGTGCGGCCGACGGAGGTTGGCGGCGAGGATGGGATGCTCGCGGCGGCTGCCAGGCGGGAGCTGGAACTGGCTGGATGCGCTGCACGCGGAGAGCGCAGGCCGGGCGGTGAGCGCGGGTCGGGAGGGCGGCGGCCGAGGTGCGAGGGGAAGGGCGGGCGAGGAGGATGGTCAGGTGGCGTGCCTGTCCATGGCGGGCGGCAAAGCAGAGGCGAGGACGGCTGGAGAGGTGGAGGGGCGGGGTCGCTCGGGGCCGGAGGAGAGGCGAGGGAGGAGGCAAGGGGCTGCGTGTCTTGAGGAAGCGGCCAGTGAGGCGGATAGGTGGGGAGGTCGGTCGAGGTGGCGGCGCGTGGGAGGGGAGGCCGGTGGGCAAGGCCGTGGGGTGGGCGGTGGCGGGCCCAGCAGGTGGGACCACAGCAGGGGGAGTGGGTGTGGTGTGAGTTTAGTGGGAGGTGTGTTTAGAGAGAGAGGTGTGTGGTGGTGAGGAGTGGGGTGGCGCTGCTGGTGGGGAGTTTGGGAGGGTGAGGCAGGTTGCTCTTGGGGTGAGGTGGAGGGAGGCTGGTAGGTAGTTTGGTAGGAAAAGAAAACGGGACCGACTGTTTTGTACGGGGTGGTCGTCGGTCGACGGCCTGCTCGCGCCTCACTAAAATAATATAATAATTTTCTTTAATGCTAAATGCACCGTTTGCAAACCAATAGTAGACAACAAAATATTCCGGCGACCCGGTTTTGAATTTGGAAACAAGACGGGGCGTTTTAGAAAACGAAACAGGCTTTGCGAAAAATAGTTTTAGGCAAACAATGCATGATGATGACGATGCAATGCGCAAATTCAACGCGATTTTCTAGTAGGGGTTTTGCGGGATGCCACAATTCGACACCACTAACAATGGATCTCGCCCTCGAGATCCGCCTCATGGTACCGGAAAGAAGGTCGGCGATCTGCGTCTTCTTGCTTCGTGTAGATCCTCGCGACACCACTAACAAGAGGTCGTTGTCCGTGATCGTCGAGAGAACACTCCGGAAACAAAAGGTCGAAGGTAGAGGTATCAACAAATAAAGCCACCTCTAGCTTCCGTGGACGGAGTAGAATTGCTGGATCCACTGATTCGATGTACAAAAGCGAATGATAAGAGTAGTCGGATGGTGATCAGTCCATCGCGCACCCAAACCATTACTCTGCACACGAATAGGCGGATTATGCAACCAACTCTCGGAATTAGACTGAAGATCTCGACAAGCAAGGTTCGGAAACGAAGGAGTGATGCAGACTCTGCATCGGATCTGGCGTAGATGATGTCGTCGCGTCGGAAAACACCGGAAGTCACAAACAAGGAACAAAGAAGGGTAACACCGTAGACGGATTCATCAGGCGGCTTGAACACCGGACGGTAGAACACCGTTATCAAAGAAGGAAGCGAAACCCTGAAGGTACGACTGAACCCAACCACGATAAATCCTGGACTTGAAGAAAAGATAAGAGAGCAGATTCAAAACACGTCGAGATAAGAGGAGAATAGCAGAGGGGTAAGGAGTAAAATCAGACCTAATCAGAACTATCCAACCGATTGTGCTAAATAGTTTTGACACTCTACTTCGGCCGTTAGCTAGGTTATCCACAGTTGGACTTGTGGGTATCGAATCGCCGAGCTCGATACCACTCAGCACCCTCAGAATCGACCCTATGCAAGTTTTAGCGCTTCCGCCAAACCCGATAGGACCGATTCAAAGGTGCCCACCAGCACTTTCGCAAGGGTGGAAAACGGCAATAATAACATTACACAATCCTCGATGGGACCCATAATGTATATATATAACAGCGACTCAAAGAGTCAAGAATACAGATATAAGGTACAAAGATCCAAATCACCTTGAAAACGATAGAGCGTCCGACTACGGACAAGATGCAAATGGGACTAAGAGCCCTGAAGAATAACCAATGGCGTCCATAACCCTGCCCAGGCCAAGCCGGAAGGGTAACCGCTAACGGCGATCTCAAAACCTGCTTAAACAAAAGGTGCCGACAAAGGGCAAAGGAAAAAGAGGAGCGTCGATCGAGGCCAAGACACGGCGAGACTAGAATTCGGTCCTCGCCTACAAAGGTATGGTGGATCAAGCGGCAAAGATGCACTAAACAACCTATAGAGACTCGATACAACTGTCGGCAATCAGAGAGGGATAAGAAGGACCTATCCGGAACCAACCTGATGCTACCATCAAACAAACCCATCCTGGCGTTTCCCCCTTGAGACCAATCGAGGAAGCCAACCGAGGAACTCACATCGTTGGCAGTTTTACTTATTCGGTTATCGTTGCGGCATTTACTAGTCAGGTAAAGATAGTCATCCTGATAAAATAAGCAGTGGCCATTTTAGTTAACCATTCCGTTATAGTTACAACACTTACTAATCATTATACAGATAGTATGAGATGACCCAAACCCAGCAGTTGTTGGTACTTTTATTCAGCCATTCCGTTGTAGTTGCAATACTTACTAGTCAGGTACAATGGTCGCAAGCGACGCTCCAAACAAGCAATTGTGGGCAGTATTATTTAGCCATTCCATTGTAGTGAAGCTGCTTACTAGTCATTATAAAGTCAAATTTTTAGCAGTAAACTTTAGTTATGCTTGTCTATGGTCGAGATAATGTGCTCCAAGTCGTCCATATCCGCGGACACGGCTTTCAGAAAGTTTTACCCGGCCGGGGTGCACCAATAGCAACACACGCTCGATCAACCTCGGAAAAACCAACTCAAAACCCAACGAGGCTTTCACGACTGAACAATCACAGGATTCAGAAATATTTCAGGGGCCACCCTTGAGTACACCATAACGAAGTTAGTGACAGACGGACCCGAGATTTGTGGGGCAAGCGGTAACGACAACAGATCCCCAAACGGGATCGCCGACATGCGTAACGGGTCACAATTCCTAACAGACAAAGTGTGCTCCTCGCACAATTTAAATACATAAGTAGCATGGCATAAGTACAGGATCGTAAATAAAACCTCAAACTAGTTTGTGGCCCCAAGAAATAAGATGAATCAAGCTCGCTCGAGGTCCCATATACCTCCGGATGTGGATAGCGATAAATCAAGGAATGTATCAAGTACTGGGTCCCACGACACAAGTGGCTCGAAACCAAATATTATCTATCACCCACCGATGCCTCTCGCTTATTTCAATTTTAGTTGTTAAACAGGAATTAAAGTGAACGATAAGTAAAACTAGGATCATCTCCAACAACAACATGCGGCAATACATCAACAACTGTGGGTAATCAAGTCCAACTATCTACCAAAATGTAACAGGTAATAGGATGTGGCCAAGGCAATATAGGGTCAAGGTATATCATGTACGCAGTAACTAAAGCAAACACGATAGCAATAGATCAACAGGAGGGAATAAAGACTATAAAGGTAAGATAGGTAGAAAGGGGAGATGCTCACTTTGAAAACATTGTCGGTTCAACCAAGATCGGTAAGCTCACATCAACTCAACGGCCTTATCCGCAAGAAGCAAAACACTAGAATAACACCGGATGCAATATTTAAGATTACGCAGGATCGGCATGATGCATGTATGATGTATGGCATGGCAAGGTGCAATGCGGTTAGGTCATATTAAGTGGAACCGGGGTCCCGACAAATGATTATATGGTTCAAGTTATTTAGAACCCCCGCAATTTAAATGTTGTTTAACAAGGCAGAATATATCCCCGGTTCGCTACACCAAGTTAAATGAGGCCAATATGAGACTAGATTTGCCCGCATATGGGCCCCATATTTAATTAGAGATGAATCGGCATAAGGCCCCCAAACCACATGAATGTATGCATGCAAGACAATTCAATATGCAACAAGTTGTTATTAAATTATGAAATAGGGTTCTCGGATAAGAGGTCACATAAGGGTCCGACGATCTTGGTCCGGGTTCGGGGTCTGTGGTTCGTGGTTCGACGGATCGTTCTCGGACATCGGGTAGCTCTTGTTGCATCCGGAAGCAGGACTTGGTCGGTAAAGGCGCATCGGACCCTTGGTCGGTGTCGTGGCTTGTCGTGAAGATCTTGTCGGGTTCCACGGGTCGGGTCGGACTTGGCGTTCCTTTCGGTTCGGTTTGCGTCCGAGGCGTTCATGTCGTTCGAGGATTCGCCCTCCGGATCCATGAAGGGTTCTTGATGCTCCATGATGTAGAACTTGTCGGTCCCACCCCAAAATCCTTGTGGTTTCGTGACGGAGATCTCCGGTTCCGTTCGCGGTTTCTTGTCGACGGTCTTGTGGTGCCATCTTAGTTTGCGGTGTCGAGCTCGGTGCCGTTGATGATCTTGGGGTTCCGCCGGATTCGTTGTCGATGGTCCTTGTACGACTTAGCCGCGGGACGGTCTTGTCGATGAGGAGATCGTGGCTTCTTATCACCCAAACTTCGCTAATCGACAGAAAAGAAACATCTAGGATCCCACAGAACACACTAGCATGACATGCACGCTGCGTGCTTGGCAGAGAGGGCACAGGTCGGCACTGGCGTCGGCCCCGTGAGGCAAGAAGACGGAGGTCGAGGTGGCCTCGGACGGAACCATGGAGGTCGGCCACCGGAGGCGCGCCGAGGGAGAGCGTCGTGGCCGGGGAGGCGCTGGCGAGGCCGGCGGCCGGCGCCGAGGGGCTTGGGCGGAGGGGAGGAGAAGCCGGCGGGAGCGGAGGACGCCTGGCGACGGCGGGGCCCCGGGGAGCGCCGCGGCGGGGCGGGGCTTGCAGGGGTGAGCGCGGGTGAGGTGCGGCCGACGGAGGTTGGCGGCGGGGAGGACGGGATGTCGGGCGGGCGCTGGGCGGGAGCGGTGGAACTTTGGATGCGCGGCACGCGGGAGAGCGCGTGCCGGCGGTGGCGGAGCGCGCTGGTGGCTGGAGGGCGGCCGGGCGAGGTGCAGAGGGGCGGCGGGCGAGAGGATGGCCGGTCAGTGGCGCGGCTCGTTGGCAGCGGGCGGCAGCGCAGAGGCGAGGGACGGTGGAGAGGTGGGGCGTCCGGGCCGGAGGAGAGGCAGGGCGAGGGGGCAAGTGTGGCCGAGGAAGGGCGGTGAGGGCCGGATAGGTGAGGGTCGGTCGAGGTGGCGGCGTGGGGAGAGGGGAGGGGCTAGGTGGTGGGTCAGGGGGGCAGTGGGCCCAGGCCCAGGGTGGGACCACGGTGGCGTGGGGAGGGGTGGCGCGGTGGTGTGAGTTTAGTGGGAGGTGTGTTTAGAGAGAGGGAGGTGTGGTGGTGGTGAGGGGTGGTGGCAGCTCGGTTGGTGGGGAGTTTGGGGAGGTATGTGGCGAGTTGCTCTTGGTTGGGGTGAGGTGGAGGAGAGTGGGTAGGTAGTTTGGTAGGAAAAGAAAACGGGTGGACCGATCTGTTTTACGGGGTGGTCGTTGGTCGACGGCCTGCCTGACCGCCTCACTAAAATAATATAATAATTTTCTTTAATGCTAAATGCACCGCTTAAAACCAATAGTAGACAACAAAATATTCCGACCGGTTTTGAATTTGAACAAGACGGGCGTTTTAGAAAACAAACAGCTTTTATGAAAATAGTTTTAGGCAAACAATGCATGATGATGACGATGCAATGCGCAAATTCAACGCGATTTTCTAGTAGGGGTTTTGGGATGCCACACCGACACCACTAACAATGGATCTCGCCTCGAGATCCGCCTCATGGTACCGGAAAGAAGGTCGGCGACTGCGTCTTCTTGCTTCGTAGATCCTCGCGACACCACTAACAAGAGGTCGTTGTCCGTGATCGCCGAGAGAACACCGGAAACAAAAGGTCAAGGTAGAGGTATCAACAAATAAAGCCACCTCTAGCTTCCGTGGACGGAGTAGAATTGCCGATCCACCGATTCGTACAAAAGCGAATGATAAGAGTAGTCGGATGGTGATCAGTCCATCGCGCACCCAAACCATTACTCGCATACCTAATAGGCGGATTATGCAACCAACTCTCGGAATTAGATCAAGATCTCGAAGCGAGGTTCGAACGAAGGAGTGATGCATCGCATCGGATCCGCGTAGATGATGTCGTCGTCGAAAACACGGAAGGCACAAACAAGGAACAAAGAAGGGTAACACCGTAGACGGATTCATCAGGCGGCTTGAACACCGGACGGTAGAACACCGTTATCAAAGAAGGAAGCGAAACCCTGAAGGTACGACGGAACCCAACCACGATAAATCCTGGACTTGAAGAAAAGATAAGAGAGCAGATTCAAAACACGTCGAGATAAGAGGAGAATAGCAGAGGGGTAAGGAGTAAAATCAGACCTAATCATAACTATCCAACCGATCAAAAAATAGTTTTGACACTCTACCGCCGTTAGCTAGGTTATCCTACAGCTGGACTTCAGGGGTATCGTGAATCACGAGCTCGACACATCAGACCCTCAGAATCGACCCTATGCAAGTTTTAGCGCTTCCGCCAAACCCGCATAGGACCGATTCAAAGGTGCCACCAGCACTTTCGCAAGGGTGGAAAACGGCAGTAATAACATTTCACAAGTCCTCGATGGGACCCAGTAACAGATATATATAACAACGACTCAAAGAGTCAAGAATACAGATATAAGGTACAAAGATCCAAATCACCTTGAAAATGATAGAGTCCGACTACGGACAAGATGCAAATGGGACTAAGAGCCTCAAGAATAACCAATGGCGCCCATAACCTGCCTAGGCCGAAGGGTAACCTCGCTAACGGCGCCGATCTCAAAACCCGCTTAAACAAAAGGGTGCCTAAAGGGCAAAGGAAAAGAGGCGTCCAAGATCGAGGCCAAGACAGCGAGACTAGAATTCAAGGTCCTCGCCTACAAAGGTATGGTGGATCAAGCGCAGGCAAAGATGCACTAAACAACCTATAGAGACTCGATACAACCGCCGCAATCGAGAGGATAAGAAGGACCTATCCGAACCAACCGATGCTACCATCAAACAAACCCATCTGGCGTTTCCTTGAGACCAATCGAGGAAGTCAACCGAGGAACTCACACCGTTGGCGCTTTTACTTATTCGGTTATCGCTATGGCATTTACTAGTCGTAAAGATAGTCATCCCGATAAAATAAGCAAGCCATTTTAGTTAACCATTCCGTTATAGTTACAACACTTACTAATCATTATACAGATAGTATGAGATGACCCAAACCCAGCAGTTGTTGGTACTTTTATTCAGCCATTCCGTTGTACTTGCAATACTTACTAGTCAGGTACAATGGTCGCAGTTTACGCCCAAACGAGCAATTGTGGGCGATTATTTAGCCATTCCATTGTAGTGAAGCTGCTTACTAGTCATTATAAAGTCAAATTTTTAGCAGTAAACTTTAGTTATGCTTGTCTATGGTCGAGATAATGTGCTCCAAGTCGTCCATATCCGCGGACACAGCTTTCAGAAAGTTTTACCCGGCCGGGGTGCACCAATAGCAACACACGCTCGATCAACCTCGGAAAAACCAACTCAAAACCCAACGAGGCTTTCACGATCGAACAATCACAGGATTCAGAAATATTTCAGGGGCCACCCTTGAGTACACCCGAACGGTTAATGACTTGAGACGGACCCGAGATTTGTGGGGCAGAACGACAGCAGATCCCCAAACGGGATCCGACATCGCGAAACGGTCACAATTCCTAACAAAGACAAAGGTGCCTCGCACAATTTAAATACATAAGTAGCATGGCATAAGTACAGGATCGTAAATAAAACCTCAAACTAGTTTGTGGCCCCAAGAAATAAAACTGAATCAAGCTCTGGCTCAGGGAGGTCCCATATACCTCCCGGATGTGGATAGCGATAAATCAAGGAACAGTAACAAGTACTCGGGTCCTACGGACACAAGTGGGCGTTCGGAAACCAAATATTATCTATCACCCACCGATGCCTCTGCTTATTTCAATTTTAGTTGTTAAACAGGAATTAAAGTGAACGATAAGTAAAACTAGGATCATCTCCAACAACAACATGCGGAAATACATCAACAACTGTGGCAATGAACGACACGCAACAGCACTTGAGCAAGCGACTACGACACGCAAGTCCAACTATCTACCAAACAATGTAATAGGATGTGGCCAAGGCAATATAGGGCTGCGGTATATCATGTACGGTAACTAAAGCATCGCAAACACGTATAGCAATAGATCAACAGGAGGGAATAAAGACTATAAAGGTAAGATAGGTAGAAAGGGGAGATGCTCACCGAAACATTGTCAAGGGTTCAACCAAGATCAAGATCGGTAAGCTCACATCAACTCAACGGCCTTATCCGCGAAGAAGCAAAACACTAGAATAACACCGGATGCAATATTTAAGATTACGGCAGAGGATCGGCATGATGCATGTATGATGTATGGCATGGCAAGGTGCAATGCGGTTAGGACATATTAAGTGGAACCGGGGTCCCGACAAATGATTATATGGTTCAAGTTATTTAGAACCCCCGCAATTTAAATGCTGTTTAACAAGGCAGAATATATCCCCGGTTCGCTACACCAAGTTAAATGAGGCCAATATGAGACTAGATTTGCCCGCATATGGGCCCCATATTTAAGAGATGAATCGGCATAAGGCCCCCAAACCACATGAATGTATGCATGCAAGACAATTCAATATGCAACAAGTTGTTATTAAATTATGAAATAGGGTTCTCGGATAAGAGGTCACACATAAGGGTCCGACGATCTTGGTCCGGGGTTCGGGTCGGTCTCGGTTCGTGGTTGACGGATCGCTCGGATTACCGGGTAGCTCTTGTTGCATCCGGAAGGTGACTTGGTCGGTCGGGCGATCGGACCCGCCCGGTCGGTGTCGTGCTTGTCGCTGTGAAGATCTTGTCGGGTTCCACGGGTCGGGTCGACTGGCGTTCTTCGGTTCGGTTGGCGTCCGAGGCGTTCATGTCGTTCGAGGATTCCTCCGGATCCATGAAGGGTTCTTGATGCTCCATGATGTAGAACTTGTCGGTCCCACCCCAAAAGCCTTGTGGTTTCATGACGGAGATCTCCGGTTCCGGTGCGTTTCTTGTCGACGGTCTTGTGGTGCCATCTTAGTTTGCGGTGTCGAGCTCGGGTGCCGTTGATGATCTTGGGGTTCCGTGATTCGTTGTCGGTGGTCCTTGTACGACTTAGCGTCGCTGGCGGTCTTGTCGACGAGATCGTGGCGCTTCTTATCACCCAAACTTTCGCTAATCAAGAAAAGAAACATCTAGGATCCCACAGAACACACTAGCACATGACATGCACGCGTGCGGCAGAGAGGGCATGGTCGGCACCAGTGGCGTCCTGGGAGGCAACAAGGCGGAGGTCGAGGTGGCCTCGACGAACCATGGAGGTCGGCCACCGGAGGCGCCGAGGAGAGCGTCATCGGGGAGGCGCCGGGCGAGGCCGGGCGGCCGGGCGCCGAGGGGCTCGGGCGGAGGGAAGGAGAAGCCGGAGCGGAGGACGCCTGGCGACGGGCGGAGGCCAGCGGGCGGGCGGGCTTGCAGGGGGCGCTGGTGAGGTGCGGCTGACGAGGTTGGCGGCGAGGATGGGATGCGGGCGGGCGCTGCGGTCATGGAGCGGAACTGGCCGATGCGCCGGGGCAAGTGAGAGCGCTGGTTGGCCGGGCGGAGCGCTGCTGGTCGTCTGGAGGGTGGCGCCGGGAGGAGAGGAAGGGCGGGCGAGGGAGGATGGCCGGGTGGCGGCCATGTCCCGCAGGGCGGCGGGCAGCGCAGAGGCGAGGACCGGAGAGGTGGAGGGGCGGGTCGCTGGGCGGAGGAGAGGCGAGGGCGAGGGGAGGCCGGGCTGCGCAGGCCGAGGAAGCGCGGCGTGAGAGGGCGTGAGGGTCGGCCGAGGGCGGCGCGCGTGAGGAGGTGCTCTGGGCCGGGCCGTGGGGTGGGCAGGCGGGCCCAGTGGTGGGACCACGGTGGCGTGGGGAGTGGGGTGGCGCGTGGTGTGAGTTTAGTGGGTGGTGTTAGAGAGAGAGGGAGTGTGGTGGTGAGGGTGGGGTAGGTGGCAGCCGTTGGTGGGGAGTTTGGGGAGGTGAGGTGGCGTGTTGCTACTTGGTTGGGGTGAGGTGGAGGGAGGGCTGGGTAGGTAGTTTGGTAGGAAAAGAAACGGGTGGACCGATCTGTTTAGACGGGGTGGTCGTCGGGTCGACGGCCCGCTCGACGCCCACTAAAATAATATAATAATTTTCTTTAATGCTAAATGCACCGTTTGCAAACCAATAGTAGACAACAAAATATTCCGGCGACCCGGTTTTGAATTTGGAAACAAGACGGGGCGTTTTAGAAAACGAAACAGGCTTTGCGAAAAATAGTTTTAGGCAAACAATGCATGATGATGACGATGCAATGCGCAAATTCAACGCGATTTTCTAGTAGTGGTTTTGCGGGATGCCACACCGACACCACTAACAATGGATCTCGCCGAGATCCGCCTCATGGTACCGGAAAGAAGGTCGGCGATCTGCCTTCTTGCTTCGTAGATCGTCGCGACACCACTAACAAGAGGTCGTTGTCCGTGATCGCCGAGAGAACACTGAAACAAAAGGTCAAGGTAGAGGTATCAACAAATAAAGCCACCTCTAGCTTCCGTGGACGGAGTAGAATTGCTGGATCCACTGATTCGATGTAAAAAAGCGAATGATAAGAGTAGTCGGATGGTGATCAGTCCATCGCGCACCCAAACCATTACTCTGCACATTACCGAATAGGCGGATTATGCAACCAACTCGAATTAGATCAAGATCTCGGCAAGCGAGGTTCGAAGCGAAGGAGTGATGCGACTCATCGATCCGGCGAGATGATGTCGTCGCGTCGGAAAACACCGGAAGGCACAAACAAGGAACAAAGAAGGGTAACACCGTAGACGGATTCATCAGGCGGCTTGAACACCGGACGGTAGAACACCGTTATCAAAGAAGGAAGCGAAACCCTGAAGGTACGACGGAACCCAACCACGATAAATCCTGGACTTGAAGAAAAGATAAGAGAGCAGATTCAAAACACGTCGAGATAAGAGGAGAATAGCAGAGGGGTAAGGAGTAAAATCAGACCTAATCAGAACTATCCAACCGATTGTGCTAAATAGTTTTGACACTCTACTTCGGCCGTTAGCTAGGTTATCCTACAGTCGACTTGGGGTATCGAATCACCGAGCTCGATAGTATCAGCACCTCAGAATCGACCCTATGCAAGTTTTAGCGCTTCTGTCAAACCCGCATAGGACCGATTCAAAGGTGCTCACCAGCACTTTCGCAAGGGTGGAAAACGTAATAACATTACACAACAGTCCTCGATGGGACCCATAACAGATATATATAACAATGACTCAAAGAGTCAAGAATACGTATATAAGGTACAAAGATCCAAATCACCTTGAAAATGATAGAGTCCGATCACGGACAAGATGCAAATGGGACTAAGAGCAAGAATAACCAATGGCGCCCATAACCCTGCCCAGGCCAAGCCGGAAGGGTAACCTCGCTAACGGCCGATCTCAAAACCTGCTTAAACAAAAGGTGCCGACAAAGGGCAAAGGAAAAGAGGAGCGCTTGATCGAGGCCAAGACACGAGACTAGAATTCGCGGTCCTCGCCACAAAGGTATGGTGGATCAAGCGGCAAGATGCACTAAACAACCTATAGAGGCTCGATACAACCGCCGGCAATCGAGAGGGATAAGAAGGACCTATCCGAACCAACCTGATGCTACCATCAAACAAACCCATCTGGCGCTTTCCTCGAGACCAATCGAGGAAGTCAACCGAGGAACTCACACCGTTGGCAGTTTTACTTATTCGGTTATCGTTGCGGCATTTACTAGTCAGGTAAAGATAGTCATCCTGATAAAATAAGCAGTGGACATTTTAGTTAACCATTCCGTTATAGTTACAACACTTACTAATCATTATACAGATAGTATGAGATGACCCAAACCCAGCAGTTGTTGGTACTTTTATTCAGCCATTCCGTTGTACTTGCAATACTTACTAGTCAGGTACAATGGTCGCAAGCGACGCTCCAAACAAGCAATTGTGGGCAGTATTATTTAGCCATTCCATTGTAGTGAAGCTGCTTACTAGTCATTATAAAGTCAAATTTTTAGCAGTAAACTTTAGTTATGCTTGTCTATGGTCGAGATAATGTGCTCCAAGTCGTCCATATCCGCGGCCACAGCTTTCGAAGTTTTACCGGCCGGGTGCACCAATAGCAACACACGCCGATCAACCTCTAAAACCAACTCAAAACCCAACGAGGCTTTCACGATCGAACAATCACAGGATTCAGAATATTTGTGGGGCCACCCTTGAGTACACCCGAACGGTTAGTGACTTCGAGACGGACCCGAGATTTGTGGGGTCAAGCAGAACGACAGATCCCCAAACGGGATCGCTGACACGCGAACGGGTCACAATTCCTAACAAGACAAAGGTGCTCCTCGCACAATTTAAATACATAAGTAGCATGGCATAAGTACAGATCGTAAATAAAACCTCAAACTAGTTTGTGGCCCCAAGAAATAAGACTGAATCAAGCTCGCTCGGAGGTCCCATATACCTCCGGATGTGGATAGCGATAAATCAAGGAACAGTATCAAGTACTGGGTCCCGGGACACAAGTGGGCTCGAAACCAAATATTATCTATCACCCACCGATGCCTCTACTTACTTCAATTTTAGTTGTTAAACAGGAATTAAAGTGAACGATAAGTAAAACTAGGATCATCTCCAACAACAACATGCGGCAATACATCAACAACTGTGGCACTGAACGACACGCAACAGCACTTGAGCAAGCGACTACGACACGCAAGTCCAACTATCTACCAAACAACAGGTAATAGGATGTGGCCAAGGCAATATAGGGCTGCACGGTATATCACAGGTACGGTAACTAAAGCATCGCAACACAGATAGCAATAGATCAACAGGAGGGAATAAAGACTATAAAGGTAAGATAGGTAGAAAGGGGGAGATGCTCGCCTGAAAACATTGTCGAAGGGTTCAACCGAAGATCGGGCCGAAGCTCACATCAACTCAACGGCCTTATCCGCGAAGAAGCAAAACACTAGAATAACACCGGATGCAATATTTAAGATTACGGCAGAGGATCGGCATGATGCATGTATGATGTATGGCATGGCAAGGTGCAATGCGGTTAGGTCATATTAAGTGGAACCGGGGTCCCGACAAATGATTATATGGTTCAAGTTATTTAGAACCCCCGCAATTTAAATGTTGTTTAACAAGGCAGAATATATCCCCGGTTCGCTACACCAAGTTAAATGAGGCCAATATGGGACTAGATTTGCCCGCATATGGGCCCCATATTTAATTAGAGATGAATCGGCATAAGGCCCCCAAACCACATGAATGTATGCATGCAAGACAATTCAATATGCAACAAGTTGTTATTAAATTATGAAATAGGGTTCTCGGATAAGAGGTCACACATAAGGGTCCGATCTTGGTCCGGTTCGGTCGGTCTCGTGGTTCGTGGTTCGACGGATCGTTCTCGGATTATCGGGTAGCTCTTGTTGCATCCGGAAGGTGACTTGTCGGTGCCGGGCGCATCGGACTTCCGGTCGGTGTCGTGCTTGTCGTTGAAGATCTTGTCGGGTTCCACGGGTCGGGTCGACTTGGCGTTCCTTTCGGTTCGGTTTGGCGTCCGAGGCGCTTCATGTCGCTCGAGGATTCGCCTCCGGATCCATGAAGGGTTCTTGATGCTCCATGATGTAGAACTTGTCGGTCCCACCCCAAAAGCCTTGTGGTTTCATGACGGAGATCTCCGGTTCCGTTCGCGGTTTCTTGTCGACGGTCTTGTGGTGCCATCTTAGTTTGCGGTCGAGCTCGGGTGCCGTTGATGATCTTGGGGTTCCGGCCGGATTCGCTGTCGGTGGTCCTTGTACGACTTAGCGCCGCCGGTCTTGTCGACGAGGAGATCGTGGCGCTTATCACCCAAACTTTCGCTAATCAACAGAAAAGAAACATCTAGGATCCCACAGAACACACTAGCACATGACATGCACGCTGCGGCGCGTGCAGAGGCTGTGTCGGCACCAGACAAGCGTCCCGGGAGGCAAGAAGCGGAGGTCGAGGTGGCCTCGACGGAACCATGGAGGTCGGCCACCGGAGGCGCGCCGAGGAGAGCGCCGCGACCGGAGGCGGCCGCGAGGCCGGGCGCCGAGGGGCTCGGGCGAGGAAGGAGAAGCCGGAGCGGAGGACGCCTGGCGAGCGGGCCCGGGAGGCCTTGGCGGCGGGCTTCAGGGGGTGAGCTGGTGAGGTGCGGCCGACGGAGGTTGGCGGCGCGAAGATGGGATGTCGGCGGCGCGCGGGTCGGGAGCGGTGGGAACTGCCGATGCGCCGGGCGCGGAGAGCTGCGGTGGCGGTGGCGGAGCGCGGGTCATCTGGAGGGTGGCGCCATGAGGTGCAGAGGGCGGAAGGGAGGATGGCCGGTCATGGTGGCGCAACTGTCTGGCAGGCGCGGGCAGCAGAGGCGAGGACGGCCGAGAGGTGGAGGGCGGGTCGCTGGGCCGGAGGAGAGGCGAGGGGCGAGGCCGCAGGCTGTCGGCTGAGGAAGGCGGTGAGGGCCGGATAGGTGAGGGAGGTCGAGGTGGCGTCTTGGCGTGGGGAGGTGAGGTCGGTGGGGGCTGGGTGGCAATGGGTGGCGGGCCCAGTGGGTGGGACCACGGTGGCGGTGGGGTGGGGTGGCGTGTGGTGTGAGTTTAGGGGTGTGTTTAGAGAGAGGGGAGCGTGTGGTGGTGAGGGAGGGGAGGTGGCGCCCGGTTGGTGGGGAGTTTGGGGAGGGTGAGGTGGCAGGTTGCTACTGGTTGGGGTGAGGTGGAGGGGAGGGCTGGGTAGGTAGTTTGGTAGGAAAAGAAAACGGGGTGGACCGATCTGTTTTGTACGGGGGTGGTCGTTCGGGTCGATTTGGCCTGCTCGATCGCCCTACTAAAATAATATAATAATTTTCTTTAATGCTAAATGCACCGCTTGCAAACCAATAGTAGACAACAAAATATTCGCGACCGGTTTTGAATTTGGAAACAAGACGGGCGTTTTAGAAAACAAACAGCTTTATGAAAAATAGTTTTAGGCAAACAATGCATGATGATGACGATGCAATGCGCAAATTCCACGCGATTTTCTAGTAGTGGTTTTATGGATGCCACACCGACACCAACAATGGATCTCGCCGAGATCCGCCTCATGGTACCGGAAGAAGGTCGGCGATTCTGCTCTTCTTGCTTCGTGTAGATCGCGACACCACTAACAAGAGGTCGTTGTCCGTGATCGCCGAGAACACTCCGAAACAAAAGGTCAAGGTAGAGGCATCAACAAATAAAGCCACCTCTAGCTTCCGTGAACGGAGTAAAATCGCTGGATCCACTGATTCGATGTACGAGAGCGAATGATAAGAGTAGTCGGATGGTGATCCGTCCATCGCGCACCCAAACCATTACTCTGCACACGAATAGGCGGATTATGCAACCAACTCTCGGAATTAGACTGAAGATCTCGACAAACGAGGTTCAGAACAAAGGAGTGATGCAGACTATGCATCGGATCTGGCGTAGATGATGTCGTCGCGTCGGAAAACACCGGAAGGCACAAACAAGGAACAAAGAAGGGTAACACCGTAGACGGATTCATCAGGCGGCTTGAACACCGGACGGTAGAACACCGTTATCAAAGGAGGAAGCGAAACCCTGAAGGTACGACGGAACCCAACCACGATAAACTCGGACTTGAAGAAAAGATAAGAGAGCGATTCAAAACACGCCGAGATAAGAGGAGAATAGCAGAGGGTAAGGAGTAAAATCAGACCTAATCGTAACTATCCAACCGATTGTGCTAAATAGTTTTGACACTCTACTTCGTTAGCTAGGTTATCCCAGCTGGACTTGTGGGGTATCAGAATCGCTGAGCTCGACATTACTCGTAGCACTCAGAATCGACCCTATGCAAGTTTTAGCGCTTCCGTCAAACCCGCATAGGACCGATTCAAAGGTGCTCACCAGCACTTTCGCGGGTGGAAAACGAAGTAATAACATTACACAACAGTCCCTCGATGGGACCCACGTAATGTATATATATAACAATGACTCAAAGAGTCAAGAATA
The DNA here is from genome assembly GCA_030063025.1 of Avena longiglumis. NCBI lineage: Eukaryota > Viridiplantae > Streptophyta > Magnoliopsida > Poales > Poaceae > Avena > Avena longiglumis. The sequence goes on from CP125978.1 coordinate 436,931,150, forward strand.
CAGATATAAGGTACAAAGATCCAAATCACCTTGAAAATGATAGAGTCCGACTACGGACAAGATGCAAATGGGACTAAGAGCCACAAGAATAACCAATGGCGCCCATAACCTCGCCTGTGAGACAAGGAAGGGTAACCCCGCTAACGGCGTCGATCTCAAAACCTGCTTAAACAAAAGGTGCCACAAAGGGCAAAGGAAAAGAGGAGCGTCAGACGAGGCCAAGACACGGCGAGACTAGAATTCGCGTCCTCGCCACAAAGGTATGGTGGATCAAGCGGCAGCGCAAAGATGCACTAAACAACCTATAGAGACTCGATACAACCGCCGGCAATCGAGAGGGATAAGAAGGACCTATCCGAACCAACCCGATGCTACCATCAAACAAACCCATCTCGCGTTTCTCGAGACCAATCGAGGAAGTCAACCGAGGAACTCACACCGCTGGCTTTTACTTATTCGGTTATCGCTATGCATTTACTAGTCGTAAAGATAGTCATCCCGATAAAATAAGCAAGGCATTTTTAGTTAACCATTCCGTTATAGTTACAACACTTACTAATCATTATACAGATAGTATGAGATGACCCAAACCCAGCAGTTGTTGGTACTTTTATTCAGCCATTCCGTTGTAGTTGCAATACTTACTAGTCAGGTACAATGGTCGCAAGTTTACCCAAACAAGCAATTGTGGGCGATTATTTAGCCATTCCATTGTAGTGAAGCTGCTTACTAGTCATTATAAAGTCAAATTTTTAGCAGTAAACTTTAGTTATGCTTGTCTATGGTCGAGATACTGTGCTCCAAGTCGTCCATATCCGCAGACACGGCTTTCAGAAAGTTTTACCCGGCCGGGGTGCACCAATAGCAACACACGCTCGATCAACCTCTAAAAACCAACTCAAAACCCAACGAGGCTTTCACGATCGAACAATCACAGGATTCAGAATATTTCAGGCCACCCTTGAGTACACCGCAACGGTTAGTGACTTGAGACGGACCCGAGGTTTGTGGGGCGGTAGAATGACAAGATCCCCAAACGGGACTGTCGATACCGCTGTAAACGGGTCACAATTCCTAACAAGACAAGGTGCTCCTCGCACAATTTAAATACATAAGTAGCATGGCATAAGTACAGATCGTAAATAAAACCTCAAACTAGTTTGTGGCCCCAAGAAATAAGATGAATCAAGCTCGCTCGGGGGTCCCATATACCTCCCGGATGTGGATAGCGCGATAAATCAAGGAACAGGTATCAAGTACTCGGGGTCCTACGGGACACAAGTGGGCGTTCGGAAACCAAATATTATCTATCACCCACTGATGCCTCTGCTTATTTCAATTTTAGTTGTTGTGGCATCCCGCAAACCACTACTAGAAAATCGCGTTGAATTTGTGCATTGCATCGTCATCATCATGCATTGTTTGCCAAAACTATGTTCGTAAAACCCCGTTTTATTTTCCAAACGCCCCATCTTTATTCCCATGCAAAACCCCGGTCTTCGGAATATTTTTGTTTCTTGCTATCGGTCTGCGAAAGTTGCATTTAAATTAAATAAAAGATTTATATTGTTATGGGTAAGGCGGTCAATGACCCGAACGACCGCCCAGGTTTTTTAAAATGCCCCACCCAACCAGCCCCGATAAATTCTAAGCCTACCAGAAAACTACCCAACCCACCGCCACCTCACCCCAACCTATAGTCTTGTGCCACCTCACCCTCTTCCTAAACCTCACCCAATCCTCACCCCGCCACGTACACACCACTCCCTCTCAGCTCACTGCACCCACCCAAACCCACACTAGCACACGCCACGACGCCGCCAAAGCAGCCCCACCTCACGCCTCACGCCACACGCACGCCAGCCACAACTTCCCTCTCGACCACTGCCCCCCACGCCCCACCTGCCCCACCGCCTTCGCCACACAAACCTCCCCGCCACCATCTCCCCGACCCCACTGGTCCCACCTGGGTCCCAGCCCCCGCCCGCCCTCTCTTCTCCTCCTTCCTCTTCCCGCCAAGAACCTCCCAGCACCAAGGCCACCGACCCTCTCCTCCTCTCACGGCCGCCTGCGCCTCCCCGGCCCTGCCACAGCCCCCCAAGATCCGCCGCTAGGCCGCCCCCCGAGTGTTCCTCTCCCGCACCTCCTCTGGCCGCCGCGAGCCCGCTCCGCCCGCCGTGGCCGCCTCCTCCAAAGCACTCAAATCACAGGTCTCAGACTGCCCTCGCATCTCGCTGCCTCACCGGCCGGCCAAGCAAGGCTGGCTGCGGCGTTTCTCCTGTGGCCCGGCCCACCTGCTCCGGCCAGATCTCGCTGCCGCTCATGCCTTCGGTTGCCACAGCCACTACAGGCCGCGGCCAGCGCCCGCCTGCGCCCGGCAGGCTGCTGCCACTGCCAAGGCTGGCCATTCGGCGCCACTGCCGCTGCTTCGCCCTGCTCCGCCTCCACCGCCTTCAGGCTGGCCCACTGCGCCCTTTGCCTCAGTTCTCGCCAACCTCCTGCCAGCCCATCGCCCGGACTGCGTCTTCCTCCTCCGGACGCCCAAGCTGCCGCCACGTCATCCGTGGGTCCCGCCATGTGCGCGTCGTGTGTGCTCGTGTGAATGTGACATGTGGTTTCGCCAGGTACCTTAAGGATGACTTGGAGCACCCTAAGTTCGCCCACAACCCCGACGCCGAGACCTTAACCCGTTGTCCATCTACAAGTCCGCCGAGAACCTCGGTGCACCAACAGAAGACCAAGACCGATCCGGAAGTCGGACCCGATGACCGCCAAGAACGCCACCGGCTTAACAAGTACGCCCTCCCGGACGCCAAGACCGACCCGGTACACGGTCCCGACAAGAACCTCGTAACGGCAAGATCGACCGTGGGACCCGACAAGATCTGCGCGACGACAAGAACGGCACCGATCCGGAAGATCCGATGAACCCCGACACCGAACCAAGTCCGGCTCCTCGGAACGCCAAGATCTACCCCCGATACCCGAGAACGGAACCGTCGAACCCTGGACCCTGAGACCGACCCTGGACCCTGTCGAACCCCGGAACCCCAAGTCCGTCGAGACCCCTCAATGTGTGAACCCCTTATCCGAGAACCCTATTTTATAACATAATAACAACTTGTTGCATATTGAATCGCCTTGCTTGCATACATTCATGTGGTTTGGGGGCCTTATGCCGATTCACCTAATAATTAAATATGGGGCCCATATGCGGGCAAATCTAGCCTTATATTGGCCTCATCTAAACTTGTGTAGTGAACCGGTATCTTATCTTGCCTTGTTATAACAACATTTAATTGCGGGGTAGCTAAATAACTCGAACCATCTAATTAATTGTCGGGACCCCAGTTCCGCTTAATCTTGACCTATTTGCATCGCACCTTGCCATGCCATACATCATCCATGCATCATGCCGATCTTCTGCCGTGTATTAAATATCGCATCCGGTGTTTCTTCTAGTGTTTTGCTTCTTCGCGGATAAGACCGTTGAGTGGATGTGAGCTTCGCCCCGATCTCCGGTTGAATCCTTCGACAATGTTTTCAGGCGAGCATCTTCCCCTTTCTACCTATCTTACTTTTATAGTCTTTATTCCCTCCTGTTGATCTATTGCTATCTGTGTTGCGATGCTCTAGTTTCCGTATCCGTGATATCCCTTGCAGCCGTATATTGCCTTGGACACACCCTATTCCTCGTTGTTTGGTAGATAGTTGGACTTGCGTCGTCAGAGTTGCTTGCTCAAGGCGTTGATGTGTGTCGCCATATGCCACAGATTGTTGATGTATTGCCGCATGTTGATGTTGGAGATGATTCTAGTTTTACTTATCGTCATTTTACTTTCGCTTAACAACTAAAATTGAATAAGCAGAGGCATCGTGGGTGATAGATAATATTTGGTTTCGAACGCCCACTTGTGTCCCAGAAGACCCCGAGTACTTGATACATGTTCCTTGATTTTATGCGCTATCCACATCCGGAGGTATATGGGACCCCGAGCGAGCTTGATTCATTCTTATTTCTTGGGGCCACAAACTAGTTTGAGGTTTTATTTACGATCCTGTACTTATGCCATGCTTTACCGCTTTATTTACGACAGCGAGGTTGACATCGCATCTTTTAGGATCGGACCACGATTTCAAGGGTGTCGACAAGCCCCGCTTAGGGTTCCACTGCTCACGTGCTCAGCTAAACCTTGAGGCCGCCTCGAGCTTGCTTACTCCGCTATGGGTTCTACTTAAGGGTGGCCCCTGAAATATTTCTCAATCTCGTGATTGTTCACCGTGAAAGCCTCGTTGGTTTTGATTTGGTTTTTCCGAGGTTGATCGAGCGTGTTGCTATTGGCACCCCGCCGGTAAAACTTTCGAAAGCCGTGTCCGCGGATATGGACGACTTGGAGCAAGATTCGATCATAGACAAGCATAACTAAAGTTTATCGCTATCAATTTGACTTATAATGACTAGTAATCAGCTTCACTATAACGGAATGACTAATAATACGCCCACAATTGTTTGTTTGGTTGTCGCCATAATTGTACCGACTAGTAAGTAATGCAACTACAACGAAATGGCTGAATAAAAGTACCAACAACCGCTGGGTTTTGGGTTTATCTCATGCTATCTCAGATTCGATTAGTACCGCCACTATAACGGAATGGTCAACTAAAAGTGCCCACCGCTTACTTTATCGACGATTATTTAAACTTGACTAGTAAAGTGCCGCAACTATAATCGGTAAGTAAAACCGCCAACGGTGTGAGTTCTCGGTTGACTTCGCTTGGTCTCGAGGGGAAACACCAGATGTGTTCGTTTGGTGTTAGCTTCGTGTTGGATCCGGATAGGTCATTCTCACCCTCCCGATATCCGCCATTGTAAGTCTCTATAGGTTGTTTAGTGCATGCCGCCGCCGCTTCAGTCCACCATACCTATGTAGGCGAGGACCGCCAATTCTAGCCTCGCTGCATCGCCTCAAGATCGACGCTCCTTCTTTGTTTTCTGCTTTGCCCTTTGTCGGCACCCTTGTTAAGCAGGTTTTGAGATCGACGCCGTTAAGGTGGTTACCTTCCGGCTTGGCTCGCAGGGTTATGGACGCCATTGGTTATTCTTCGTGGCTCTTAGCCCCATTTGCTTCTTGTCCGTAGTCGGACGCTCTACCGCTTTTCAAGGTGATTTGGATCTTTGAACATTATATTCAGATTCTTGACTCTTTGAGTCGTTGTTATATATATCGCCTGTGGGTCCCATCGAGGACTGTTGTGTAATGTTATTACTTCGTTTTCCACCCGCACGAAAGTGCCTGGTGGGCACCTTTGAATCGTTTCTATGCGGGTTTGGTGAATTTTGCTCAAACTTGCATAGGTCCGATTCTGAGGGTGTTACAGTTGTTAAACAGGAATTAAAGTGAACGATAAGTAAAACTAGGATCATCTCCAACAACAACATGCGGCAATACATCAACAATCGTGGGTAATCGAACGACACGCAAGACTTGAGCAAGCGATCATTTACACGCAAGTCCAACTATCTACCAAACAACAGGTAATAGGATGTGGCCAAGGCAATATAGGGCTGCACGGTATATCACAGGTACGGAAACTAAAGCATCGCAACAAAGATAGCAATAGATCAACAGGAGGGAATAAAGACTATAAAGGTAAGATAGGTAGAAAGGGGGAGATGCTCGCCTGAAAACATTGTCGAAGGGTTCAACCGAAGATCGGGGCGAAGCTCACATCAACTCAACGGCCTTATCCGCGAAGAAGCAAAACACTAGAATAACACCGGATGCAATATTTAAGATTACGGCAGAGGATCGGCATGATGCATGTATGATGTATGGCATGGCAAGGTGCAATGCGGTTAGGTCATATTAAGTGGAACCGGGGTCCCGACAAATGATTATATGGTTCAAGTTATTTAGAACCCCCGCAATTTAAATGCTGTTTAACAAGGCAGAATATATCCCTGCTCACACAAGTTAAATGAGGCCAATATGAGACTAGATTTGCCCGCATGGGCCCCATATTTAATTAGAGATGAATCGCATAAGGCCCCAAACCACATGAATGTATGCATGCAAGACAATTCAATATGCAACAAGTTGTTATTAAATTATGAAATAGGGTTCTTGATAAGAGGTCACACATAAGGGTCCCACGATCTTGGTCCGGGGTTCGGGTCGGTCTCGTGGTTCGTGGTTCGACGGATCGCTCTCGATTCGGGGTAGCTCTTGTTGCATCGGGAAGCAGGACTTGGTGTCGGGCGATCGGACCACTTCGGTCAGTGTCGTGCTTGTCGTTGTGAAGATCTTGTCGGGTTCCACGGGTCGGGTCGACTTGGCCTTTCGGTTCGGTTTGGCGTCCGAGGCAGTTCATGTCGCTCGAGGATTCGCCCTCCGGATCCATGAAGGGTTCTTGATGCTCCATGATGTAGAACTTGTCGCCCCACCCCAAAAGCCTTGTGGTTTCGTGACGGAGATCTCCGGTTCCGGTTCGCGGTTTCTTGTCGACGGTCTTGTGGTGCCATCTTAGTTTGCTGGTGTCGAGCGGGTGCCGTTGATGATCTTGGGTTTCGTCGGATTCGCTGTCGGTGGTCCTTGTACGACTTAGCGTCGCGGCGGTCTTGTCGACGAGATCGTGCTTCTTATCACCCAAACTTTGGTAATCAACAGAAAAGAAACATCTAGGATCCCACAGAACACACTAGCACATGACATGCACGCGTGCTTGCCAAGCAGAGAGGCAATCGGCACCAGGTCGCAGACGCCGGGAGGCAAAGAAGGCGGAGGTCGAGGTGGCCTGACGGAACCATGGAGGTCGGCCACCAAGGCGCTGCCGAGGGAGAGCTGCCGCGAGGCCGAGGCGCTGGCGGCCGGGCGCCGAGGGGCTCGGCGGAGGGAGGAGAAGCCGGAGCGGAGGACGCTGCGGACGCCGAGGAGCGCCAAGGGCGCGGGCTTGCAGGTGAGCTGGTGAGCGGCCGACGGAGGTTGGCGGCGAGGATGGGATGCTCAAGGGCGGCATGTGCCGGAGCGGTGGAACTGGCTGATGCGCCGGGCGCTGGCGGAGAAACAGGTGTGATGGAGCACGGGGTCACCGAGGCGGCGTACGAGGTGCAGCGGGAAGGGCGCGGAGGGAGGATGGCTGGCTGGTGGCGCCTGTCTGCATGGCGGGCGGCGCAGAGGCAGAGAGGAGATCACTGGAGAGGTGGAGGGGCGGGGCCGGGAGGAGAGGAGGGCGGGGAGGTCATGGGGCTGCGGTGTCGAGGAAGCGGCGGTGAGGGCGGATAGGTGGGGAGGGTTTGGCCGAGGTGGGCGTCATGGGAGGGGTGTTTGGGGCTGGCAGCCCATGGGCAAGTGGGCGGTGGCGGTGGGGAGCTGGGTGGCGTGTGGTGTGAGTTTAGTGGGTGTGTTTAGAGAGAGGGAGGTGTGTGGTGAGGGAGTGGGTAGGCAGCCTGCGGTGGGGAGTTTGGGAGGCGAGGTGGCAGGTTGCTACCGTTGGGTGAGGTGGAGGGAGGGCTGGGTAGGTAGTTTGGTAGGAAAGAAAACGGTGGACCGATCTGTTTTAGACGGGGTGGTCGTTCGTCGACGGCCTGCTCGACCCTCACTAAAATAATATAATAATTTTCTTTAATGCTAAATGCACCGCTTAAAACCAATAGTAGACAACAAAATATTCCAGCGAATTCGGTTTTGAATTTGGAAACAAGACGGGCGTTTTAGAAACGTAAAGCTTTGCGAAAATAGTTTTAGGCAAACAATGCATGATGATGACGATGCAATGCGAAATTAACGCGATTTTCTAGTAGTGGTTTTATGGATGCCACACCGCGCATGGGGCTGCCCCTTGCCTCCCTCTTCATGTGGGTGGACACTCCACTCACAAAACTCCTCTAAATTCCTCCACTCAAAAGTCCACTCAAAATTCCCATTAAATTTCCACCAAATTTAATGCAAACTCATTAAATAAAACTCTTTATTTTATTCAGAATTTTGTCAATTACTTTAATGACATACATTCACAAATAACCCCTTGCTAGAATTCTATTTCACATGCATAACCACTTTATGCAATTTCACCAAAACCTGTTTAGATTCAGTGAAATAAATTCGCGCTTGTTCATTCTTTTTCGCATGAAACATTTGCTCCAATTGGATGTCGGTGTCTTAAGTGTGTCACCCTACGGTTCGTGAATAATGCGGACATGATCGAGACCCCTCCTGATCAATAATCGTAAGCGGATCTGAGACCCATATCGACTCCACAATCAACGATGACTTTCTTGTGATCGCTTGAACCTTTTACGCTAGTATCTTAATCCCTTTGTTTCACGATATATTACATGTCCGAGATTCGATCATCGGTATCTCCATACCTAGTTTGATCTCGATCGACATGCACTCTTTTCTCGCTCCTCGTGATATAACATTCTAGTGATCAAATCACTTGCTTGCAAGCTAATCAATGTGATATCACCGAGAGGGCCCAGAGTATATCTATCCGTCATCGGATGAACAAATTCCACTCTTGATCCATGAGCCTCAACATAACACTTTATTAGTTCTGAATCCATCTTTATAATCACCGTTACGGTGTGACGCTTGATGTTATCAAGAAACTCTTCCGTGTTAGTGATTGACATGATCTCATGGTCTAAGGATTAGGATCACTTCGTAAGTTGTTATAGCAATATAAACTCAATGACTTTGATCATAATGCTATACTGGATGAATGTTCATCACATCATTACACTAATGTTGTGATCCGTTATTAACAACATCCAATGTCCATGATCGTGAAACCTTGATCATCTTGTTAATCAACGAGCTAGTTTATGAGAGAGGCATAACTAGGAACTTTCGCTTGTTTATTAAACACACATGTATTAACGCTTCCGTATTAATACAATTATAGCATGCAAAATAAACATCTATCATATACTTGGAATACACATAATAAACACTTTATTATTGCCTCTCGTGGCATATTCCTTCAGCCTCCCACTTGCACTAGAGACAATAATCTAGTTACATAGTGATAAATCTAACACCCATTGAGTTCGTGTTGAACATGTTTTGCTCTAGGAGAGTTTTAGTCAACGGATCGCTACATTGAGATCCGTATGTACTTTACAAATCTTTATATCTCCATACTTGACATGCTCGATGGAGTGAAACCGCGCTTAATATGCTTGGAATGCTTGTGAGACCTTGGTTTTTGGCATTGGTAATGGCACCATTGTTGTCACAATAGATCACCATTGGGTCCAACGCTTGCCACTACTCCTAGTTTGGATATGAACTCCTTCATCCAAATCGCTTCTCGAGCCGCTCAAGCAAAGCAACATATTCGCCTCCGTTGTTGATCCCGCTACCACAGTTGTTTGGAGCTCCTCCAACTAACCGCCCGCCATTCATGAGAAATACGATCCGGATTGAGACTTAGAGTCATCCGGATCGGTGTCAAAGCTAGCGTCGACATAACACTTAGCGACGAGCTCTTCTTCACCTCAGATACAAGAAACATATCCTTAGTTCTTCGTAAGTACTTAAGGATATTCTTGACCGCTATCCAAAGGTTCAACCCGATCCGATTGGTACCTACTAGTCAAACTAATAGCATGTGCCACATCCGTCTTGTACATAGCATGGCGTACATTATAGAGCCTATGGTGAAGCATAGGGACTTTGTCCATTATCTCTCTTTCTTCCGTCAAGCCGGACTTTGAGTCTTACTCAATGTATTGCCTTGCAACATAGGTAAGAACCCCTTCTTACTTCCGTCCCATTTTAAACTTCTTTAAAATCTTATCAAGGTATGTACTTTATGATAGCCCTATTAGGCGCCTAGATCTATCTCTATAGATCTTTATGCCTAATATGTATGACGCTCACCTAGGTCCTTCATTGAAAATTTGTCGCTTAGATAACTTTTAACATTGTTTAAAGTTCTATATCATTTCCGATCAATAATATGTCATCCACATATAATATCGTAAATGCCACATTGCTCCCACTCACTTTCTTGTAAATACAAGCTTCTCCATAAGTTTGGACAAATCCAAACTCTTTGATCACCTCATCAAAGCAGAGATTCCAACTTCGTGATGCTTGCTTCAATCCATAGATGGATAGCTGAAGCTTGCACACCTTGTTAGCATCCTTAGGATCGACAAAACCCTTTGGTTGTATCATATACAACTCTTCTTCAATATTACCATTGAGAAACGCGGTTTTGACATCCATCTGCCATATTTCATAATCGAAATATGCAGCAATTACAACATAATCCTAATCGACTTTAGCATCTCTACGGAGAGAAAGTCTCATCGTAGTCAACTCCTTGAATTTGTCGAAACCCCTTTGCGACAAGTCGAGCTTTATAGATGGTCACATTACCATCAAGACGGCTTCCTTTGAAAATCCATTTGTTCTCCACGGCCTTTCTTCGTGAGGTAATTCCACCAAGTTCCAAACTTGATTTTCATACATGGATTCCATCTCGGATTTCATGGCTTCTAACCATTTGTTGGAACCGGCTCATCATCGCTTCTTCATACGCCGCAGGTCATTATTTTCATCAACCATGAAATTCATGACAGATTTCCGACAGCTCGAGTCGACGCGCCTTGTTTGACCTGCGAGGTTCGTAGTACTCTCTTCGGAGTTTCATGATCATTATCATTAGTTCCTCTTCAACAGGTGGAGCCAACTCCTAACAACTTCTCCAAGGCGCTACTCGCCATACTTTGAAGAGAAGGTTCCACAACCTCTTCGAGTTCTACCTTCCGACTACTCACACCTTTCAAGAAACTCTTTCTAGAAAGGATCCATTCTTGGCAACAAAAACCTTGCCTCGGATTCGTGATAGAAGGAATACCCAATAGTTTCTTTAGGGTATCCTATGAAGACGCATTTTCCTCTTTGGGTTCGAGTTTATCCGTTGAAGTTTATTCACATAAACATCGCATCCCCAAACTTTAAGAATGACCTTAGGTTTGTTTCAAACCACAATTCATACGGTGTCTTTTCAACGGATTTAGATGGTGCCCGATTTAAAGTGAATGCAGCAGCTTTAGTGCATAACCCCAAAATGACAACGGCAAGTCCGTCAGAGACATCATAGATCGAACCATATCTAATAAAGTACGACACGACGCTCCGCACACCATTTCATTGTGGTGTTCCGCAGGTGTGAGTTGTGAAACAATTCCACACTCTTTCATGTGAGTGCTAAACTCGTAACTTAGATACTCACCTCCACGGTCGGACCGTAGAAATTTGATCTTTCTATTACGATGATTTTCCACTTCATTCTGAAATTCTTTGAACTTTTCAAAGGTTTCAGACTTGTGTTTCATCAAGTAAATATAACCGTATCTACTCAAATCATCCGTGAAAGTAACAAAATAACGATATCCACCTCGCGCCGACACACTCATTGGACCACATACATCAGAATGTATGATTTCCAATAAATCTGTCGCCTGCTCCATTGAACCGAAAATGGCGTTCTAGTCATCTTGCCCATAAGGCATGGCTCACATGTATCAAATGATTCATAATCAAGTGATTCCAAAAGTCCATCCGAATGGAGCTTCTTCATGCTTAATGCCAATATGACCTAGACGGCAATTACACATATATGCGGATATATCATCATTAAGTTTAACTTTTAGCATCAACATTATGAATATGTGTAACATTATCATTGAGATCTAACAGAAATAAACCATTCATCATCGGTGCATGACCATAAAAGATTTCATTCATATAAATGGAACAACCATTGTTCTCAGATTTAAATGAATAACCACTTTGCATCAAACATGATCCAGATACAATGTTCATGCTCGCAGTGCACCGATAACATTTATTCAAGTTTATAACTAATCCCGACGGTAAGTGGAGAGGCAGCGTTCCGACGGCGATTACATCAACGTTTGATCCATTGCCGACACGCATCTCGACCTCACCCCTTGCTAGCGGTCGCTTGTTCCGCAGCCCCTGATTCGAGTCACAAATATTAGCAACCGAACCAGTATCAAATATCCGGTGCTACATGAGCACTAGTCAAGTACACATCAATAACATGTATATCATATATACCTTTGTTTGCCTTGCCGGCCTTCTTGTCCGCCAGATACTTGGGGCAAAGGCCCAAAGGTGGCCCCTTACAATAGTAGCACTCGAATCGACTTAGGTCCAACTCGGGTTTTTTCAGCGGCAACAGCTTGCCGCCCTTACTTCCTTCCGCTTTTCCTTCTTGTCTTTCTTGAAACCAGTGTTCCTATTGATCATCAACACTTGATGTTCCTTTTGATCTCCACTTCAGCTTTTAAGCATCGATGTAAGCTCGGGAGAGACTTCTTCATGCCTTGCATATTATAGTTCATCACGAAGCTCTTATAGCTAGGTGGCGTAGACCAGAACACGATGGATGCCTAAGTCAATGGGAATCGTTATTCCCAAGGACACAAGCTTATCGGCAGAATCCGACATCTTGAGTACATGCTCACTAACTGAGCTGTGCTCTTCCATCATGCTTTAAAGAACTTTTCTCAAGCATTGTAGCTTTCACAAAGCAGCATGTGTGTCGAAAATCATTTTCAACTCACCCATTGTATCAAATGCATTGCCGCTCGAATCGCTTTCAAGTTCCGCTCTAGCCCATACAATATGCCGCAATGAACTAAGTTGTGGTCCTCCCGACGAGTCCGATAGACATTATTCTCCTCGTCAGGGCATCATCAAAGGTGGGGCCTAACGGCGCTTCTAGCACATATTTCTTTTGTGCAGCAGAGGAGAATCCTCAAATTCATGGCCCATTCAAGAAAGTTGCTACCGCTCGTTGCTAGTTTCTCTTTCTCCATGAACACATTGAAATTAAAAGCGGTGGTGCCATCTACAACAGAATTTGTAAAGTTTAGACTAAGTGTATGATAGATCGAGTTCAACTAATCTATATTACTTAATGAACTCCCACTCAAAAGCGACATCCTCGTGTCCTTTTGGTGATTACATGAACCAAATCCACTACACCAAGTCCGATCATCACGTGAGTCGGTATAGCTTCAAAGGCGAGCATCAAATGGGCATCATATCAATTATATGACTCATGCTTAACCTTTCGTCTGTGTTCCGGGCCATGTCTGTATACATGCTAGGCTCGCCAAGTTAGAACCTTAGTATTTGCGTGTAACTGCTTTTACACCAAATATGGTCGTGGATCCAAGAACACACGATCATCACGTGATGTCTTGGAGCGACGAAAACATAATCGGTGCATACTAAAGGAAGAACACATTCTTATCTTGATATTTAAATGAGGGATCATCTTATTATGCTAACAAAGCGCTAATCAAGCAATATAAGATGCAACCAAACATCATATGTTTATTAGTGAAATTATATGGTTCCCGCAGATTATCTCTATCATGTGCATCGTGGTATGATCACTATCATACCTATATGTGTAAATCCAAGGTCTATGGATTTACACGCTATGTGTGTTGTAAGAGTATCATCTCATACTTCTACTTACAACACTACCATATCATAACACTAGCCCAAAGAACAATCTAAACTAGACGCCTCTAATTTATCCATTGCAAGTTTTACGTGGCTTAGGGCTTTCGAGATAGAACCGTTTACCTACTTAACATGAACCACAACGAGGATAATCAAATTGTTGACAACTCGCTTGCAAAATAGATATTGACTATAGTAGGAGAGACACCCGCTAGCCACTTATGCAAACTAGTTGCATGTCAAGCGTGAACAGTCTCATGTGCGAGGACATGTAAAGTTTGTCCGCCGCTTCATCCCACTATGCCACCAATATCCAAAATCACAACAAAGGAGCAACAACATGATCATCATCACATACTCATATGTGTACTACCTGTAAAGTATCTACGCATAGATCCGGCTCGATACCATCGTAGGGTTCGCAGATAGAAAACAAAAATTTCCTACGATGTGAACTATATACCAAGATCTATATACTAGATACAAACAACGGGCGATGTATATCCAGAGAGAACATACCCTTGAAGACCGACAAAGCTTAACGAGTTCAACTCGTGGTTGATGTAGACGATCTTGCCGATCTCAAGATCGAGAGGAAGTCCTAGCGCCAAGAAATCAGCAGCAAGATCCGTGCTCGCACACACGCTCGAGGCACCGAGCAACCTCCGCCTCCTCGCCCAGCGCAGCGGAAGCACAACTCTTTCTTGCCGAATAGCCACCGGGAACATGTATCTCGCTAGTCCGAGACCATGGGGGATAAATTCTAGAGGGGGAGAGAGATCCTTCACGAGGAGGTGTGTGAGACAAGTGAGAAGGAGGGGCTCCTTTTATAGGAGGAGGGGGGAACCCCAAGGGGTGGTCATGCATGGGGCTGCCCCTTGCTCCCTCTTCATGTGGGTGGACACTCCACTCACAAAACTCCTCTAAATTCCTCCACTCAAAAGTCCACTCAAATTCCCATTAAATTTCCACCAAATTTAATGCAAACTCTCATTAAATAAAACTCTTTATTTTATTCAGAATTTTGTCAATTACTTTAATGACAAACATTCACAAATAACCCCTTGCTAGAATTCTATTTCACATGCATAACCACTTTATGCAATTTCACCCAAAACCTGCTTTCAGATCTAGTGAAATAAATTCGCGCTTGTTCATTCTTTCGCATGAAACATTTGCTCCAATTGGATGTCGGTGTCTCTTAAGTGTCACCCTACGGTTCGTGAATAATGCGGACATGATCGAGACCCTCTCGATCAATAATCGTAAGCGGATCCGAGACCCATATCGACTCCCACACATTCAACGATGACTTTCTTGTGATCGCTTGAACCTTTTATGCTAGTATCTTAATCCCTTTGTTTCACGATATATTACATGTCCGAGATTCGATCATCGGTATCTCCATACCTAGTTTGATCTCGCATCGACATGCACTCTTTTCTCGTTCCTCGTGATATAACATTCTAGTGATCAAATCACTTGCTTGCAAGCTAATCAATGTGATATCACCGAGAGGGCCCAGAGTATATCTATCCGTCATCGGGATGAACAAATTCCACTCTTGATCCATGAGCCTCAACATAACACTTTATTAGTTCCGAATCCATCTTTATAATCACCCTGTTACGGTGTGACGTTTGATGTTATCAAGAAACTCTTCCGGTGTTAGTGATTGACATGATCTCATGGTCTAAGGATTAGGATCACTTCGTAAGTTGTTATAGCAATATAAACTCAATGACTTTGATTGTAGTGCTATACTTCCGATGAATGTTCATCACATCATTACACTAATGTTGTGATCCCGTTATTAACAACATCCAATGTCCATGATCAGGAAACCTTGATCATCTTGTTAATCAACGAGCTAGTTTATGAGAGAGGCATAACTAGGAACTTTCTCCTTGTTTATTAAACACACATGTATTAACGTTTCCGTATTAATACAATTATAGCATGCAAAATAAACATCTATCATATACTTGGAATACACATAATAAACACTTTATTATTGCCTCTCAGGGCATATTCCCTTCACTTTGGCCGCTGCTTGTCTAATAAGCCTGTCCCCTGGATTCGTCGCGGCGGTATCTTCTACGGCTTCTTCAACTCATCTCGGCGGGAGAGCCCGAGGAGAGAGCTGCTTTCAAGGCCGCATCGACAGAAGGGTCTGTGGATTCCGCTCCAAGCTGATCTTCTTCGCCGTCCGTCTCCCACCCGTGGCAGAAGTGATGAATCGTTCGGCCGGATTTCTCCGTTGGGCTTGGTAAGGATCCTTCTGTTGCTGGAATTTTCTGCAAGTTCCTGTGCCATGCAACAGTGGAGTTGGGAGGCTATATTCCTGAGCATCACCTCGGCGGCGGGTTATGGCCGCCCGACATCAAAGGTCAGCACATGGCCTATCAAAAATCCGGTAAAGGGTTCCGGCATTTTTACAACCTCCTTCATGAGGCCCTTGAAGTCAGCCGCTGCATTGTTCATCGACTCAGGAGCAAGTGGTTTTGTCCCCGTTCCTGTGCTTGATGGTAGCGTGCCTGTCTTCCTGCTCGGTGGTGGAGAAGAGGAAGGACCAGTTTGGTTTGTGTTTTTTATCTGTGAGGTCTTTTCTACTTATATCAGGGACCTATGTGAGTATTTAAATCTTATGGGATCCTTTGTAATCTTTGTAACTTCCATCACTTGAATTATATGTGAAGCCTCCAGCCCCTTTGGGGGCACTCCTTCAAAAAAAAGTGGAGCATTTTTATATATGTACATGCATAAGATGTATGTTAGAAAATTTGGAAATAGTTTTATTTTTGCAAAATTCCACCGATCTATTAATAATGATCAACAGTAGTACAAAGAGTTCTAAAAGTAATAAAAACTATAAATAAGGTTACTAGACAACCTAGCAATGACTATCGACACTAGCACGAGCCGAAGCGCATCGTTGTCCACACCCCTCCATCGCTGGAGCCGGACAGCTTGTCATGGTAGAGCTTGTTTTGGTAGATAGACGGAAAGTCGTCGTGCTATGACCCTAAAGAAGCAACGCACTAGAGCAGTAACCATCACCGAAGATAACAATCGTAGATACTGTGACCTCAAACCACACCAACGAATACAAAAAACGACATGAACCCAAAAGATCCGTCGAACACTCAACTCTACGCGCCCAGTGTTGGCACTAGTCGCATCACAAGAGCGAGGATAGGGCAGTGAGGACATTATTCTGACTTCAAAATGTAGCCATCACCTTACCATTTTAAAGAAGACAGTGAAAAAAAACTAAAAATGAAACGAGAACCATCCCGCGACGAGGGGTCGTGTTCTCCATGGTTCCAAGGCCAACAGCGACAGAATATAATGGACCGTCGGCGAACCCTAGCTAGATTGGTTTGGAGCCACCGCCTACGATCGCCTTTGCCTTTTCCAATCCGTACTGGCTCGTGTATGGTTTTTCTTGTGACAGCTATATAGTACATGTTATTGAACTCACTTGAATGAAGAAAAGAAAAACGATAAAATCTTCTCTTAGGTAAAGTGCAACTAATAACACAACATTGGGCCAATATGCAATTTCCACTTACCTATAATTCTAAAATCAGCGACATACTAATCCAATTTACATGCATGTTTCCTTCTTACCCTTTATTTCGTCTCTTGTTGCTACAAAAACGTCCATGATCACCGTCACATCATAGGAAATAAACTAACGGAAGTAGCCAATAATAGTGAACACCTCGTCAGATCTCTTATTTAATGTGGGAAAGAAGATTCCTGATCTTCGTGTCGACTAGAATCCATCCTCGAATAACATGGTTCCACCTCCCTTTTTTATGAGAGAATTATTGATCCAACCTGAACTATATTTCCTTTATTCAAAACATCGACATCACAATTAAAATTCAGAAAATGCAGCTAGCGAGCGTTTTTAGGTCGATGCATCTATCCAGGAGGTTTTAACTTATTTTATCATTATGTCCTTATAGTCAGAGTTTGGTACCTCTTCTAACCAAATCTCTCTGTTTTTGCATCGCTCAGCGGGGCCATGCTTGGTGTTTTAGTTCGGCCGTATCGTTGCTTCTGTTTTGCCTAATTTTTCCATCAGGGTCTCATTGCTGAAACTTGAGGACCAGAAGTAATGAAGAGGGGTCTTGTATGAAGAATTTTTTTAGGGGCTATTATCCAGACATGACTTGTGGGGCCATGTTTCCGCCCATTCCAGACATGTGATACATGTGAGCCTGGTGTTTGATGTCTTGCATAGCAGGCTCGGCAAGTGGGGGCACAAGCACTAGAAGACTTGATTTTTTGTGGTGCTCATTGAGTACTGAGTATTGACTTTTAAGATGAAAAACTAAGGTCTCATGTTCACTAGTTGTTTGACAATGGTCCTGCTAAATGCATTGTTTTGAGAGATCGGACTTTCTCGATGGTCAGAACTTAAGAACTTTGATCGGGAGACGACGATGTTTATGCACCGTTTCCTTTTTGGAGATATCGCTTTTAGAGAACTTTTTTTTATTCCGGGTGCTGGCTTTGGAGGTGGTTTTTGTGATGCTGCTATGAGGATCGATCAGCGTGACAGTGCATTTTATTCTTTTTATTTTTGGTTCTGTGTATCTTTAGTGTCTTTCGAATCTTGTCGGTTGAGCACCCTTTTCAAGGAAATAGAGAATAGCTGGAACATTTAAACAAGTTTGATTTTTATCGGATCATAAAAACCCACTTTTTGGTAGAGAGAATGGATATAGTTAGTATTTTCGTGACACTAATATTCTGTTTGTCGAAAAAAAGTGAAAAAAAAACACAAACCACAAACTCTTGAGCGAATTCTTCATAGTTTTGCAGTAGCTATGATAACGTCAGGCTTTGCATACCAACCACGAACTTTTGAACAAACATGCATAGATATAAAGAAGTTTCACACAGGCTAAAACCGGGTCAAGAGGTTGGAGAACTGGCAACGTATACGAGACATGAACTAGCTAGCTACCCATGCATCCTTTTCAACCAAAAGCAGAGGCTGCAGCGACACGACGATGCGATTGGCTGAGGCATAACGTGCCCGAGTTTGCATCTCTCCAAGACTCCAACGAATCATAAATGCCCGGTCACTTGAGTTTGTTCGGTTGGTAGCGAAAATAATGTATAGGGTGGACCATTCTTGATGCCTATTATTGTTGCCCGGTGTAGGTTTTTTTCAGCAGCCATTGTTTGCATCATTTGCATGCACGTATACATCTTGATTCTAATGGTTGCGCCCTTGCACTCAGTGAAATTATATGCAACTATATGGATGATTTTCGAAATTATATGCAACTATGCTCAGTGAAATTTTAATCTTCAAAACTTAACAATTATACTGGAAGCAGGCAGCGAGGTCCAGGTCATCCACATCCTTTTAACATGTTCTCTATGGGCGTGGGTGGGATTTTCTCCTAGATCCGGTAAGAGTAGGGTCGCTAGCTAGACAGGTTGCTAAGTGCTAATAGTGACGAGTTCGACGACATGTATGTGGGTACTTTAAGTGAAAACATATGATCCTTCCATAGATCATATAATGTCCATGTGCATGTGTCGTACCCTTATTGAATGTGTTGATCAACTTGAAAATTTATTCTAGGGATGAAAATCCTAAGTTAGATCTTGTCGGACTCGCCAACGTTGGTGCATGCCCCCATGTTCCATGGCGTATCTAGGCCTAGGACAATCAGGGTCATGGCCCGGGGAGCGGGAAAGTTTCCGGCCTACCATCTGTAAAAAAAGATTGTTCCACGACACAGCCCAGCTCTGACCCAACTCGCTCGTGCCTCGCTCGATCTCAAGTTGCCCTCGCTCGTTGAGTCACGAGGAACGCGTCGGCGCCGCCACACCCATGCCTGCAGGCCAGTCCCATCCCTTGACCGCCCTCTTGTCTGTCGTTGTCAGCCCGTTGCTGGCCCGCCCTACTTGGCCGCCATATCTGGCTCCTGTCCTCTTACGTGTTCTTGCCCGCCCTTCTCCTGGCCTCCGCTACACAACCATCGATTGGCGCCACAAGTTTGCTGAGGGCATGCTGCTCTGCCTCCTCTACTCCAACCTTTCTTTGCGGCCGACGTGCTAAATTGTTGATTGCTCATAGCTCGGTCGCGGATTGCCTCAGCTAGGTAATCATCTTCACTAGTTCAACTGGATAGTTGGATTTATTTGTGATTGTATTGATTTTCTTATTTGACAATTGTTTGTAATCGATTTCATGTTTAGGAATAACAGATTAAGAGATTTTGTTCGCGTGTTTTCTACCATCATTGAAATTGTCAGTGCATATAAATAATATATGTAAAACATCTAAATATTGGTTTAGAAAATGGAAATATTCCGGATAAAAGGTTTTTCACACAGAAAATGTGCAGCACGGTACATGAAATACAATCATGTTTTTCAAAAAAACAAGTGCATGCATGTCAATAAAAATCTTCACACTACCACTACATCTAAAAATGGTTAGGACAATGGATTTGTAAATATATGTTCACCAGTGCAGTTGTACCATCTTTTTACAAGTACAAAAGCTTTTCATAGTTTTTCCTAGCTTAGTATTTGGCCTGGAACTTACTCCAATCCTGGATCCGCCACTGCCACAATCCCTTATAAAATGGCTTTATCTCTAGTAATGCATTTTGCGTAGTAGGTCATTTGTCATATAGAGGGCATGGTGTAGGTTTGTGGAGATATTGTCACTAGGCTAAAAAAATTAAGTTTGTTTTGCTAGTTTTCGGTTGGTTTTGCATGACAATGTCATATAATCAATAGTCACGAGTGTGTGCACGAGTCCATGCATGTAGAGGACTCGGGTCTGTTAAGAATATAGATATATAACATAGCCTTTTTATCAGATCGGTCTTTCGATTAAGTTGACTAGTGCATCAATTTCAGAGGGTCATCCTTCTTTAAAAAAAAATATTGAGAAGTTATGCATCTTGAATTTTTAAAAGGAGTATGAGATTATGTTGAGCCAACCGTGGTGACAGACAGATACTTCATTCTTTTTCTAAAATGTTATCTACTAGTAACACTCAACGCATGCAACTCGACCTTAAAAAGAAAACTCAACCGTGGAAACACTTCACTTGTGTATCGTCATGGAGCAAATAATTGCGCGGCTCCCCTTTGCCCCTCGTCGTCTTCTCCTGCTAGCAGGCAGCCCGCTCAAGGAATGGCTCCCGAGTCGGCTCGGCTCCTTGGCTCTCCCTGGGCTCGTCCACGCTTGGAGTCTTGGCCGTTCCCGCGTACGATCCGCCGTAACGGCGATACTTTCACGCGCCCGAGGGCGCGGACCCCGCAAGCGATACTCCAGAGCCTCCGGAGCCCCCACAGACAAGGACCCCAGCTCAGAACGCGTCCCACATGTCAGCGACCTTCGCGGAATCTCTCCAATAGGATTCCTGGTAACGAGCTCGTGGTCGTGGTGCGGGGGATCCGCGACCCCACGCTCCAGCACCACCGGACGCTGCGTTCGCCCAAAACGACAAGAAGCAATGACTACTCCGGCCTCTCGCCGGCCGACACGCGGTGCGCCGCCATTCGCCTCGATCCGCTTGCTGCGCTCGACTAGATCGATCGTTCGATCCCGGACGTCGATGCCGGCGGGTAGACCGGCCACCGGCGCGAGACGGGCGGGATGGAATTTGCGGTGGCCGTCGATGCTGCCGTTTTTTCAGCCATGCGAAGCTGCGATGCGCGTACCAGTTCTTGGCGGGTGGCTGGGTGCTCTGCTCGTCCAAAATAGGAGAAAGGCAAGTGATTCTGGTCTGCACGTACGTAATCAATGGCGGAAACTGGGTGCTACTCCTAGTACACAGTATGACGAGGCCAATTATTGGTGTTATCCTCGTTACAGTTGGGCTAGCTATAGGTTGGTGGAGATTTGTTTACAAATATGATCCTCTGCAATTCATCATCGTCAAAAATACCCTCCTCGCGACGCAAAAGCCAAAAATGCCCTGGCGGGAGGCTGAAAAGGCGACACGTGTCACCTCCCGCCACGAGGGATGGCGGGATGTTCCTCCCGCCACAGGGGGTGGCGGGATGTTCCTTCCGCCATGGGGAATGGCGGGATGAGGTGGGCCCCACGGCCATGCCAACTGGGAGGTTCGACTTGGCGCTGGCGGCAGGTTCGACTTCGTGCTCGCACTGGTGGGACCCACGGCGTCATTCCGCCACCGCCAAAGGCGGAAGGAACATCCCGCCACCCCTTGTGGCGGGAGGAACATCCCGCCACCCCCCGAGGCGGGAGGTGACACGTGTCGCCTTTTCAGCATCCCGCCAGAGCATTTTTGGCTTTTGCGGTACGAGGAGGGTATTTTTGGCGATGACGAATTGCAGAGGGTTATTTGTAAAAAAATCGTTGGTGGAGGCTGATCGATGAGCTGATCGATTGAACATGGATCAGTTTGTTCACTTGCAAAAATGTAGGTCAAAACTCTACCTTGTACTAGTACCATAAACTTTGTAAGCTAGAGGGATGTGCTGTCAATGCGATCGATGCTAATGCCGTGGATAGTTGACAAGAGCTGGCTGCTAGTACTACTCCGTCTAATGGTTCAGAAGTAGTAGAAGAAATTTGTTCAGATTAAGCAACAGGGTGCTTGATATATCTATCTTTCGCAAACAATACTGAAAATAATTCAGAGAGGCGGTAGTGCACACGGTACTGTAACAAAAAGCCGAACAGGCGAAATGTTTACTGCTAGTACGTATGTAGCACATGAAAGCGACGGTGTAGGGGTATGCAGATGCAGTTTGTTAGCACCCTGCTGATTAGTTAATTTGGCTGCACAATAATCACGAGCTTCGGCCTGCAACTATCGGGTGGATGCGATGCAATATGGATTCTTCCTGATTCCAAAAGACAACTCGGCAGGAATTAAGATAATACGCCTACTTGCGAGTGTGGTGACGCCAGAGGGAGCAGCCATTGGACGGCCACAAAGGTTTCCCTGAATACTATACAGCCTGCCGCTCAATTATCAGCGCATCAGCAACCAGCAGGGGTATTTTAGTATAGTATTGTACTTCACGTACTCACTCCGTCCACTAATAAGTGTATCCTTATGTCCGGAAATACTCTGTATTTTGGGTTTAGTCAAGGTTAAACTTTATAAAGTTTGACCAACATATAGAAAACATCTATAATACAAAAAGTACCATTAGAATCGTCATAATGTATTTTTATATTATATACATTTGGTGTTATAGATGTTTATAGTTTTTCTATATGTTCTACCAAACTTTATAAAGTTTGACTTTGACTAAACCTAGAATACAGAGTAACTATTGACAGAGGGAGTATCTTGAGTCAATCTTTATTACATTTGACTAACTTTTTGGAACAACGTACTAACATTTATGACACTAAATTGATATTATTAGATTTATTTTTAAATCTAGTTTCATAATATGTCAATATGATGTAATATATGTTCTTATATTTTTTTATAAAATTCGTTAAATTTAATTATGTTTGACTTAGGCAAAAGATAGATGTACACTTATTTGCGGACGGAGGGAGTACTACAGGATTCCTGGTAGATCGATCACTGATGTGCGAGACCTCTATCGTATTGCATCGATCCAGATTGGGGGACCCATCTTCCGAAGAGAGTTCAGGGTAGTGCCGGACCGCCGGTGTTAAGCGATTAGAGTAAGGGCAATACTAGATCCAACTGCTGGCTATAAGCCATGTCCATGTCATCTGTAGGCAATCTAATAGCCAACATTTACAATAGCTAGAGATAAAAATTAACTATTTTATTAATATATGGCCCACTTTACACTTTCACATAGTAGTGACTAGGAGCATGTGCTGCAGCTGACTCTTAATTAAGAGCCCACTTCTCTTCTCTTTCCTCTTCTCTCTCATCCAACTAAGTATAAATATAATAGTTTAACTTCTATAGTCTGCTGACTGGACTTTATTATACTTGCTCTTACGGACATATACACACAGCTTGTCCACGCGGCGTGTTACCCTGCGGGAAACCATCACGGTGGACTGATGGGTAGAGTGACGTAGGGTTGACGGATTTGATTAAGTAATAATTGCCGGGTTCCGCATACGACTAAATGCACTCCACGAAATAACCCAGCACCGCTGAAGCTCCGGCTACATTGCACGTAACTGGCGATTAAAAATCTGCCAAGTAGCTTGTGTATACCAAGTGTCGCGGAAACCAAACTATATATACATCAAGTCAACCTAAGGTTGTATAAGTTTATTTTTAAACACATCAGGGGCTAAGTGTACGTTGGGGATGGCGGAGTCGGGGAGATACGCCGCGCACGGCGTATTTTTGCCCTTTCTAATGCCCAAAAGGGTAAGAGTGTTGCTTAAACCATGTCATCAGATGTTAGATTTGATTTCAAATCATGCACCTTTATGATATTATTACTACGTGTGCGCTGTTTCTGTGAACTCTACTAATCCACAAGTTGACGATGACAAATCTCTTTAATGACCGTATACTCAGAAGGTGATTGTTTTTTGTATATTAGTAGTGGATAACCCTTTGTGTTCGGAAAGACTAGTTTTGGTACTCTCCTACTTAGATGTGTAAGATCTATGTTAGTCAATGGATTTTTTTAAAAAAAATAGTTTATCATAGAAACAAGAGTCTCCTTTTTTACAACTATATATGTTATTGAAGCTCCCTAGAAAAAAAGAAAACAAAAAATGCATCTCTTAGGTAAAGTGCAACTAGTGACACAATATTATTGGTCCAATACAATTTACTCTTACCTATAATTCTAAAATGAAAAAAAAAGTACAGAAATCACCCACAAATTCACCCGATACATATCATGCAGTACTCCAATTTGGCATTATTTTCACCCTAAAATTAACAAGACCGGGTTAATAACCCCCTAGAGTAGTTTCTATGACATCGAGGTGGGAGACAAAACCGCTATTGATTAACAAAAGCTACTCCAGATTTCGCAAAACAAAAAAGCTACTCCAGATTTTATTAATCCATTTTTGTTAATTCCGGGTGAAAATGATGCTAAATTTGGAGCTCAGGGTGATATATATCCCTATCCGTCATGGTGAATGTTCGGTGATTTTTATACTTTTCTTCTAAAATTAGAGACATACTGATCCAGCCCCCATGTTGGTTTCACTCTTATTATTTTTCTTAACTAAATGTCGATTTTGCCTCTTGTTGCTGCAAAAACGTCCATGATCACCGTCACGTCATAGGAAAATTGTAAACGGAAGTAGCCAATAATTTTGAACACCTGGTCAGATCTTGTTTAGTACAGGAAAGAAGATTCCTTATCTCCGTGTTGACTAGAATCCATCCTCGAATATTTATTCGTCCGACCTCCCTAGTTATGAGAGAATTATTGATCCAAGTTGAACTATATCTCATTTTCAAAACTTCCACATCACAATTAAAATTCAGAAAACGCAGCTAACGAGCGTTTTTCAGGCTTTACATACCAACCACGAATTCTTGAACAAACGTGGATAGATCTTGTGAACTACATAAAGAAGCTTCACACAAGAGTGTCAACTGTGCAAGCTAAAACCGGGTCAAGTGGATGGAACGTATACGAGACTTTAACTAGTACTCATCCTTTTCAACCAAAAGCAGAGGCTAAGGCATAACGTGCACAAGTTTGCATCTCTCCTTCTGGATCTCTCCAAGACTCCAATTATATAATCATAAATGCCCTGGTCACTTTGAATTTGTTAGGTTCCTAGTGATAATAATGTAGGGTGGACCATGCCTGATGCCGATTATTGCTGCCTGCTGTAGGTTTTTTCGGCAGCCATCGTTTGCATGATTCCATGCACGTCCGCGCAGCCCGCTCAAGGAACGGCTCCTGGGTCGGCTCAGCTCAACTCCTTGGCTCCCCTAGGCTCGTCCCCGGCTTGGCGTCTTGCCTGTTCCCGCGAGTACGGCCTCACGGCGATACCCTACCGGCTAACTCCTACTTTTACGTGCCGTTCACGCGCCCGAGGCGCGGACCCCGGAGACCCCACAGACAGGGACGCCCAGCTCAGAGATGCCTCCCGCATGTCAGCGACCGTGACGGAATCTCTCCAATAGGATTCCTCCTGGTAACGAAACGAGCTCGTGGTGCGGGGGATCCGCGTCCCCACGCTCCAGCACCACCGGGCGCTGCGTGCGCCGACAACGACAAGGAACGGGGGCCCAGCGACAGAACCGGCCTCTCTCCGCCCGACACGCGGTGCGCCGCCATTCGCCTTGATCCACTTGCTGCGCTCGGCTAGATCGATCCCGGACGTCGATGGTAGACCAGTTCTTGGCGGGTGCTGTGCTTCATTCGCTCGTCCAATGGGAGAAAGGTCACAACTCTAGCTTGTTTACTCTCTTTTTTTTATCAGTGGATGACTTGGTGTGTATCTTGGGGGTACTAAACCGTGTCCGCGTTCACAAGCTAGAGGGACGTGCTGTCGATGCGATGCTAATGGCGTCGACAGTTGACAGGAGTAGCTGCTAGTAGATGATTAGAAAGACAAGTACTCCCTTTATTCGGGATTATAGGTTCTACGCGCATATCTAGGTTGTTAATTTAACTAATAAAATATAATTTATACTTTACAAAAATTATATTATTAAAAAATATAACCTCTAAAGTATCTAATAATATAATTTTTATGCTAATATTTATACTATCTTGTTTAAATTGGCAACCTAGTTATCCGCGCGGGACTTATAATCCCAAACAAAGGTAGTACTACGTAGTAGTAGAAGAAATTTCTTCAGATTAGAAGCAGCGGGGTGCTTCTTGCAGAACGATGGATACTAGTATATCTCTATGAAAACCATGCTGAAAATTCATAGAACTAGCAGTGCACACGACAGGCTCCTTTGTTTGATTGCTTCAGATTTTAGAGTTGTTAGCATAAAACTGTCAGGAATATGCAACTTGTATTCCTCTGGGGGCCAAAGGCCACAATATATAGTACAGGTACAGGGCAAATATGCAGGAAGCCCCCTAACATATGGGGAAAATACAATATACATATATATACATCTAACACCCCCCTCAAACTCATGGTGGATCCACAACACTGAGTTTGGAGATTAAGAAATCATGTTGCGCTCTGGTCTGTGCCTTCGTAAAGAAATCCGACAACTGTAAGTCTGAAGACACATACTGAAGCGCAACAACCTGAGCCTGCACCTGAGCACGTGTATAGAAAGCATCAACACCAATATGCTTGGTAAGCTCATGCTTGACCGGATCACGTGCAACACTAATAGCACCTGTACTGTCAGACAAAACCAGAGTGGGTGTGGTAATAGAGACCCCAAAATCCGCAAGTAACCACCGTAACCGGTCACCTCAGCCAACAAGGCCATAGCACGCAACTCAGCCTCAACACTCGAACGGAAACGTATGCTTTCTTCGCCTTCCAAGCAATGAGCGAACCACCAAGAAACACACGAAGCGAAAGTGAACGACGATCCGAAGGATCACTCGCCCACGAGCGTCCGAATAGCACCGGAGCGGAGAGAGTTGGAACGAGGAAAGAAAAGGCGAGTGATCGTACCACGAAGATAACGAAGAACACGAGAAGATGACTATAGTGAGCAGTGGGAGCAGACAAACCGACTCGTAATATGAACAGGATAAGAGATGTCGTGACGAGTGACAAGATAAACTAGACTCCCAACAAGATGACGATAACGCGTCGGATCGAAAGGATCACCATCGTGGGTTGAAGCTAACATTAAGCTCCATAGGGGTCTCAACAGGCGCCATCCCCAAGAGCAAGACGAGCAAGAAGATCTGAATATACTTTTCCGAGAGATGTAAAGCCATCGGAAGTGGAGGAAACCTCAATCCCAAGAAAGTATCGAAGAGGACCAAGATCGGTCATAAGAAACCGATCACGAAGCCTTAACAAAGGCGATATACTCAGGATCATCACCAAGAATGATCATGTCATCAACATAGAGAAGAAGAAGTGCGCCCACGAGGAGAAGTGTGAACAAACAAATACCGGATCATGAGCACTAGGGAGAAACCAAAGAAGCCGCTAGAGCAAAGCGCCAAACCAGCACGAGGAGCCTGTTTGAGGCCATAAAGAGACCGTCAAGACGACAAACCATCCTCGGGAACAGAATACCCGGAAGGAGGCTGCATATAAACCTCCTCACTCAACTCACCATTGAGAAAGGCGTCAACATCCGGTGAGACACGAGACCCGGTTTGAGCAAGCAACAGAAGAAGAGTACGATAGTGGTCATATGGGCTGGGAGCAAAGGTCTCATCATAGTCACGACCATGCTCCCGCCGAAAATCACGAGCCACAAGGCGCTTTAGCTCAAGAGATCCATCGAGCGGGTCTTAATCTTATAGACCCACTTACGTGATAGGGCGAACACCGGAGGGAGAAACAAGATCCCAGGTGTCGGTGCGCTCAAGCAATCTCCTCATGGCCATGCCATTCAGGATGATGCTCGGCATCCCGATAAGAAGTCGGCTCGGAGGCAACAAGAAGACCATACCGACTAGGAGAGTAGGTTGGGAGCACGACGGCGAACATGACGAGTAGAGGAAGATCATCGGAGGAAGACGACGCGAGGAGACGATGAAGAAGAGGAATAGTAGAGGAAGACTCGGGAACGAGGAGAACTAGGAGAACTAGATGGAGCGAGAACACGGTGTCGAAGAAGAGACATCGGGAGGAGATCTCAAGAAGATACAATAGGGGTAGAAGGAGGTGTGTCGTGAAAGAAGAAAAGAGATATCTTCCACGGGTAAGTACCAAAGTGGGACGAGGATAGAAAGGACGTGTTTCATAAAAAGTAACATCACAAGAGATACATCCTACATCAATGTGGTCCCAACAGCGATAGCCCTTATGCTCATCATCAGATCCGTGGACGACACACTCACCAGAAAGCGGTCGGTTTGGTGCGTTCATGAGGAGCAAGGAGAACATAGCAAACACAACCAAACAAGCGAAGCATGGAGTAATCTGGAGACCGAGAGGCGCCAAGAGGGATACCACCGCAAGGCAGCAATGTTGAATATTGATGAGGTAAGCCGACGTAGCGACCTCGGCCCAGAAATGCGGGGAGAGAAGAAGCAATCATCATAGCGCCGAGTGGTCTCAAGAAGATGGCGATGCTTACGCCAAAGAACGCCATTCGGGTATGTGCGCCAGACAGAGAATTGAGCAAGAGTGCCTGCTCGGCTAAGAAGAACACCTCGCAACATCGGGAGATATACTCACCACAGAATCGACGAAACACACGGATGGGGGTAGAATATTGAGTATGAACCATGGCCGCAAAACGCTGATATATGGAGAGCACCTCACTATGAGAGCGCATAAAATACAACAAAGTGTACCGAGAAAAATCATCGATGAATAAAATATAGTAGCGATGGCCCCCTTTCGAAGCGAAGGGAGCCGGACCCCAAACATCGGAATGAACTAAATCAAAAGGTCGCTGAGATACAGACGCGCTAGTAGGATAGGGAAGCTAAATCTATTTACCCAACCTACAGCCCTGACAATGCAAAGACCCATCTCCTGAGACAGACCCAGAAGACCACGATGAACTAATGACGACAGGCGAGAGTCACAGAGGTGACCAAGACGACAGGCGAGAGTCACAGAGCTGGTAGTAGAGGCGACGACCGGAAAAGAACTGGCAGATGAAGTGGTAGCGGAAGGAACACGAAGTCAGTCTAACTCCCAAAGACCTGAAGAGTCACGGCTGCGAGGGCCAGCTCCAAACAGGGCCTGTGTGCGACGGTCCTGCACAACACAAGAATCAGCATCAAGAATGATGCGACAACCAGAGTCAGTAAGCTGGCCAGCAGAGAACAGATTCATCTTAAGAAGAGGGACATGAGAAATATCAGGAACAGAAAAAGAAGAAGTAGAAAGGGTGCCCCGACTAGAAACAGGAAGAGAGGTACCATCGGCTGTGAAAACACGAACAGGAGAAGGGAGAGAACAAAGAGCGGACAGAAAAGAAGACTCAGAGGTCATATGAAAAGAGGCTCCAGAATCCAGATACCATGGGGACGTACCTGACTGTGTAGAAGGTGGTGGTCGCACAGGCCAAGAATCAACGTAACCAAAGGTGCATGTCAAGAAGAGCTCAGAAGCAAGCGCTCACAAGACTCGATAATGTCCTCGATCGGAGAGCAACTCGAAGATCCAAGGAGCCGACCCACGAGCACGGTGTTGCGGACGAATCGATCTCGTATAACAGTGGCCCAAGTGTGGCCATCCTTGTTGCGAAGAGAAGTGACGAAGAGAACCACAACGACCCACCACGAACGCTGGCCTGACTGGCCTCAAACACCGGTGCCGACTCAACCTCAAACGGCCGTGCCGACTCGACCGACTGGAGGAGTGGGTAGTATCGGCGGCGGCACAGAGGACCGCGGCTGAGTGGAGGGACCACGAGTAGCAAGCACGGATGGAACCGCAAGATGACCGGCACCACGGAGACGGGTCTCCTCAGCCCGAAGCTCAGACAACACCTCAGAGAGCGGAACACGACCACGAGCATTCAGCTGAGCACGCCGGGGCTCAAACTCCTGGCGGAGCCGAGATAGAAACTCATAGATGCAGTGAAACTCTAAATCCGAGCGCACGAGCATGTGCCACAAACAGCATACGAAGAGAGTCAAGCTGACGCCAGATAGCAGCACTCTGAGTATATAACTCATCAATAGTAGAATCACCCTGCTGGAGAGCATGCTCCTGGCGAACCACAGACAGGTAAAGGGCATCCCTGACGGCCGATAAGGCCGACGAAGATGAGCCCACCGAGCGCAACAAGAGGGAGACTCATGAACTCAGAAGACATCGAGGCGTAACATCGAGGTGAGAACAAAGAAAAGACGAGCATCCTCATCAACCCATCGAGTGTAAGCAGGAGCGTCGATAGGCCTCGAGATCGAGAGTACGCTTGAACTTCATGTCATAAGCGAACGGCACTATCATCAAGACTGAGCAAGATCCTTGGCCTCCGAGAAGCATCAAGACCAAGAACAATCGGCCGGGCGAATAGGAGCCACAGAGCAGGGGGCACGGCGGACAGGAGACCTCACGAGAGCACACCCAAAGATGGAGACCGCGCATGTGAACGCGCATAAAGGCAGCGAAATCAGGGTAATTCGCGTCATCAAAGACCACCGGGCAGCGAGGAATCGCAACATAACCCGATGAAGAAGACATATCTCTTTTTTTTTCTTAGATCAGATCTAGATCCAGATCTAATTGAGCCTGACGAAACAGACGAAAACCAACCGGCGGCAGGGAGTACACGCGTGGGAGCAGGGAGGACACGTCAGGAGCAGGGAGTACCGCGCATGGGCAGCGGAGTACCGCGCATGGGGAGTACCGCGCGTGGGCGCGAGAATCAAGACGGAGGCCCTCCCGCGGCGTATCCACGGGCGTGGAGCGGGTCCAGCGGACACGCGACGCAGCAGCTGTGTGGTGGACAACGATCCTTGACGAGTCGATAGGGAGTTAGCCGGCGCGCGGCGCCGCGTCAGGAGAACTGGCGCCGCTGTGTGGAGACGATCGAGGCAGTGAGGAAGATCTCACACGTGCGCGTGGAGAGGCCCGATGCAGGAAGATCTGCTGGGCGCGCGCGGGAGAGGCCCGGCGCAGAATATCAAGGCATGCATCGCCGGAAGCGTATCCCGTCGGGCAGGTCCCGCCGTGTCGAAGCGTATCGGGCGGCACACAGAGGGCGATGCAGAGATCCAGACGGAATACACAGACGGCGGACCGACGGCGGCGATGGTGGGCCGTCGGCGGCAGGACGTGGCCGACGGTTGCAAGAGAGAAGAGGCTAACCTAGCTCTGATACCATGTCAGGAATATGCAACTTGTATTCCTCTGGGGCCAAAGGCCACAATATATAGTACAGGTAGGGGCAAATATGCAGGAAGCCCCCTAACATATGGGGAAAATACAATATACATATGTATACATCTAACAAAAACTACCAATTTATTAGTTAAATTTTGGAAATCTATCAGTTTACGTTTTCGTATAAAAATCTACCATATTTTGAGTCAGTTTTCTCAAATCACACTAAACCCGTTCTGATCGCGAGTTGACACGATGTCGACAAGTCGACGTGGAGACGATACAATTAACGGCAGCTATGGATAAATTTCGAAAAACTACTTTTCTGTTCAATATTTGAAAAACTACCACTTTTCAAAAAATATTCTGTTTATTTGCGAACGTCCATAAGTTTTGAATACAAATTCAAATGAGAAAACATTTAATATAAAAAGTTCTTACAAAATGCTTGAATATTTCGAATACAAACTTAGTTCACTATTTTGCATAATTAAAAAATGCAAACAATTAAAATGCTTCTATTACTAATAGAAACTTTGGAAATTCATAACCTTAATTATATAACTCCAATAATATAAATAATATGTCTAAATTTGTCAGAAAAATTCAAGTACTCTATTTCTAGCATATATTATACGTGAATAATATATGTTTATCTCTGATATGTTTATTATGCAACTCCGGCGGTGACGGTTCACGTATGTTGTCATTTGTGTCATATTTCTCAACACGTTTGCGGTGAAGGACGTCGGCGCCCTTAAATGAGAATTACATGCAGCTTGTCTACAAGGAGGTGAGTATGATTAATCGATTATCTCTTTTTGTTCATGTCGCGAGGAATGCATGCATATATTAATTGCTTGTCCACTCGTAGAACTTGACTCGACAAACGTCTTCCAGCTGCTATCATTTTTTCCTTTCTCTTTTTCTATCCATTTAACATATTTTTTATCTTAAAAGAAAGAAAAAACCGCACGTACGTCTACATGCACATATGTACGGCGACGAGACAATCTAGCGATGGACCTAGCAAGGCTCCATTCCTTCATTTTGATCATTGCGCATACTGTCGGGGGGTTAACCTCGGGTAGGTCAGAGACGGGGAAAAACAGAGGTACTGGCCCCGTCTGATTGCCGAGCTACGGCCTAGGTCGGCTGAATCATGTATATGTCGGCCGATGAACGGAGGCAA
This sequence comes from Avena longiglumis, assembly GCA_030063025.1. Lineage (NCBI taxonomy): Eukaryota > Viridiplantae > Streptophyta > Magnoliopsida > Poales > Poaceae > Avena > Avena longiglumis. Next base: position 436,963,722 of record CP125978.1, read on the forward strand.
GAAGCTCACGTATAGGTATAAAGTGGTTACCTGGCCGAGTTAATGAGAAACTCAGCCGGGTTACACAAATGATCTTCATGCAGGTGAGGAACGAATAATAACACAAGGTAAGGCCGAGTTATACGAAGCTTGCAGGAGAAGGAGAAGCTTAGGGTCAAACCATAGCTTGGGCTAAAGGAATCAACAGGCCAAGCGCAAGAGACAAGGAGGCGCAGGAGAGGGCGTAAGGAGGTCACGGAGGTGACAGCTGGAGCCCGAGGCGCGCAGGGGGGTCACCGGAGCTTTGCTGTCATTGGAAGGGAGACAGGAAAGGAGGTCACGAATTACCACTTTGGGACAAGCATATTCCTCGAATATGCTTGCCCACAAATTCTAAGGGCACCCAAGGCATCCCTTTATAAGGGAGGTCCGACCCGAGGGAAAAGGAGGGTCTTTTGAGCAACGTTAGGCTGGAAATTCACATAGTTCTGTAAACAGCTCTAGGAGCACTTGTAACACATCGAGAGAAATAAAGTTCATCACTTTGGCAGCTTGAGTGTAAAGACAGTTGCATCTTCCTCCCTGATCCCACTAGCATCCATTGGCCCCATACTTTAGCCTACCCATGGCATCCGCCGTGCCACCACCACGCTGGCGCCATCAGGGGGCCAGCCGGTGCTAGCCGGAGTTGTGATCCGGACGGAAACTTCATCAACACCGGCGCGTTGTTCGGTGTGGTCCATATTTGGTCTCGTGACTATGTCGAGACAATGAGGGAGCTGGGAAAACTCCCCGCAACGGGATCTTCATCGGCGGGCGAGCACAGGATCTACGTCGCCGACGTCTCCGACGCTTATCCTCACCGGTTGTTGTTGCAGGGAACCACCGAAGCGCGAGCTGTCCATCGAGAACGCGGCGCCGGCCGAGGTGATGGTCGCAGGGCACAAGCGAGCAAGATCGGCCGGTCAAGCAGAGCCCGCCAGTGCAGGTGGTATGCCCAAGCAGATTACACTGCAAACCGCTGAGGTAATTCCGCCGATGGCAAATCCGGCCGAACTACATGCCACCACCCCAAAGGCACCAAGGGTGAGAGGACCACCTCTGGAGAGACCAGAGAACATTCTTCAGCAACTATAGATAACTTAACTACACCAGCGCCGATACTTGATCCGCAAATGCTCAGCAGAGTTAGAGGAAACCAAAAAAGTGCCGGTAGAGGCCCAAAGTATCTACCATGGAATCCTTGAACAGACCGAGGGAATATGCAAAAGCTAATAAGTTGATATCGCACCGAGCGGTGGATGAACGAGATTAAGAGGAAGGAACCTCATGAGTGATATTAACAAAGAGCATGAAGCTCACAGATAATCATGGCGATGGGTTTGAGGTATAGTACCGCGAAAAACTTAAGAGCGCGAATGCAGCAAGATTGGAACTAGAAGGGTTAACAGAGAAGCACGGCAGAGGCAGCAAGAAAGAGTAATGAACCGGTGCGCATCGCGAACCAAAGAATGAGGAAATGCTCAGCTAACCCCAAGACCAGGGGGCCTCGAATGGTTCATTCGGCGGGCAAAGACCGCTTATCCGGCAGCAGCATCTTCACCGAAACCATGCAAGAAAAGAAAGAGCAAGAACCTCGGGAAGAGGAACAAACAGATCGTTCCATATGACCCGCAATAGCCGGAAAGGCAAATGAGAACAAAGGAAATGCAAGCCGAGGTAATAGCGGGAAAGAAACCACTACCGTATGGAAAAGGACGGCGGTCGAGGTAATGGGGAGCACGTAAAAGAACCCGCGAGAGACAATCATGAAAACCGAGCTCCGTCAAGTAAGGAGAGAAGTGCCGCCCACCCGCTGCCAAGACATGAGCCTCGGCAAGAAAGAGAAGTGAGGCCACCGCTATAATCGATGAATGAAAGGTATAATGATGGATATTCCGAGGTAGAATACCGGTGGGGACCATCACTATGGGATGCGTGATAGAATCTGTACAAAGATTTGCCGCAAATGATGCAAGAGTAAAATTGGATCGGTTATACCGTCCGCTATTGGAAGAGCAAGGTCCACCAGGTCCGTGGTTTTGGACCACGGATCATGGGCGAACCACCGTACAAATTTTCAGTTGGCGAGAGGCACAAAACGCATAATGGAAGTACCAAGCCACAAGACCGGTTAATTGATTATGCTACCGGTGAAGATAGCGGTGGCAACTGAGATGGGCGTATGTTCCGCAGATGTTGGAAGGACCAGCAGGTATGGTTGAATAATCAACCAGAAAGATCAACCGCTGGTTAGACTCAAGAGATGTTCACAAGAACTTTACCAAAGACATACAAGAGACCGAATAGACCAACAACTGCCATGTGCAAGCAGAGGTCAATGAAACAGATAGAGAGTTTTTAACTCGATGGTGTAACTTGAGAAACTCATGTGAAGGAGTTATTGAATCGCAAGCGATCGCTTGGTTCGGCAAGGCTGCCGTTACGGCAGTGTGTGGCAACGCCGCAGAGATATGCCAACCACACCAGCGTAAACTATCGAATAGCGCACTCCTATGCTTTGGGTGACCCAACCCAACCGGAGTTAATGTCGGCAGATCATCGTGAGCAAGCAAGACCAATACACGAGAGAATTGGCCGGGTCATCTAGGCGCGATTTCGTGAGGAAGAAGAAGAGAAGAGAGGCCGGATTATAGGTATAATTCGCTCGTGGCACTGGGTCTAAGATCACCGAGTCACGGAGTAACTCAACGCATAAAAATGGACCTCAACAAAGGACCGCAAGAAATGATGGAAAGAGGCAATGGACCCCAGCAAAAGAAGCAATGGCAAGAGAAGTCAAGTATACATTTGAATCCATGTTGGATCAGCCCGTAAATTTCACACATCAAACCCATCTAGACCAGCCAATCACACAACCCGCAATGTGCTTGATGAAAAATGCGATGGGTAACCCCAGGAGTTCAGCTCCCATCGATGCAACAAGCAAAGATCACCGCAGCTTAATCGGAGCAAATACAAGAATCGATGTTGCCGCCTCCGAGGTATGACAACTCGGATCGGAGGGATGCAAAGGCATCAAGTAATGAACCAGGTGACGGAAGGATAAATCCGCAAATGCCGGACGAATGATTACATGGAACATCACTCCTTCTGCGTGTTCACGCGTAACACAGGACAAACAGAGTGTGGCGCCGACATATGGAAGTGAATGCGGTTGTACCAAAGAAGGCCGAGATACCAGCCATGGTCCGATCAGATATATAACTTGGAGCATAAAAGATCATCCTGTGATAATGCCGAGTCCAGATCATACACACTTGTGTTGGACCCGACATTTGTGGGACCAAGCATCAATGTGAAATTCTCAAAAGTACTCATTGATAATGGAAGCAGATTAACATCATGTACAAAGATACCATGCACAAGCTCGGTATGTCGCGAGTCCACAAGGACAACTTTCCATGGATAGTGCTGGCTTTCATGTGAGCCCATTGGTAAAGTCCGAGTGGACGCCTTATTCGGTACAAGATAAGAGAAGAGCGTAAAATTTGGAATTTGAGGTGGTTGATCCGGAAAGCGTTATCATGCTCTACTCGGACGGCCCAGACCGCCAAATTCATGAGCGCTTGTCATATAGGTTATCTAAAGATGAAATTACGGACCACAAGGGTGATAACAGCTGCAGGATTACAAGAAGTCAATGGAGTGTGCCTCCGGTCAAATTTGGCGAATCATTGGTCATAGCGAGAGAAGAAAAGGATTCAAGAGGTAGCACCGCACAACAAGACAATTACATGCCGCATTGGCCAACCCTCATGGCGCCGCTTTCTTTCCAACCAACCAAAGAGACGAAGAAATTCCAGATTGATGAGCAATTCCAGAGCGCATCGTCACTATTGGTGCAGGTCCGACGCTAAATAGAAGGCGAGCTCACCAACTTCCTCCGTGAGAATCGGGACATATTTGCATGGTCAACACAAGACCGCAAGGTGTGCCGAGGAGTTACTGAGCACTCTTTAAACGCCGTGCCGAGCACGGCGGTGAAGCAACCTCCGCCGTCACCAAGACAGAGAAAAGTAATAGGGATGAAATAACTCGGCTTCGCCGCGGGTTTATCATGGAGGTGCTTTACCCGGATTGGTTGTCAAATCCGGTGCTAGTAGAAAAGAAAAAAGATGATCCCAATGTAGCCATTGTGTGGCGAATGTGTATCGACTACACTAACCTGAACAAGGCGTGTCCAAAAGATCCTTTCCCATTGGCTAGAATAGACCAAGTCATTGACTCGACCGCTGGCTGTGAGTTGTTATCATTTGTAGACGCGTATTCTGGTTTCCACCAGATACCGTTAAATCCGGCCGATCAAATAAAGACTGCATTTATTACCCCGTACGAGGCTTATTGTTATCGCACGATGCCATTCGGCCTGAGAAATGCGGGAGCAACGTACCAAAGGTGCATGCAAAAGTGCTTACATGATCAGATAGGAAAAAATGTTCAAGTATATGTGGATGACGTAGTCATCAAAACTAAGGAAAGCAAAACCTTGCTAGAAGATATCCGGCAAACTTTTGCGAACCTGAGAAGGTTCCGAATGAAACTTAATCCAGAGAAATGCACGTCATGCGCGGGCAGGAAAACTACTCGGTTCCTTGTGTCCAGCCGAGGTATCGAGGCTAATCCGACGAAGATAAGAGCAATAGAAAAAATGGAGTTGCCGAGATGTCTGAATGATGTACAAAAATTCACGGGCTGCCTCGCCTCGCTTAGTCGGTTTGTATGTCGGCTAGGAGAGAAGGCACCGCCACTTTATCACCGATGAGAAAGTCGACAAATTGGACTCCCCAGGCCGACCTTGCGTTTCACGAGTTAAAAAAGATGCTAGTTACGGCACCCATTTTAGCTTCTCCATTATCAAAAGAACCTATGCTACTTTATATAGCGGCAACCAATCGAGTAGTTAGCACTGTGGTTGTAGGAACGACTTGAAGAGGGTAAGTCACCAGAAAAGATATTATCTAAGTGAAGTATTATCCACCTCAAAGCGTAATTATCCGCATTATCAAGATAGCCTATGGAGTATATATGTCGGCAAAAAGCTTAAGCATTACTTTGAAGAGCATCCCATCAGTAATATGTGAGGCACCCATAGCCGATATATTGAACAACAAAGATGCAAGTGGCGAATAGCAAAATGGGCGATCGAGTTATCACCATATGCTCCGCAATTTGATAGAGAGATGCAATCAAATCTCAGTCGCCGATTTTCTCGTAGATTGGGCCGAGGTGCAATATGAGCCACCTTGCAGATCCAAATTATCGGACAATGCACTTTGATGGTTCCAAACTAAGGAACGGTTTGGGCGCAGGAATAGTGCTGACCTAGCCTAAAAAAGATCAATTGAAGTATCTACTGCAAATACATTTTGCCGCGTCCAACAATGTAGCTGAATATGAAGCACTAGTCCATGGATTAAAAGTGGCAAAAGAAATGGGAATACGCCGAATCCTATGCTACGGTGACTCGGATCGTAGTACAGCAAGTGTCGGCACTTGGGACGATTAGATGCTAATATGGCTTTATACTGATTCCATGCGTAAGATCGGATATTTTGAAGGATGTGAATTCCATCACATACCACGAAAGCGTAAAATGACGCCGACACATTGTCAAAATTAGGATCAACCCGCAATCGATTCCGCCGTATAGCCCTCGAGCACCTCAGAAACCGCTAATAAACCCATCACCGTAATCCGAATCAATCTTTATCCTGAAGTTCTGCAGAGAATCATACACCAATGGAGATAGATCCGCAGAAGATTCGGAACCCCTAAAGAGGGGGACACGAGGTAATAGCGATCATGGAAAGGGCCGAGGTATGTATGTCGGCAGAGAGCATGGAGATAGACTGAAATCATCGCAGAAGAGCAACGCCGATATGGGCGCAACCCATATTTTCGTACCTAAAAGACGCAGATCGCCGAGTGATGAGGTATTAGCCGACAAACCGTCAAGAGCAAAAGCCTATACAATCATAAACAATGAGTTATATAAGAGAAGCGAAAACATATTGCGTAAATGCGTGAGTCCCGCAGAAGGTCGAGATCCTTCTAGATATACACCAAGGAGAATGTGGGCACCATGCCTCATCTCGCGCTTTAGTAGCCAAGGCATTCAGCATGGATTTTATCACAACGGCGTTAAAAGAGGCGTAAGAATTAGTCAAGAAGTGCAATGGGTGTCGAGATATGCAACTGAATACATATGCCGTCGGCGAGTTAAAAACAATACCCATCACATGGCCATTTTACGTATGGGGTTTAGACATGGTAGGACCTTTCAGCCAAGAGAGGAATGACCCACATCTTGGTTATGGTGGACAAGTTCACGAAATGGATTGAAGTAAAACCAATCAAAAATGTGATGGGCACACAGTTGAAGTTCCTCAAGGATATCATCTTGAGATACGGATACCCACATAGCATTATTACGGATAATGTAATGGCACGAACTTTGCGTATGAGCCTTAGATTTTGCCAAGAGAAGCACATAAGATGGATGTTGCCTCGGGCACACCCAAAGATCCAACGGACAAGTTGAAAGATCTAATGGACTGGTGTTATCAGGAATAAAACCACGACTTGTTGAACCTTTGCAACGGTCGGCAGGATGTTGGATCAAGAAATCCCACCGTGTTATGGAGCCTTGAACTACTCGAATAGGTCAACAGTTACACTCCATTTTTTTCTCGGTATACACGGGCAGGCCGTACTCTACCGACATAATATATGACTCGCCAAGAGTCGCCAAGACACAACCTCGAAAGAAATGAAATAGTTCGGCAAGATGCCAGACCTGTTGGAAGAAGCCGAGAGTTGACATTATCACGATCGCCATTTATCAACGTAACTTATGGCGGTATCACAACAGGAAAGTGAATCCAAGGGTATTCAAAGAAGGAGATTTAGTCCTCCGGCTGGTGCAACGCACGGCCGGCATGCACAAATTATCACCCCCATGGGAAGGACCATTTATCGTAAGCAAAGCATTGCACAACGATGCATATTATCTGATTGATGCTCAATCACCTGGAGAAGGCAAGGCAGACAAAGCTGGTGAAGAAACGAAGCGCCCCTGGAATGTGGCGTTACTTCGGCCATTTTACTCATAGGATTGTATCTCAAGGTCAAAAAACCAATGATGTATTTAAACCTCGGCACCCAGAGCAATAACTCGGGGACAGCCGTAGGTTATATTTATTTCATATCATGTATTCAAACCTCGGCACCCAGAGCAGTTACTCGGGGACTGCCATATGTGATATTGTTTCATGTTTTGATATTTGAACCTCGGCACCCAGGGCAATAGCTCGGGATCCATATGTGATGCCGCTTCATGTTTGATATTTGAAACCGCACCCAAAGCGATTACTGGGACCCATATGTGATGTTCTTTCATGTTTAATATTAGAACCTCGGCACCCAGCAAGCTTACGGGACGCCATATGCAATGATTATTTGTCCGACATGTTCGGACCGGCATCGAGCAATAGCTCGGGACCGCCATATGGTATATCTATCTCTTCGCGTTACACACTTGAACATTGGCTGGAGGCGTTGACTCGCGAATGCCATATGTTGTGTTTCTCTCATGTTATGAATATGCATCCGGTACCCAAAGTATTGACTCGTGGACTATCATAGGATGTGACAAATTAGACATGTAAACTTGCATTTAAGCCGGACTCGGAGACTACCGTATGATACATCAAGCCTATGCTAAACGCAGTCATATCCGAAACTTAATTTATAAAAGGAAGTTCCGCACGGTAAACGACGATCCAGCGATCGTTGCTTACCTCCACAACGGAGTAATTGTCTTATGTTGAAAAACAGGCCAACAACTTAGATATTCAGCGACAATGCCTGAGTAAGATCATCAAAATAACGGCAAAAATTGAACCCTGAAAGACGAAGTTACGAGCCAACGACGCAAGAATTCGGACAAGCATCCATTTAACCAAGAATCTCAACGACATATAGCAAAAGAGCCTCGAATCATACGAGTTGACAAATTTTTCGTCTACATTGTGCGCCCGGCATACCGGGGATAGCGAATAACCTAAGCGTTGTTCGCTGAAGGGCAACTGGCTGCTCAAAGCGGCACTCAAGTAGGAGGAACTTCGATCGAGGTTGCCGCCTTCCGACCTGTGAGTGACTTCGGTATCACGGGTTGTTCAGAGCGCCAAGACGCTGTAGAATGCCCGGTGCCTTTGGAGGAAGATCGTGCATCACCATTGCTATCTGAGCTTGAGCTAGAGCTATTGGATGTGGCCGAATCATCTTCACCTTCCCCGTGCTCAGCAGAATCATCACCCAAAGCATCTTCAGCCGCGGCCTCTTCATCCGGATCTGGGAGAAAACTCGGCCCTTCATTCCAAGTGTGCACATCGGCATACTCGACGAGCTGGAAAGCCCGAGCTTCAAGAGCAACAAAAGTGGATCTTCAACCCACCGGAGCCATGCAAATTCATCAGAATGTCAAGAGAGATATCTTCATACCATGACATGATTACAGTAAGGGCCATGTCGGCACCAGCACGCGCAGCAGATTCTCTCCAAAGACTCAATCGTCTCTCAGATGCCTTCAGCCGGGTCACCAATAACTTGACCTCGTCAATATCAGGAGACCCTGAGGTATTCGGCCAGAGTGCATGGTAAGCTTTGATAGCAGCCTCCACCAAGTCCCGACCCATGATTTTCATCGGACCAACTGCAGCACCAACGGCAACCAAGAAATCCTCCATCGAATATTCGAAGTCAACAGCATCAGGTTCACCTCGACGAACGCGAGCGGCAAGAACAGCTCTAGAACTCACGGGTTTGGACTCGGGGAAGTGATCTGCGCAAAACATGAACATGTCAAAGGATAGCAAACAAAGAAAAAATTTCTAGCTCGCCAAGCCAAATAACTTACGATGAATGTAGCTCATCATTATCTGAAGGTCTTTGGCCCAAGCAGTTTTACTCTTCTCGAAACGAGCGAGTTCCTCGCTCAAACCACGAGTTTTAAGTTCGGCAGCTTCGAGGAGCTCTTTGCTCTTCTGTAAATCCAGAGTCAGCCGATTCTTTTCCTCGGCAAATTCTTGGTCAACCTTTTCTAGCTCGGATTCGAGAGAGCTTGAGTGTATTCACCTCGGATTTCGCATTTAGCTATCTCATCATCTTTCTCTTGTAGTTGCGCCGAGTGAATCGCGCTTTGTTCTAAAAATGAAGCATCACGTCAGCATGGGCACGCAATCTTGTTGCTTGACGCAAAGTCTTGCAACTCGGCTTTACCACAACCCAACGCAATAAGAAAACTCATAGATATTAAAAGAAGAAGGAGCAAGGGAAAGGAAACTAACCTTCCAAGGACTTGACCTTCTTTTCAAGGGATATTGAGATTATTGATATTACCTATTCAAGAAGTAAGCCGGCTCATGCGACGAGTATATAAGAAAGTTGGGAATAAGGAAAAGAAACTATCAACTTACCGGGCTTTCTTCGCAGGCGTAACTTTCTCATACTTTCTTCCAACTTGCGTGCAAGAAGAGCAACCTCTCGAATTCGGCAATCGATCATGTGCAACCCGAAATGGAGCAAAATGATAGAACAAAAGTTAGAAGCTATAACACATCCGAATCAAGCAATGCTTAATTCGCCTAGGTGGTCGGATATTCAAAGTTATACCAGATCCGAATCAAGTGAGACTTAATTCAGATCTAGGTGGCTGGATATTCAAAGCTATTGATCCGAATCAAGCAAAGCTTAATTCGCTCTAGGTGGCTGGATATTCAAAGTACGCATCCGAATCAAGTGAGACTTAATTCGATCTAGGTGGTCGGATATTCAAAGCTATAGATCCGAATCAAGCAAAGCTTAATTCGCTCTAGGTATCGGATATTCAAAGCTATACGCATCCGAATCAAGTGAGACTTAATTCAGATCTAGGTGGTCGGATATTCAAAGTATCAGATCCGAATCAAGCAAAGCTTAATTCGGCTCTAGGTTGGATATTCAAAGTTATACGATCCGAATCAAGTGAGACTTAATTCAGATCTAGGTGGTGGATATTCAAAGTTATAACAGATCCGAATCAAGCAAAGCTTAATTCGGCTCTAGGTGGCTGGATATTCAAAGTTATACATCCGAATCAAGCAAAGACTTAATTCGATCTAGGTGGCTGGGTATTCAAAGTTATAATGCATCCGAATCAAGTAAGACTTAATTCAGATCTAGGTGGTCGGATATTCAAAGTTATAGATCCGAATCAAGCAAAGACTTAATTCGATCTAGGTGGTCGGGTATTCAAAGTTATAAGATCCGAATCAAGCAAAGACTTAATTCGATCTAGGTGGTCGGAATTAAACTAGATCGAATCAAGCAAGACTTAATTCAGATCTAGGTGGTCGGAGATTCAAAACTACGCAGATCCGAGTCAAGAAGGACTTAACTCGGCTCTATGAGAATGGAAATTCAAAGCTACGCCAAAACTAAACAAACTATGAACTAGGTGGCCGAACTAATGAAACCTTAGAAATAAATACGTCAAACTTCCAAGCATACAACAAGTTATTTCCTTGCAAGTTTCGGGACTAGAGAGTATGATAACATGTGGAAAATAATTTAAGACCCGGAGATAAAACAATTACCGATTCATCTTGTTCGTATCAATGATAAATGGCGGCTTGGTCGGCGCCACCGATGTCGAAGTCGAAGGGTTGGTTGATGGATTGCCCTCAAACCGATCGGCATTCCGCTTATTGGCAAATTCAACCAGCCCAAGGTCGTACCGCTTAGTCGTCCGGGTTAAAACTTTACCGGCAAAGCGGTCCAACCGACAGTCGCAGGACTCTTATGAAGAGCAAGCCGATCGCAGGGCCGAGGTAATGGTTTTGGCGACATGACTCCTTTGGCGCAGGCCGCAATACTTGGTTGAGAGGTGCCGGCAAGACTTTTCGAGAAGAGGTCTTGACGGCAATAACACGCTTCTCCTTAGAAGAGGCACGCAGAAGTTGCGCCCGAGGTAGGGACGGAATCCTTAGGATCAAGAGGCTAAGCTCGCAGAGGCGCCGGGTAGCGATCTTCGGCAGAGGTCGGAGTGACCGAGAACCGCCGGAGTAGATGGAAGCTCAATTGTACCGGGGCCCATAGAGGGGCAGCCCTCAACGAACGTCGGAGGGCCGGATCGGATCCGATCAATGGGAGAGATCTCGGGGGCATCACGGCGAATAGGCTAATTATCGTGGAGCAGGGGGAGAAGGTGACGAATAGGACTAGGAACTCTCGTGTCATCACGGGAGGAGGAGATGGCGGTAATCGGACGGCTAGTCATACTAGGACCGCCGGGTTTAATGTATGAGGAGCACTGCAAAATAAGAAAGAAGATTCACGAATGAGAAATGTAAGAAGAGAACGAGAAATATAGGCAAAAGAACTTACCCAAAGAACCCGGGCATAGTCTTGCGCTGGGAGGATTCGAGCGATTTCTTTACTCGCTCTTAGGAACCGTGATCCGAGGCATCGGCGGAGCCCGGCTTTCCCGAGGTAACGGAGGCCGAGAAGCAATAGGTTCAAGGCCATGGACTGGCCGGATTAGCGGGAAAGCGCCGGAAATGCATAAGAAATAGGCATGGCGGCAACTACCTCAAGAATTTGGACCTCGTCCAATCACCTTCCTCCTCGCTACCGAGGTTTTGCCATGAGCTCGAGCGGAGCGGGATCCGACTTAGGACGAACTCCTCAGTCCGCTCAAAGATCCGGTACTCCTATCGCCGGGGAGCTGCAGAACTGCATCCTCGTCTTTTTGTTCAACAACCGCATGACAAGGAGAGAAAATCATGAAAACCAGACTCTAAAAACTGAGGAAAAATAGAGTGATGAAGATTGGGCTTACCTCGGAGGCGGATTGTCGCGGTGAACGGTTTCAACCCCGTGTCCAATCATCGTGCATCTCCGTCTTGAAAATAGCTCAACGCTTGCAGATAAGGTAGTTGTCCAGCTCCACGGTCGAGACTCGCTAGGGTCCAGGGGACCACTCATGTAGCATGTCAGGGACCTTTGTTGGAAGGGGCGATCCGCTACTAATAAAAGTTGCCATCGTCTCACCGACAACGCCCGAATCAACTCCTTCAGCCGAATCTCGAAGGCCTCGGCCAGGGCATGAGTCTTCTTCGGATTGTAAAGCCAGTTCACTTTGGAAGGTGGGCCAATTGAGAATGGGGGGAGCCGAATCTTGTCTTCTGCCCCTCTGTTCTTGACGTAGAAGAACGACTTGTGCCATTTCTTACACGACTCCAACCCGGTAACACGGGGGAACACGGATTGCCTCCGAGGTGTGATGGATGCCCACATTGGGTGAGCAACTTCTAAGGATGCAGATTTATCGAACGACGTTGGAGCGAATCTGGAAGAATTTCGACCAGATGTACCGATGGCCACAGTCAAGTAACCCTCCGGCTGAGATGAAAGCGGAAAGAGAAGCTATGGCGTCATGGAAGATGATGCGGTCAAGGTCAAGTAATCAAGAAATTCTCTAGCAAAATCGCTAAGAGGGAGACCAAAGTCATGCGAAGCGGGACATGAAACCACATACCGCCTTCTAAGAACTGGAGAGGATTCACGGTAGACGGCAGAAACCTCGCAGAACTGACGAGTTCGAGGAGCCACTCAATCTCGGCGTAATCGAAGAGCCCGCCACGATCCACGCCGGGCTCGAGCTGGCGTCATCGCCTCAACTAGAGCACCGAACGAACTAGACATAGGTCCACGGAGAGATCACGGAGGAAAAACTGCGGAGGAGAGAGCTTAGAGCTACAGGGCCCCGCCGGAGCTTAGCACGAAAAACAATGGCGAAGAGGAGAAACCGACGAGCGAAAAATAGTGCGGATCTAGGGCGAGATGGCCGAGAGAGAACTCACCGCGCGGGGCCACCAGAGAACGCGGCAAGGAAAGGCCGAACGGCGCTGGTAGAATCTCGCCTGAAACTCTGGTGGTGAGCGGCGGAGCGCAAGGAGACACAGCGAAAGGAAGAAGGAGAGCAGACGCGAACGGTAATGGGAAAGATGAACCACAAGGGCGATTTCAATTTATAGACAAAGCAATGAACAAGGGAGGGATCGTGGGTGTGGCTTACCCGCGTAGATCGTGGAGTAGCACAAACGCACGACGTGAATGGAGCCACACCAGAGGCCATGTAAATGTAAAAGTTGTTACAATCCCAAGCGAGCGGTTCACGAGGCGTGGCGGCGCAGCAGGTAGAGTTCATCAGCTTGTCGGTAAGTATTATAAGAGGACCTAAAACTAGAAAAGCAATGATGGGGTGACACGAGGACTTAGCGTATGATGATGGAAGGAGAGAACCTGACGAGGCCGTAGCACTAAAACAAGACTAAAAGAAGTTGAAGCCGTATAACCCGCCAAAGTAATTGACAGGCCACACCACGGGACTAATGTCGGGGTTAACCTCGGTAGGTCGAGACGGGAAAATAGAGGTCGCCCGTCGATTGCCGAATATTTACCTAGGTCGGCCGAATCATGTATATGTCGGCCGATGAACGGAGGCAAGAAGCTCACGATAGGTATAAAGTGGTTACTGCCGAGTTAATGAGAAACTCACCGGTTACACAAATGATCTTCATGCGGTGAGGAACGTTTAATAACACAAGGTAAGGCCGAGTTATACGAAGCTTGGTGGAGAAGGAGAAGCTTAGGGTCAAACCATAGCTGCAGGCTAAAAGGAATCAACAGGCCAAGCGCAAGAGACAAGGAGGCGCAGGAGAGGGGCGTAAGGAGGTCACGGAGGTGACAGGCCGGAGCCCGAGGCGCATGAGGGGGTCACTGAGCTTTGCCATTGAAGGGAGAGGAAAGGAGGCCGAATTACCACTTTGGGACAAGCATATTCTCGAATATGCTTGCCTCACACCTAAGGGCACCCAAGGCATCCTTTATAAGGGAGGTCTGGACCAGAGGGAAAAGGAGGGTCTTTTGAGCAACGTTAGGTCGGGAAATTCACATAGTTCCCTCAAACAGCTCTAGGAGCACTTGTAACACATCGAGAGAGAAATAAAGTTCATCACTTTGGCAGCTTGAGTGTAAAGACAGTTGCATCTTCCCTCCCCAGATCCCACTAGCATCCATTGGCCCCATACTTTAGCCTACCCATGGCATCTGCCGTGCCACCACCACGACACATACATAGGCCGAAAACATATATATCCAATTTACGTGGCTTCAATGACTCTACAATACATTAACATGCAAGAATAAATAAAATAGCACACATTTATTATTAGGTTTGCATCCATAATCAAAATATCCGAGAGGAACATAAATTATTCATACATGATGGATGCCAAAAAGGAACTCCTTAGATTTTTCTAATAAATTTAGACATATTATTTATATTATTTAGAGTTATATAATTAAAGTTATGAATTTTCAAAGTTTCCATTAGTAATTGAAATAATTTTAATTAATTGCATATCTTAATTATCCAAAATAGTGAACTAAGTTTGTATTCGAATATTCAAGCATTTCTAAGAACTTCTTATATTAAAAGTTTTTCATTTGAATTTGTATTAAAAAGTTATGGACGTTCGCAAAACAGAATATTTTTTAAGATGTGATAGTTTTCCGAATATTGAACAGAAAAGTGGTAGTTTTTTGAAATTTACCCGTAGCTGCCATTGACCGCCGTTAACTGCTGTCGTCTCTCGTTGCCTCGTCAGCCCTGCAGGTGGGCCAGCCTTGTCAGTTTCCGTGTCAATTCGCGATTAGGACGAGTTTAGTGCGATTTGAGAAAAATGACTCAAAATAGAATAGATTTTTGCTATGAAAACGTAAACTGATAGATTTCCAAAATTTAACTATCAAACTAATAGTTTTATGCTAACAACTCTCAGATTTTAAGGCACATAGTAAAAGAAGCACAACAGGCAAAATGTTTAACGTACTACTCACTTCGTTTCAAAATATAAGACGTTTTAGCTTTGTGAAGCAAATGTATCTAGACTTGTTTTAGTATGTAGGTTCACTCAACTCTAGAATGAATCTACATACTAAAAAAAGTCTAGATTCATTTTCTTCACAAACCTAA
This sequence comes from Avena longiglumis, assembly GCA_030063025.1. Lineage (NCBI taxonomy): Eukaryota > Viridiplantae > Streptophyta > Magnoliopsida > Poales > Poaceae > Avena > Avena longiglumis. Next base: position 436,978,843 of record CP125978.1, read on the forward strand.
AACATCTTATATTTCAAAACGGAGGGAGTACATGAAAGCGACGCTAGGTTAGCACCCCGATTAGTTAATTTGGCTGCACTACAAGCACGAGCTTCGGCCTGCACTATCTGGTGGATGCAGTGCAATGGATTCTTCTTGATTCCAAAAGAAAACTTGGCAGGAATTAAGATAACAATACGCCTACTTGCGAGGGTGGTGACACAAGAGGGAGCAACCATTGGGCGGCCACAAAGGTTCTCCTGAATATACAACCTGCCGCTCAATTATGAGCGCAGCGCAGTAACCAGGGGTATTTGTATTGTACCGTGTGTACTTCACGTATCAGAGTCCATCGTCGATCGTTCACTAACGTGCGAGGCCTCTCTCGCTCGTATCGCATCAATCCAGATCCAGGATCCATCTTCCAATGACAGTTCAGAGTAAGTTTATAAAGGAAACGGAGGGAGTACATGTTACCCTGCGGGAAACATTCAGATTGATGGTATTGTGGGTGCAGACGGGTGGAGTGACGCATGACGACGTTGGCAGATATGATTAACTACAGCCCTCCGTCTTTAGGATTTGGGGGCCCCGGTGCGACTTGCAAATTGGGGCTTTAATTTTTATTTCAAACTCAATAACTGATAAAATAAAATCAGAAATATATGAAATATTCAATGTAAAAGAGTAAATATATCTTTAAAGTAATAGACGAACTTCATGTTCATCACACTCACCGTTGGCATTATCATTATCACCTTCAAGAAATTCTACGGTGTGAGCTTCAACCTCTACTGCATCATCACTACGGACATCATCAACATTAGGAGCCGGGGTTTGATTTTAAGAATTTATTTGAGTTTTTTTTCTCGACAATTTAATCTAGAGCAGCCCTTTGAGAACGCTTCGAATCTTTGTCTATTCTTCTTCTTTTTACTACCGGATTGACACTTTGTTCTTCAAATGATTCGTCGTTTTCACAAATTAATAGGTTAACCAATAATTCAACGTCAATAGATGAGTTACAACGGTCATACCTTGACGCGTGAACATGATCGCCGATCAGGAGAGTCGTCGGGAGAATGGTGAAGCTAGGGCTAGGGTCGGCAATGACCAGGAACAACGCAGAGTGGATGCAAGGTTTAGACTTCAAAACAAGGGGAATGATTGAATTTGATTTTATCATGAGGAGCAAACACCAGACAAAAGTGCAAAGGACAAGGACTTCTTTATAGATTAAAGAACAATGGAATCGAAACCTCTATGATCAGAATAGCGGACCGGTATGTCTAAGATTAGGAATCGGGACGTCTAAAGATCAATGATCAACTACTCATTGACTCACATTGATCGGGTGGACGGGGGCACGCCGGCGTGTCCCGAGGGAACCACGCTGCTTTGTATAAGGGGACTCCCCTCCACCTTATATATGTTCGGCCGATGTGGTTTTATTCTATAAAGCGGGACGGAAGCCTATTTCGAGGAACCACGTTGCTAGGTGGAACCAAAGCGTCTAGTGAGACGAATCAATCGCCGATCGAGAAACCAACGCTGCAAGAGACGGATCGATCTGATCGATCGAGGCAAACGAGCGTCGCGAATAGCTGGACAAGCCATCGTAGCTGGCTAGGCCACGAAATACTACTGCGCTTCACATATTTGGGGGCCCTCCAGATCGGGGGCCCTGTTCGGTCGAGCATGTCGAACATGCCCATCGACGGGGACTAGTAATAATCGCCCGGTTTTGCATAGGTACGACTAAATGCAATCCACGTAACCCCACCACGAAAAATCGACACCGAAACTCCAGCTAGATCGCACGTAATAATTGGGGATTAAAAATCTGCCAAGTAGCTAGATATGTCGCACACGCACAGGAACCGAACTAGTACGTACATCATGCGATGATATATCCATGTGCCGCGTCCGCGTACAGAGTATTTTTTGCCCTTTCTAGTGCGCACAAGGGTAGAACGCTGTCACAAGAAATTCATAGGGTACTTGTTTTCTCTTCTGCGCGCGTGAGAGTGGCGCATCAAAGTGTCTATGAGACAAGTGCTACTAGATTTAATTTCCTACCGGACGTTAACTCATGTCATCTGTTGCGTCAGATTTGTTTCCAATCATGGAGCTACTATATGATATTAATCGATGCATGCTTTGTTCTATCTGAGAGAATTGACAATGACAAATTTCTCGCATGACCGTATAACTAAAAAGATGGTTTTGTATTTTTCTCTACGAGAGTGAATAACCCTTTGTGTTCCCAAAGACTACTTCTAGCAAGGTCAATGTATATTTGGATATGCAAAATGCTCCAAAATTTTGCAAGGAGCGATTCATCAAGTGGAGCACAATTAGATGCCTCACAATTATGTTTAGATGCAAGCTTTATTTAGATGCCTAACAATTATGTTGCAAGCTTTATTTTATTTTCAAAAGTAGTACGTATGTTTTTATGATAGCAAAATGTGTTATTGAATCTCACAGAAAGAAAAGAAAAAAAAAGCCTCTACTATATAAGGGGAAAAGTATGGTAAAAAAACTGCAATTTACCTTTGGCTATAAGGCTAGTCATAGTGGGAGTATCGTAATACTAGTATCATGCATATGATACTAGTGTATGATACTAAGTCTCTAGTGCATTGTACCATGTAGTAGTATCATAGTAGTGGTATATTTATTGATTTGTAGAATCTCTATACAAAATGTGTGTACAAGATTTACTTGCTATTATGATTTTTAGTTTTACGTGCTATGATACTCTAACCACCTCTTTCTTTATTAATTGTGATGCCACATCAGATTTTTGCCAAGTTAACATGCATGATACATCTTATGATACTAGCACTAGGACCAGCCAAATAATTCTATAATCAGTGAGATACTGATCGAGTCCCCATGTGGTTTACTACACCATAATTCTTTTTCGTAACCCAATGTCGATTTCGCCTCCTCTTCCTGCAAAAACGTCCATGATCCCCGTCAAAATTAATTATTGGAAGTAGCCAATAATAGTACTTCTTCCGACTCATATTAGTTGACTTAGATTTGTCAAAATTTGGATAAACCTACTCCCTCCGTCCCGGTTTAAAGGACACAATTTGCAAACCATGCAATCCAAAAATACTTAGACACAAAAGCTTTTAATCTCTGTATTTACTCCTGTGTGAATGCAATAAAATGCTTGCATGCACATGTGTGAATAAATATAAACACTTTCCTAACTCTTTTTCTCCTTATGCATGTTCTACTCCATACTATTAAATGGACTAATTAGATGACACCTAAGGCCCAGAGAATTGCAAATTGTGTCCTTTAAACCGGGACGGAGGGAGTATATAAGAAATCTAGACAAATCCAATTCAACTAATATGGGTCGGAGGGAGTATTTCCTTTTCAAAACATCGACATCACAATTAAACTTCAGAAAATAATACAGCTAGCAAGCGTTTTCAGGTCGATGCATCTATTCAAAAAGGATTTAACTTAGTTTATTTATTACCACGTCCTCATAGTCAGTGTTTGGTACATCTTGTAACCAAACTTCATCTCTCTGTTTAGTCATCGCTCATCGAGGTATGCTTGGTATTTTAATTCGACCGTATCATCGCTTCTATTTTGCCGAGTTATGTCATCGTGATCTCATATTGCCATAAAATGCAGAGATCGTTTTTTTTATATAGGGGGTAATATAAAGAGCAGCTTGTGATCGAATACTAGCGGAGAGCCCATGTCACTCGTATACTATCAGATGGTGAAGTCCAGAAGAGTGCCCAATCCCAACAGCTCCGGGCCTTATAGCCCATCTTCACCCAGAACCACTTTATGGGCTTCGATTTATTTTGATAAAATTGCCGGGCTTCGATTATGCAGGAAAATCCTAACCAGCCTTCGTATGATAAAATAGTTTGTGAACGAATACTACCCGAGAGCCCATGTCACTCTCGCATGCTATCGGATAGTGCAGTCCAAAAAAGTGCCCAATGTCCCGTTCAAAAAACAAAGAGTGCCCAATCCCGTCGGCTCCGGGTCCGGGCCTTTATATAGGCCGTCGTCACCTAGAACCAACCGATGGGCTTCGATTCTTGTGATAAAACTGCCGGGCTTCCAATTTGCTGGAAAAGCCCTATAGCCAACCTTCTCCATACTCCATCTATCTCTCCTTTTATTATTTTGCAAAAAAGAAGGAAAATAAGAAACGGAAAATCAAGCCTTGTCCGTTTTGCATGAGAATCCGTCCAGGCAGTGCGTAGGAGTATGCCATTCGCCCATGGCTGTACCAGTGCGTGGGTTGTACTACCACAAGAAGTTTTCGGGCGGGAGGGATCCGGGACCGCGCGTGCGTACGGTGCCGGGTCAGGCTGGCTGCCCCACCACGCCACTGTCTGCAACTGCATTCAGTTTCGCTTGTCCCTGTGCGTACTCTGCCATGCATGACATGCGTGCTAGTAGATGTGTGCAGGGCGGCGCATCCATTCACTATGTATTCGCTGCTACTCCGGAATTAGGATAAGCAGGGGCAATTTTTTTTTGTCAAATCTGGTTAAATATGAAAAGTTTAACTAAGTCTGACCCTTCCTCGAAACTAATTTAGAATCTAAACCTGATATCGACGTCATTTAAAATGGCGTCGAAGTTATCTGGTCGCCAAGATGAAGAATTCAGTGAGGTCGGCGCCGTTTTACACGGAGCCGACGTCGGCGCCATTTTAAACGGAGCCGACCTATTTTAGATCGGTTTTCTGTTTTGTGTACACCGACCTGTATAACTTCGGTGCCATTTTAAACGGCGCCGACCCCAAGGGTCAGATTCCGAATTAGTTTCGAGAAAATGTTAGACTTGGTTAAACTTTTCAGACTTAGGAGGATTTGGCAAAAAATAGCTGGCTGTTAATTCAAATTAGTGTCCACGAGGATAAAGTTATTTACAAGTAATTAGACGGTTCCGGATGGCAGGCTAATCGATTCCATGTTTTTTTTTGTAATCAAGGTTATACGCGGATGCCATGTGTTTTGTTTAAGGTCACGTATGCATAGTTTTTTTGGGAAGGACCCCGAAGGGTCCAAAATTGCCATTAATTGGAGACTATAGACAGGACTACAAAGTAAAACTGAAATACTAACAAGTCCTAGACTTATTATAGAAAGGACCTCAGAAGAAACATGGCAAATGCAATCAGATCCTTCTCAACCGAAGCCGAAGAAGCTCTTGAAGTCGCGGCCGTCAACACCGACGCCGGGGACGAAACCACTTGGCGAGGATGTGACGCAGGTTGCCGTAACAAAGACGCAGGAGGGCCTCCTTCTAGAAGCCACGATTCGAGAAGAAACGCAGCGCGGAGTGGCCGCCTTGACCAAGAGTAACAGTGGCACCAGCTTGCCGCCGTTTGGGATCTCCACAAAGCACATCATTGATTCCCTACCAACGAGAACCAAACCAAACAACAATTGAAAGGGCATGTATGCCCCCATGTGTGGTTTTGGTAATTAATGACAACCTTTATGGACTAATGTGTAAATTGAGTTTCACTTGTAGGTTTGTCTATTGGCATCGCTTGGGCCATGTGTTGGTCTCAAGGTTGGAAGATGAAGAAATGTCCAAGGGCTTTGTGCCCATTGGAATCATGAAGAAAGAAGGATCTTGAAGGTTGATCAAGACATGTGCAAAGAGTTGCATCAAGATGGATCAACCTCAAGAAGGGATGAAGAAGGACGAGCTCAAGATGCGCCATCTCTATAAGATCTCATGCTTGAAGCTTGTCATCCTCATGATCATGGGGTGATGAAGACAAGTTCAAATAAGAGGTTTCCCCATGGAGTATGGGGGAGCAATTTGCAAGTCTTCACATCAAGCAGGAGCAAACAAGACAGGTGTTCCCACTATAGAAGAACAAGACGGTTTACATCAAGTTCAAGTGGGATGCTCAAGGCAAAGGTATGTTTTTAATAGGGCTTCTCTTTTGCCGGTATCATGTTGTTAGTTGGAAGACCAGGTTTAGGATAGATAGTCGTTCTATCAAGAGGAGCTCTCAAGCGGGTGTCTCATTTGCATCGTTCGGAGAGAGCTCAAAGCTTTGCATTCATAGCATCATCTTTCTTGGTTGTTATTTGGTTCTTGTCCATGAGAGGATCTAGAGCTTGTGGTCATCATCATAACAAGCTCTAGTTCATCGTCTAAGGATTTCCCTTGCATATCTTATTGCGGTTTTGATCTTGCGAGTTTTCCGGCTCCACACCTTAGGAGATATCTCACATATATAGACTTGATATTTTCTCCCTTGGTGGTATCCAATATTTAACATTTTGTTGGGTTCTACTTGGTTTTATCTTCCTAACAAAATTGGTTTCATCCCAATCGGAGTTTCCAAGCTCAACTTCTTGTGTTTTGGGTTTTGGAGGTTTTACCGGTTCATCGCATATAGAGAGGTCATACCTTTCTCAATTTGGTTTTATCCTTCCATGATGTACTGTGATGTTTCTTTGCATAATCTCATAGAGATTTTCGTTGTCTTCAAAACGATCCCAAGATCATCAAAAACGGAGTCCGGAATCAAAAGTTATTAAAGTTTTCGTGCAATGTTATCCTGTGTTTTTACTTGAGCGGAAGTTCCGGCCCAAGTTCCGACCCAAGTTCCAGTCCGGTTCAGTAACTTGTGTTTCTATTTGTGGGAAGTTCTGGTGGGGGGCCGGAAGTTCCGGTGGGGCGTGAATCTGGTGTTGGAGATATGCCCTAGAGGCAATAATAAATGTAGTTATTATTATATCTTTGTGTTTATGATGAATGTTTACATTCATGCTATAATAGTATTAACAAGGAAACATTGATACTTGTGTGATTTGTAAACTTAATTTGAAGTCCCTAGTATAGCCTCTATACTTCACTAGCTTGTTGGTTGATTAATGATTGTGGTTTCCCTATCATGAACATTGAGATGTTATCAACAACAAGATCATATCGTTAGGAGAATGATATGGTGGACATACTCCTATAGATAAGCGTAGCATAAAGATCAAGTCATTTCAATAGTTCAATTGCTATATGCTTTCTGATACATAGTAACCTAATTCCTTCGACCATGATATCATGCATATCACCTTTACCGGATGGATGCTTTGATGACATCAAACACCACACCGAATCGGGTGGCTATAAAGGTGGCATTGAGTGTTCGGAAAGTATTGGTTGAAACACATGGATCAAGAGGGATTTGTCCATCCATATGACGGATAGATATACTCTGGGCCCTCTCGGTGGAATGTCATCCAATTAGCTTGCAAGCATGTGACTGGCTCACAAGGGATCACATATCACGAACGAGAAAAGAGTACTTATCGAAACGAGGTTGAACTAGGTATGCGAGATACCGACGATCATAACCTCGGATAAGTAAACTATCGTGAGACAAAGGGAAATTGGTATCATATGTAAGTGGTTCATTCGATCGCAAAGTAATCGTGAGAAATATGTGGGAGCCATATTTCCTCTATTGGTTATTGTTCGGAGAAGTGTCTCGATCATGTCCGCATAATTCACGAACCGTAGGGAGACACACTTAAGGATTCGACGTTGTTTGAGTAGTTATGGTATTATGAGAAAGAGACCGAATGTTGTTCGGAGTCTCGGATGGGATCCGGATATCACGAGGTGATCCGGAATGGTCCGAGAATAAGATTCATATAAGGAAAGTCCTGTTTTGAGTTCGGAAATGATCTTGTTTCATCGGGAATGTTCTAGAAGGTTCGAATGTCCTAGACCGGGTGGGGAGGGGTACATGAATGTGTCATTGCATATTGGAATGATTGCATCATGTACTAAGTGTTCTCGCTGTTCCAAATAAAGGATTAAACTGAATCCCAAATTGAAAAGTCAAACGGTCAGTTTGAAAGTCAAACGGCTAAAACAGGAAAGTGAGGGAAAGAGGAAGGAGGAGGTTGAAACCGACTTGGGGGAGGAGTCCCTCTCCAAGCCTACAGACCACCCAGCCGAGTTGAGGGACTCCTCCTCCCCTGGCCGCCCTCCACCTATAAAAGGAGGGGCAGGGCCCCCTCCTCTAGACACACAAGTTCCTATCCTCTAATCTAAACCCTAGCCAAAGCCTACCCCATGCCGACTACCCCTTCTATTCGCTTTTGTACATTGAAGTGGATGAGAATGCATCGGTTCCCTCTTCCCATCGGAGCTGGAGGTGGCTTTATTTGTTGATGCCTCTACCTTCGACCTTTTGTCCCGGAGTGTCCTCCCAACGATCACGGACAACGACCTCTTGTTAGTGGTGTCGCGAAGATCTACACGAAGCGAGAAGAGGCAGATCGCCGACCCTTCCTTCCGGTACCATGAGGCGGATCTCGAGGGCGAGATCCCTTGTTAGTGGTGTCGAATTGTGGCATCCCGCAATTCCACTACTAGAAAATCGCGTTGTTTTTGTGCATTGCATCATCATGACCGCATGCTCATGTCATCATGCCTCATTGCATTTGAGCATCGTCATCATCTTGCATTTGCTTGCATAAAAATTATTTTTGGAAAACCTAGTTTTGTTTTCTAAACGTCCCGCCTTTGTTCAACACGCAAACCCGGGTCGCCGGAATATTTTTGTTTGTCTGCTATCGGTTTGCAAACGGTGCATTTAAAATTAAATAAAATATTAAATTATTTTAGTAGGGGCAGTCGAACGGGCCGATTCGACCCGAACGACCACCCCCAGGAATTTAAACGACCACCCCAAATTCCAATCGGTCCACCCCAAAAATCCCTAATCTACCCAACCTAGTCTACCCACCCCTCTGGCCACCTCACCCCCACCTATCCCAGGCCGCCACGTCACCCTGCCTCTCCCTCCCAACCAATCCCCTTATGCCACCTCTGCCACTTCCTCACCTCTCTCTCTCACCCCTCAGCCCACACACGCACGCAACACACCCACACACACTGCCCCAACCGCCGGCTGGCCCACCACCTGCCTGTCTCCGACGCCCCACCTCCCCACTGAACCTCCTCGATCCCCACCTCGACGCCCAGATCCTCTCCTTCCTTCTTCTCCCGCTCCGACGACCGCCAACCTCCGCCGCGCGCCTCCCGCCTCACCTCCCCACCCTCTCCCCCTCGCCGGCTCTCTCCATCAGAGCCCCGGCCGCCTCCGCCGCTTCCCAGGCTCCACCGCCCGAGCCACCATGGCCTCCGTCGAGCTCCCTCTGCCCGGCGCCCCTCCTCCAGCCACACACGGGCTCAAGGCTGCTGTGCCAAGCCGCCTCCGCCGACCCCACGTCCCTCCCCATGCCGGTGATGTGGCACGCCTGCAGCGCCTCCGATGCCGAGCTCCGCCACGGCAGCCGTGGTTCGGCGTGGGCCTCCTCCACCGCCCTTCTACTCGACACGGCCGCCGGGCCTCGTGCCCTCTGTCTTGTTGGTTCTCGCCTCGCTCCTCGCTGGTTCTCTCGTTGTCCGTGTGATAGTTGTTTTCCTAGCCCATTCGCTTCTCTGCACTCGCTGATGTGAACCTCCGTTGTGGTGATGTGATGACGCTGCTACAGGTACTCGAAGGAAAGATCGACAGTTTGTTCAACTACCTGATGTTGTGGTACGACTCTGTGTTTTGGGATACGAAGGTGATGGGTTGTTGTGGTATGATGCCAAGGAGATGGTGTTATGGAGCACCATGTATTCGACCAGAACATCCGGCGGACGAGAGTCATCGGTGTCGTCGACAAGATCTTCCGATGACCACCGGAGTTGATTCAATTTCTCGTCGACAACAAGATAGCCACACGGACCCGAAGACCTTTCCGAAGGCCGATCCGTTGCCGCTCCAAGACCATCGATGCTTGGAGATGTACCCGAGGATTGCGAGAAGACCCGCAAGATCTACATCATGGACGTCGGGACCCGAAGGCAATAGAACCAGATACCGAACCCCGAACCCCCAAGATCTTCGGTCCGAGATGTGTGAACCCAAACCCGAGCCCTTATTTTATTAAATGATATATTACTTGTTGCATATAAAATTGCCATGCTTGCATACATATTGTCATGTGGGTTGGGGGCACTATGCCGATTCACCTTAGAAATAAATATGGGGCCCATATGCGGGCAAATCTAGTCTTATATTGGCCTCATTTAAATTTGTGCATCGAACCGGTACTATCTTTTGCCATGTTCAAACAACATTTAATTTGCGGGGTAGATAAACAACTTGAACCATATAATCATTTGTCGGGACCCCTGGTTCCACTTAATATGACCTAATTGCCTCGCACCTTTGCCATGCCATGCATCATATCATAAGCATGCCCGGTATTTTGCCGTAGTATTAAATATTGCACCCGGTGTTTATTCTAGTGTTTTGCTTCTTCGCGGATAAGGCCGTTGAGTTGATGTGAGCTTCGACCCGATCTTCGGATTGAACCTTCGGCAATGTTTTCAGGCGAGCATATCCCCCTTTCTACCTATCTTACTTTTATAGTATTTATTCCCTCCTGTTGATCTATTGCTATCTGTGTTGCGATGCTCTAGTTTCCGTACCCGTGATATCCCTTGCAGCCATATATTGCCTTGGACACATCCTATCACCTGTTGTTTGGTAGATAGTTGGACTTGCGTGTCGTAGTCGCTTGCTCAAGTGTTGTTGCGTGTCGTCCAGTACCACAGTTGTTGGAGCCTTGCCGCATGTTGATCTTGGAGATGATCAGGGCTTTACTTATCGTTCACTTTAATTCCTGTTTAACAACTAAAATTGAAGTAAGTAAGAAGAGGCATCGGTGGGTGATAGATAATATTTGGTTTCCGACCGCCCACTTGTGTCCCGTAGGACCCCGAGTACTTGATACCTGTTCCTTGATTTATCGCGCTATCCACATCCGGGAGGATTATGGGACCCCCCTGAGCCAGAGCTTGATTCAGTCTTATTTCTTGGGGCCACAAACTAGTTTGAGGTTTTATTTACTATCCTGTACTTATGCCATGCTTTACTGCTTTATTTAAATTGTGCGACAGATAGCACATGTACTGTTTAGGATCGGGACACGATTCCGCGGTGTCGACAAGCCCAGTTTGGGGTTCCCAGTCGTTCACAGCCGTATACCCAAACGTTGAGTCCGTTTGAGTCGGCTAACCGTATGGTAGCTTAATGGGGTGGCCTCAAATATTTCTGAATCCTGTGATTGCTTTGTCGTGAAAGCCTCGGGTTTTGATTTGGTTTTTCCGAGGCTGATCGAGCGTGTGTTGCTATTGGTGCACCCCGGTTAAAACTTTCGAAAGCCGTGTCATGTTATGGACGACTTGGAGCAAGATCTCGATCATAGACAAGCATAACTAAAGTAGTACTATAAATTTGACTTTATCATGACTAGTAATCAGCTTCACTATAATGGAATGGCTAAATAATACGCCCACAATTGCTTGTTTGAGCATCGCTATGCACCATTGTACTGACTAGTAAGTATTGCAACTACAACGAATGGCTAAATAAAAGTACCAACAACCGCTGGGTTTTGGGTTATCTCATGCTATCTATACCTGATTAGTAAGTGTTGTAACTATAACGGAATGGTTAACTAAAAGTGCCCACTGCTTATTTTATCAGGATGATTATCTATACCTGACTAGTAATTGCTGCAACGATAACCGAATAAATAAAATTGCCAATTGTGTGAGTTCCTCGGTTGACTTCCTCGTTTGGTCTCGAGGGGAAAACACTGTGATGGGTATGTTTGGTGTTAGCTCAGTTGGATCCGATAGGTCATTCTTACCCCTCTCGATAACCGCCATTGTATCGAGTCTCTATAGGTTGTTAGGCATGCTGCCGCCGCCACCCACCATACCTATGTAGGCGAGGACCGCCGAATTCTAGTCTCGCTGCAATCGGCCTCGATCGACGCCTCTTTTTCCTTTGCCCTTTGGCCCCCTTTGTTTAAGCAGGTTTTGAGATGCGACGTCATAGCGTGGTTACCCTTCCGCTTGGCCCAGGGTTATGGACGCCATTGGTTATTCTTCAGGGCTCTTAGCCCCATTTGCATCTTGTCCGTAGTCGGACGCTCCATCGTTTTCGAGGTGATTTGGATCTTTGTACCGTATATTTGTATTCTTGACTCATGGAGTCGTGTTGTATATATATCTGTTCTGTGGGTGTGGCATCCCGCAAAACCACTACTAGAAAATCGCGTTGAATTTGTGCATTGCATCGTCATCATCATGTGTTGTTTGTCTAAAACTATTTCAGAAAAACCTATTTTGTTTTCTGAAACGCCCCGCCTTTTATTCAAACGCCAAACACCGGGTCTCCGGAATTATTTTGTTGTCGGCTATCGGGTTGCGAAAGCCGTGTTTTAAAATAAATAAAATTTGAATTATTTTAGCGGGCAGTCGAACGGGCCGTTTCGACCGACCACCCCGTAAAATACAAACGGTCCACCCTTTAATCCCTAGTCTACCCTGTCCTAATCTACCCACCCTCTGGCCACCTCACCCCGCCAATCCGCACTCGACACGTCACCTGGCCCAATCCCCCACCCAACCAACTTCGGCCACGTCACCACCTGCCCTCATCACCTGACCCACTCCCTTCCACCGCACCCCCACATCCACGCACGCCACAAGCCACACACGCAACGCACGCGGGCCGCAGACCCCACTCGACTCGCAGCACTCACACCGTCCCACCCGTGGCCCCTCCTCCCACGCCTCTCCTCCCCATCTTCCTTCTCCCACGACCGCAACCTCGCCCGACCGCGCGCCGCCGCCCCGCCCGCAGCCCTCTCCTCCGCCGGCCCCTCGCGTCCCGTCGACTCGCCCGCCCCGCGCCGCCACCGAGTCCCGCTGCCGCCTCGGCCAGACGAGCCGCCCGAGCAGCCGCTGTCTCGCGCCGCCTCCATCGCCCGCGCTCGCCAAGTCGCCGCCGCTCGCCAGCGCCCGCCGACGCCCACTCGCCTCAAGCGCGCCGCTGCACTGCTGCCGCTGCCGCCCTCAAGGCCCAACCGCCTCCTCGGCTCGCCCTCGGCCGCCTGCCCGGCCCGGCTCCGCCTCCCACCGCCAGCTGCGCCTCGCCGCTGCTGCCGCTCGCGTGCTGCCGCCCGCGCGCCGCAGCCCGCCTCGCCTGCCTCCGTCTGCCTCCTCTCGCCCGTGCCCTTCGCAGCTGCCGCCCGGAGCCCTTCCCGGCGCGCCTCAGGCGCCGCCCGCCTCATGTTCCGGCCTCTCTGCAGCAGCCTCGCAAGCCCGAAGCCGCAGCGCCGCCGCGCTTCGCCGCACCGCGTCTCGTGTTCCGTTCATGACCAGATGCGGCTGATCCGGGTCTCCTAGTGGACAAGGTAGCCCGTCGACAAGCTCTTCCAAGATCTTCCGAGGATCCTACCCGAGTTCTTCCACGAGACTCTCGCAGACCGACCCCGGAGTCTCGAAGTCAACCGACCCTCGAACGCCGTGATTCATCAAGGATGAGATGGCCGAGGCCTGGAACCGCAGCGCCAAGACATACTACGAACGCCGAGACCCCCGAACCCCGAGGCCCTCGACGCAACGGTGCCTGTTTCCAGATCTTCGGCATGGATCGAAAAGTTTCCCGAAGACCGATCCCGATGTACCGGAGACCGGACCCTCGACACGCCAGGATCTACCCTCGGACGCCAATACCAACCGAGGACGCAAAGATCGCCACAAGAACGACAAGAACTTCACCCGATGCCGAACCGACCCGATACGCGAACCCGACAAGTTCTTCTCGACGACACGATCATCGACAGGGAACCCGAAGACCACATGTGCGACAAGTACTCCCTCGAGAACGTCAAGTACTTCACCCCGGACACCGAGACCCCGATGCGACAAGTGCTTCAGCCCGAGCGATAGGACCGACAAGATGGCCCGACCATCGCGAATGCGACAAGAAGACCTACCGAGTCCGAGAACGACCGTCGAACCACGGACCCCGAGACCGACCGAACCGGAACCCCAAGATCGCCGAGACCCCTCAATGTGTGAACCCTCCGAGAACCCTATTTTATAAATGGTCAACTATATGAATTGTTGCATACTTAATTGACATCTCGCATGCATATCATGTGGTTTGGGGGCCTTCTTCCGATTCACCTAATAATTAAATATGGGGCCCATATGCGGGCAAATCTAGCCTTATATTGGACTCATTTAAATTTGTGTAGTGAACCGGTGCTATCTTTTATCTTGATAATGCAACATTTAAATTGCGGGGTTCTAAACAACTTGAACCGCCTAATTAATTGTCGGGACCCCGGTGCCGCTTAATATGACCTAATTGCATCGCATCTTTGCCATGTCATACACCATACATGCATCACGCCGATCTTCTGCCGTTGTATTAAATATTGCATCCGGTGTTTATTCTAGTGTTTTGCTTCTTCGCGGATAAGGCCGTTGAGTTGATGTGAGCTTCGCCCCGATCTTCGAATAACCCTTCGACAATGTTTCAGGCGAGCATCTCCCCCTTTCTACCTATCTTACTTTTATAGTATTTATTTCCCTCCTGTTGATCTATTGCTATCTGTGTTGCGATGCTCTAGTTTCGTACCCGTGATATCCCTCGCAGCCTTATATCGCCTTGGACACCTCCTATTACCTGTTGTTTGGTAGATAGCTGGACTTGCGCGTCGTAGTCGCTTGCTCAAGTGCTGTTGCGTGTCGTCAAGTGCCACAGTTGTTGATGTATTGCCGCATGTTGATGTTGAAGATGATCATAGCTTTATTTACCGTTCACTTTAATTCCTGTTTAACAACTAAAATTGAAGTAAGTAGAGGCATCGGTGGGTGATAGAAAATATTTGGTTTCCGAACGCCCACTTGTGTCCCATAAGACCCCGAGTACTTGATACCTGTTCCTTGTTTTATCGCGCTATCCACATCCGGGAGGTATATGGGACCCCAGAGCGAGCTTGATTCGTCTTATTTCTTGGGGCCACAAACTAGTTTGAGGTTTTATTTACGATCTGTACTTATGCCATGCTACTTATGTATTTAAATTGTGCGAGGCACCTTTGTCTGTTTAGGTAAGCGGAGTGTTTTCGCGGTATCGACAAGCCAGCCACACTTTCGGGTTCCCGATCGTTCTGACCAGCGCAAACCTTGAGTCCGTCTCGAGTCGCCTAGCTTCGTTATGTCTACTCAATGGGGTGGCCCCGAAATAATTCGAATCCTGTGATTGCTTAGTCGTGAAAGCCTCGTTGGGTTTTGATTTGGTTTTTCCGAGGTTGATCGAGCGTGTGTTGCTATTGGTGCACCCGGTAGGTAAAACTTTCTCAAAGCCGTGTCGCGGATATGGACGACTTGGAGCCGATATCTCGATCATAGACAAGCATAACTAAAGTTTATTGCTATAAATTTGACTTTATAATGACTAGTAATCACCACTATAATGGAATGGCTAATAATACTGCCCACAATTGCTTGTTTGGAGTGTCGCTTGCGACCATTGTACCTGACTAGTAAGTATTGCAACTACAACGGAATGGCTGAATAAAAGTACCACCAACTTCTGGGTTTAGTGGTTATCTCATGATAATTGTATCTGATTAGTAATTGTTGCAACTACAACAGAATGATTAACTAAAAGGGCCCACTGCTTCTTTTATCAGGACGAATACCTATACCTGACTAGTAATTGCTACAACAATAACTGAATAAATAAAACTGCCAACCGTGTGAGTTCCTCGGTTGACTTCCTCGTTTGGTCTCGAGGGGGAACACCAGGATGGGTTTGATTGGTGGTAGTATCAGGTTGGTTCCGAATAGGTCTTTCTTACCCCTCTCTGATAGTCGCCAGTCGTATCGAGTCTCTATAGGATGTTTAGTGCATGCTGCCGCTGCCGCTCAGTCCACCATACCTATGTAGGCGAGGACCGCCGAATTCTAGCCTCGCCGTGTACTGGCCTCGATCGACGCTCCTCTTTTCCTTTGCCCTTTGTCGGCACCCCTTTTGTTTAAGCAGGTTTTGAGATCGGCGCCGTTAGCGGTTACCCTTCCGGCTTGGCACAGGCGGGGTTATGGGCATTGGTTATTCTTGGGGCTCTTAGCCCCATTTGCATCTTGTCCGTAGTTGGGCTATATCGTTCTCAAGGTGATTTGGATCTTTGTACCGTATATCCGTATTCTTGGCTCATGGAGTCGTGTTGTATATCTATTGTGGGTCCCATAGAGGATTGTGTAATGTTATTATCGTTTCCACCCGCGAAAGTGCTGGTGAGCACCTTTGAATCGTTTCTATACGGGTTTGGCGGGTTTCTAAAACTTGCATAGGTCCGATTCGAGGGTGTTACAGAGTGGTATCGAGCACGGCGATTGCGATACCCACAAGTCCAGTACTGTGAGATAACCTAGCTAACGGCAAGTAGAGTGTCAAAACTATTTTGCAAAATCGGTTGGTGTCGTGAATGACCACGGCGAATCTGTCGGCATGAGTAGTAGAAACGAAGGGCAAGCGGCCCGACCATCTGCGGTGCGAGATGAGGGCAAAGACACGAGGTTTTACCCAGTTCGGCCCCAGGTAAAGACCTACTCTGCTAGATTGTATTATGGAGGTGTTTACAACGGCTAACTCGGCGACTAGGCGGCTAATTGCTTGGGTGTATGAGGAACGATTTCTACTCACCTTAGGGAGGTTTATAAAGGCTTACCTCCCTAGGGTTTACATATCTCAACCGATTCGGTTACAACTTTGTCAATCGTTTAACCTTTCGACCGGGCCTATCTACCGCTGGGCCTTCGACATCCGATGCTTTGGTACCGATGAGCTTTGATCCACTCGCTCTGCAGGCCCACTCGACCCTTGGGCGATCGGAACGTCGGCGAGGATACCCCAGAGGCATATCCCCATCGGTAGTCCCCGAGGCCGCCGTTGATTAGGCGGGTGGTCCTGCGATCGAGTATACTTCAAGTTGGCATCCATCGAATCATCGGCGGGCTCTCGCGAAGGAAAAATCCGCCCGAAGGAGTTGCGTCTTGGGTGAACCGAACCAGCGTCGCGGCCTCGGCGAGTAACTCAGCGGCCGGGTGGCGTCGGGCGTGGTCAAACTAGCCGTTAAGGTAACCGCGGTAACTTTCGGCGTAATCATCGCGATGGCGGCCCCTAATTTGGCGGGCAGCTTCCGCTATATAAGAGGAATGGTAGGCCATCGGAAAGCCAACCGCCCACCATTTCTTCCGAGTACGCACATCTTTCGCCCGTTGAGCTCGCGATCTGACCGACCCGCAATCCTCCGACCTCCAAGCAAATCCTCAACCATGGCCCTCTCCACCGAACCTTGGGGTAGATCCAAGTGCACCAGGGCGCAACTGGCCTCCTTCGAGGAGGCCGAATCCTGGCGGTGGCGAATCCCATGAGAAAGCGACCCGAACCCGCGAGAGAATTCATCCTTCACTAGTCACCTCGAGCGGGGTTTAGGGTTTCCCACTTCTCTGTTCTTGGCGCCTGCGCCTACTACGAGATCCAGCCCTCGGATCCGGGTCCTCATAGTATCGAGCACCGCCATCTTTGTGGCGTTGCGAGTGCTATGGGCTGCCGCCCTATTTTCCCTTGTGGCAAGATCTGTTCCATGGACGGATCAGCCGCGAGCCAAGTGACCCAATGCTAGCCGTGGGCGCTTAACCTTCCACTGAAATCCAAAGCCTCCTTCTTCGACTTGATGCTGCCAAAAGCAGCAAATCGGAAAAAGTCTTGGTTTTATGTGACCGGCGACCCGAGGACGAGGCGGCGATCCCGGTACTCGGCCGACCGCTCCGAGCAGCGCAATCTCCAGTCGCCAAGCTTCCCGACATCAGCGGATGGTCGTCGGCAGATGCTCTGACCATTCGCGGTGCGAAGAAGGGCTCCAGACGGTGAACTGTACAGCCTGGCTTGGCGATGACTCGTTCCCAACGCGAGCATTACATGTACCAAGATTACGCCGAGAAGACTCGGCGAAGGCTGCCTCGCGCGAGTGGAAGGAGGACTACCTCCTGGCGAAGAGGATCACCAGGCGGCATACGGATCGCGGGCGGGCTCCCTCCATACACTTGCGTCCGGCTCCAACGGTAATAATGATCTTGTTCGCGATCGCGCATATGCGATCGGTAATTCTAACTTTGTTCCATGTTTAACGCAGCTATTTCAAGTGGTGGAAGGGTGGCTCCCACCGCCGATGACGAGCTCGGGCCATCCGCCCGGGACACAAGCGAGTCGCCTCCGCCAAGGGTAATGAGGACGATGAGGACGAATCCGAAGAGATCGCCTCGGGTCCGAAGACCCGCGGCAACGCCGTAGCGAACTCGAGGCGAGCAGAGCCTCGGCGTCATGATGACGAGGAACTCCGGAGACCACCTCGCTCCGTCGCCACTCCGCGAAGAAGAAGAAGGAGAAAGAGGCGAGGCCCCCTAAGGAGGAGGACGAAGCCGCCGAAGATGGCCTCACCGCCCGCGCTCGGAGCAGCTCCGATGCCACGGCTCGGCGGTGGCGGGCGGCCCGGCAACAACCACGCTAGATGCACCATCCATGGAGGCACCGCCGGCCTCGATGCCCCGCCCTTGGCGGTCTCCGGGCTAGGGAAGGCTCCGGTGGCGACCGCCTCGCAAAGGGTCGGCGTGGCGGTCTCGCCTCGCAAGGAGGCTCCGGCGGCAGCTCCTAGCAAGGAAACCTCCGAAGGCGCCGGGCGCCAACCGCTACCTCAACATCAAAACCGTCGTATCCCGGGCCCTGGCGCCTGAACAGGCTCGATCGCCCGGCTTGGCCCCGTGGAGAAACCGGCCGGCCTTACAGGCTGCGTTTCATTCCTCGCCAAGTGAGTGTACTCGTCTTCGCCTTTCTCTTAGTATTTTGAATGTTTTTTCTGAATTGTCTCGTCAGGACGGAGTGAAGAAGATGGGCCACCCGACGGTGGTCAAGGTGCCCTCCGCCACTAGCGAGGAGGACCCTTCCGTAAGAGGAAGGTGGATGAGGTCGCCGCTTCCACGGAAGGCAAGAAGGCCAAGCGATGACATCGTCACATCTCGACGACACAGCGGTCGCGCCTGGGCCCGTGGAAGCGACCGCGTCCACGAAGGAGGCATTCGTTGCCTAGCGGAAGCGAGCTCCTTTGGGCGGGTGCTACCTTCCCGCTTCATGACCAAAGGCGGCCCGCGGCGAGTGAGACTCGAACCCGCTCGAGACCGCCGACGGCGAGATTGACCAACGTCGCGGGCACACAAGGCCGCGCTTGCGTCCGTGGGCAGCGCCATAGCCTGCAACATGCTTGGCGGCCATCCGGTACCTCGGTCCCGAGGATCAGTCGGTGTTTTGCGGCGGCTTTGATTCTTTATAGTTATGTGTTTTGCGTTCGAGTCCAGTCCCCGTGCGACTCGCTAAATTGTAGCGGGTGGGCACCGAGTAATTTCGAGCCGCCCTCGAGTGCGCACCCGCTAAATTGTAGCGGGTGGGCAAAAGGATTTTCGAGCCGGTCCCAGTGCGCTTGCGCTAAATTGTAGCGGGTGGGCGAAATTTCGAGCCGGTCCCCGTGCGCACCCGCTAAATTGTAGCGGGTGGGCAAGTTTCGTGTGTCGACTTTGAAACTTTGCGGGGTTTACAATCGGAGAGCGATTGGCTAAGGCAGCGTCTTGAAGGAGTTGGCGCTCTCAAGAAGTAAACAAGGAGCTTGAGCAATTCTGCACGTGAGGTGGCTCGCCAGAGCTTGTCCCTGGCGGTATCGGCCGGACAGATGCGTTAAGCACCTTGAAAGCAAGGATCGCCGACCTCGGCGACTGCGAGGCGAAGAAGAAGCGAGCTCGGCGAGCAGGCGAGCTAAGGCCGCCGTTCTGCGCGGAAGAAGACCGGAAGGTGTCGGAAGCCCTCATCGTTGGGCTTCGGGACGATAAACATCGCTTCAAAGCTTCATCACGGGCTCGCCCGCTTGCTTCGGTGAGTCGTCTTCCGATCTTGTAGTTATATTGTTTGTGGTTTCCGTGGTGCTCACAACCTGTTTCCGTCTAGCAGGCCATGTGATTGGTAGCCATGAAGCGAGTTCTCTTGATGCGAGGAGTGCGTGAGCATGCTCGTCGACTTCGGCGACGCTGTCGGCGACTTGCATCCGCGCCTACCTTCAAGAGATGTCGCCCGGAGGTTATTCGATGACCTCGTTGAGGTGTGGGAGTACTTGGAGAAGGCGCCGGTCGTGGAGTTCATGGCGGTCGGCGTTCGACGTGAGCGTCGGCGGCTCGAGCCAGGACTCGCCCACTTCCCGAAGACTTGACCTCGGCGGCGTGACGGTGGTTATCCTTCATCGCCCGCGGTGGATGCGTCAAGTTCTTAAGCTGCAGGAACGATGTCGCCGCGTACTCGGGCGTGTTTGGGCGATGGGCGACCTTCTTCCGTACCAGAAGCGGTCGTCGCGCCCGAACGACGCGCCGCATCGCGACTTCAGGTCGAGCAGCCCTTCCGGCGGCGATGGCGGGCGGTGACGACTTATCCATCGAACCCGTACATTGCATTCATCCGGAAGCGCCGGACGCTGGTGCATCATCGTCGAAGCCGGAATAGTGTTAGTAGATTACGCGGTAGGCATATTTTGTAATGTAAGACAATGCGATATGCGATTGAATGGAACGTTGTGTTCATTTTGCTATTTGTTTGCGTGTTTTGGATTGATTTTGGGTGAGTCCCGAGCGCGTCCGCCCTTTGCGGGTTCACCTTAGATATGATGTTTTGTTGTTTATCATGTGTTGTTGGTTGAGTCGACTCGAGCTCGGAGAGCGGTCGCAAAGGCGACTCCCTCGAGTGCTCAGCTTTACCGCTTTCCCGTCTGTGAACGGGCGGGTGGCCGAGTCCCGGCGTGGTACTTGGTAGTTCAAGGCGACTCGAGGTGGTTGAGGACCCAGCGTTGGTGTGAGCGTCACTCCTGCTGGCCGGTGGGTCGATCGCGTGGCGAGTCTGGGCACGCTCTCTCTTGGCGTTTTCCTGTCCGATCGAGGAACCGAATCGTATCCGTCCCGGCGTGGTACTTAGCCGTTCGAGTCGCTATGCCGAGGATGCGGAGGACCAGGTCGCTGTGAAGCGAGGCAGATGTCTTGGTTCGTAAAACCAGTCGAGCTAGGCGACTCGATGGGGCTCCGGTTGGCGTTTTGTGGGCGATGCAAGACTGAAATGACTCGGTGCTCTTACATCGCACTACTTAGCCGTGCCGTCATTGTACCAAGGGTTGACTTCTGTATTTTAGCATGACGTTAATTACAGTGCGAGTGGCACAAGGCATGGAGAGTAGACGAATTTTGCAAAGAACTGCTTCTTTTATTCATAGCATCGGAGAGTACATATGTGGGGTTCTAGGTATAGAACTTTCGGAGGAGATTTACATTCCACGGCCGCTGGCCGAGTTCACCGTCCCAGACGTCGACGAGGTAGTAGGCGTCGTTGCGGTCACGCCCGATAGCGAACGGGCCTTCCCACGGAGGAGAGCTTGTGCATGCCCTTCTTGTCTGGATGAGGCGTAACACCAAGTCGCCTTCACGGAAGGTGCGGGTTTTCACCGTCGGCTGTGGTAGCGACGGGCCCTGGCGATAGATAGCGGTGCGCGATCGGGCGAGGTCGCGCTTCGTCGAGTTGGTCGAGCCCATCTTGGCGGGCGGTTCGTTTGGCCTCCGTATAGTGGACGATCCGCGGCGAGTCGTGTTCGGTCGGTTGGCATGGCGGCTTCAGCGCGTAGACCATGAAGAAGGGGTGAATCCGTCGAATTGGCCAGTGCGGATTCCCGGATGGCGGAGGGAAGCTCTTCGACCCAAAGATCCGCCGGTGCGCTTTCGAGTGGTACTTGAGTCGCGGCTTCAGGCCGTGGAGGATGCTTTGGTTGGCTCGTTCCGCGGCCGTTGGATTCGGGTGTCTGGTAGGTCGAGCGGATGTGGTGCTCTCGCAGAACTCGGCCATTGCTCCCTTGGCGAAGTTTGTGCCGTTGTCCGTGATGATCTTTGTTGGGAAACCGTAGCGGTATATGAGCTCGTAGGAACTTAGTGGCGATCTTCCGTCGCATTTCGGACTGGCTTGGCTTCTACCCACTTTGTGAATTTGTCGACGGCGACCAGCAGGTGGGTGTAGCGGAGGGCCTTCTTGAAGGGCCTACCATGTCCATGCCCCACACGGCGGCGAATGGCGGTGATGGGGATTGTTTTGAGCGCGAACTTGGGCGTGCGTGCGGTTGGCGTGCCGGCACCCGGCGATCGCTGGGCGATATCGGGCGTCGGCATGTGCGGTGGGCCAAGAGAAGCCGTGTCGCATGGCTTTGGCGACGAGGAGCGGCTGCGTGGTGGCGCGATCGCTGAGTGGATGTCGTGTAAGATTTGCGTCCTTCACCGGTTGGGCCAGCGTTGGAACACGCCCGGTGACGCTGCGCTTGTGTAGCTTCGCCGTCGATGATGGTGTAGGACTTGCATCGGCGAGCGATCATTCTAGCGCTTGTCTGTCTGCAGGCGGGTTGCTGTCTCGGTGGCGATGTAGGGCTTGGTCGATCGTTCGGCTCGGTGACGAGTGCAACCAAGGTTGCCTACGGTTGGGCGGGACTCCAATGTCGATCTCCTTCGGGGAGAGCGGCGACGTGAAGATGGTGTCGAGAACACGCGGCGGTGGTGCGGTCGAGCCGACCCGATCGAGAGGCGTCGGCCTCCTCGTTTTTCCTCTGTCGATCCACTCGATGAGTAGCGGTGAAGTGGCGCCCACCTTGTCCACCTCTTGGCGGTATGCCGCCATGGTAGAAGACGGCGTCGCGGTGCCGTGACTTGACCCAACGGTGAGTCTCCGTAGCATCGAAGGCGATTGGCGCTCATCTCCTTGCGGCTCGCATGTCGTGGAGTAGGGCCTCGTATTGGCCATGTTGTTGGTGCGCGTGAATTCGAGGCGGAGGATGTAGCGGAGCTTGTCGCCTTTGGTGAGGTCAGCACTATCCCGCTCCTGCGCCGTCCGCGTTCTTGGACCGTCAATCGAGGCTCGAATGGAGTGCGGCGGCTTCTCTGGTCTTGGGCCTCCTCCCGATCGGCGAGGAAGTCGGCGGTGCTGACTTAATCGCCTGCGTGTCAGATTTAATGTTGTGGACGCCGATCTCGGCGGCCACTTGGCGACCGCCCGGCCTCGCGATTGGATGATGTCTTGTAGTGGAGCCGAGAGCGACCGTGATGGGGTGCTCTCGGAAGTAGTCTGCGGCGCGCGGCGAGCTCTGAACCGCGTATACCAGCTTTTGGTAATGTGGGTATCATGGCGCGACTCGTTAGGACCTCGGCGATGTAGTATACCGGCGGATGGCGCTCTTTTCCTTCCTCCGTCGTTCGACGACCATTACAACGCTGACGACGCTCCGGACGCCGCGGCGTAAACCAGCATGGGCTCTTTGTCGGGTGCGGCGGTAGTGGTGCGGCGAGTAGCACCTTTTTGAGGTCGCGAGCGTCGTCCGCCTCCTTGTCCCAATCGGAAGGTGGGATTCTTGCGCATCGAGCGGTATAGGGCATCGCCTTTTACCAAAGCGGGGATGAAGCGATCGAGCCGCTACACTCGCCAGCGACTTACGGGCGTCAGCGCACTCGGGTTTACCGAAGGCGATCGTGTCGATCTTCGTTGGGTTTGCCTCGATCCCTCGTTTGGAGACGACGTACTTAGTAATTGCCGCGGGTACACAAGGTGCACTTGCTCGGTTGAGCTTTATCTTGTACCTCGCGGGTTGGCGAGGTCTGCGCGAGTAGGTCGCCTTGGCGGCGGATTTTACGACCACGCCGTCGATGTAGACGTGATGTTGCGGCCAATTTGGCTCGCGAGGCATTCTTGCATGCACCGCTGGTACGTTGCTCCGGCGTTCTTGAGGCCGAAGGTCATGGCGGTAGCGAAGGCTCGAATGGCGTGATGAACGTCGTCTTCTCCTCATCCTCGACGCCATTTTGATGCGGTTATACCCGTAGTAGGCGCCGAGGAAACACAACGACTCGAGCCTGCGGTGAGTCGATTATCCGATCGATCCGCTGGAGACGAATGCTCCTTTGGGCAGGCGCTGCTCGTGTTTGTGTAGTCGATACACATTCTCCATGTCCCGTTCTTCTTCTCGACCAGACTGGGTTTGCCACTTGAGTATTTAATTGGCGGATGAAGGCATGGTAGACGCTGCACTTCGGCGATTACCGACGCGTTCTTCGTTGAATGGCCGTAGCGACCGCTTGACAGTCGCACTTTGGGGTCGGCGTTTAATTTGTGCTCAGCTGAGCTCCTAGGGACACCGGGCATGCTCGGAGGGTTTCCATGCGAAGATGTCCCTGTTCTCACGGAGGAACTCGATGGCGCGCCTTCCTATCTTTGGGCTCATGCCTGTCCGATCGTCACCGTCTGGCCGGGTCGCTGGGACCAGCTCGGCCTGGTCTTGGTGTGCGTCGTGGCCTCAAAGGTTGAGGTGTTTGTGCCCTCAGGTTGGGCTTCTTGAGTATTGTGGGGTCGTCGTTGTTGACCCGCTCGCGTGTTGGCGAGCTCATCGGCGTGACTAGCTTCCGCCGCGATCACGGCGTCGGCGAGTTCGGCTCCTTTGGCCTCGCATTCGGCGGCCATGTCGAGTCGCCGTTGATGGTGATGACGCCCGCCGCGGCCGGGAGCTTCATCGCGTTATGCCAGCGTGAGTGGGTGCCGCCATGAATTTGGCGAACGCTGGCGCCCTAGGGCGCAATGGTAAGGCTGTCGAAGGGCACCCTCGAAGACGATCCGCTCGGTCGGAAGTTCACGAGTGCCGAAGGTGACGGGTAGCGTGACCTTGCCGATCGGGTACGCCTTCCGGCCGGGGGCGATGCCGTGGAACGTGGTGTGGGTTGTCTCGATCATCATTGCGGGAGCGATCGCCTGAAGGTGTCGGTAGAGGATGTTGATGGAGCTGCCGCCATCCATAGTCTTGGGAGCCAGATCGCCGACCTTGGGCTTGACCACCAGGCGACTTCTGGATACTCGATGCGTGGCGAGTGGTCTTGCCGCTCCGGTGATGGGTGCTCCGACCGGTTCCAGAACCGGGGGCGTCTGTCTGGGCCACAGCGTTGACGGCGGCGCAAGGCGATGACCTTCTTCGCTTCGTGTTGAAGCCGGTGAAGGTGTGGAGCGAGCCGGCTACTTTGCGAATTTTCCGCCATTTGCGGGTCGTTGTCGGTGTCCTCCCGTGCCGTGCCTTCTCGATCTCCCTGAGGGTGTGGCAGTCGGCGGTGGTGTGCATGGCGGGCTTTCCTTCCCTGCTGTGAAACGCACATGGTTGGTTAAGGAGGGCCGCGGGATCGAACCTTGGCTTGTTCTTGTAGTTCCCGCCGTCGCGTCGTTGCCCTCCGTCGCGGCGGTAGCTCTTGGGGTCGCGTTGTGCGTGCCCAGCATAGTTCTGATTAGGTCTGATTTTACTCCTTACCCTCTGCTATTCTCCTCTTACATCTACGTGTTTTGAATCCGCTCTCTTCTCTTTCTTCGAGTCCAGGATTTCTCGTGGTTGGGTTCCGTCGTACCTTCAGGGTTTCGCTTCCTCCTTTGTTAACGGTGTTCTACCACCCGGTGTTCAAGCTGCCTGATGAATCCGTCTACGGTGTTACCATTCTTTGTTCCTTGTTTGTGCCTTCCGGTGTTTCCCGACGCGACAACATCATCTACGCCAGATCCGCGGAATCGATGATGCATCACTCGGTGTTCGAACCTCGCTTGTCGAGATCTTGATCGATTCGAGTTTGTTGCATAATCCGCCTATTCTTGTGCGAGTAATGGTTTGGGTGCTGCGATGGATCACCATCCGACTACTCTTATCATTCGCTCTTGTACATCGAATCAGTGGATCCAGCAGTTTTACTCCATCCATGGAAGCTAGAGGTGGCTTATTTGTTGATACATCTACCTTCGACCTTTTTGTTTCCGGAGTGTTCTCTCGACGATCAGGAACAACGACCCTTTGTTGGTGGTGTCGCTGATTCCCAGATGAAGAAGGAACCCTTGTTAGTGGTGTCGCGAGGATCTACACGATGCGATAAGATTCAGATCGCCGACCCTTCCTTCCGGTACCATGAGGCGGATCTCGAGGGCGAGATCCATTGTTAGTGGTGTCGAATTGTGGCATCCCGCAAAACCACTACTAGAAAATCGCGTTGAATTTGTGCATTGCATCGTCATCATCATGTGTTGTTTGTCTAAAACTATTTCAGAAAAACCTATTTTGTTTTCAAACGCCTACTTTATTCGCCCAAACACGGTCTCCTAATTATTTTGTTATCGGCTATCGGTTGCGGCGTGTTTAAAATAAATAAAATTTGAATTATTTTAAGCGGGGCAGTCGAGCGGGCGTTCGACGACGACCACCCGGTAAAAATACAAAGCGGTCCACCCTTTAATCCCTAGTCTACCTGTCTAATCTACCCACCCTTACCTCACCCGGCCAATCCGCACTTCGACCGTCCACGGCCCAATCCCAACCAACCGGCCGTCACCACTGCCCTCATCACGACCCTCCCTTCCACGCGCCCCCCACATCCACGCCGCCACAAGCCACACACATAGCGCACGCCCCGCCACCTGGACTCAGCGGCGCTCACCACGGTCCCACCCGTCGGCCCCCTCCTCCCACGCTCTCTCCCCATCTTCCTTCTCCCGACCCCCATAACCTCGCCCGGCCGCGTCTGCCGCCCGGCCTCCAAGGGCCCTCTCCTCCCGCGCCGCCGCGTCCCGTCGACCTCGCCGGCCCAGCGCGCCACTGGAGTCCTCTGCGCCCGCCTCGGCAGCGGGACGCTTCGAGCAGCCGTCTCCGGCGCCCATCGCCCGCCGCCGCGCTTCGCCAAGGTCGCCGCCGTCCCCTCGCCAGCCTCGGCCACTCACCCGCCTTCCAAGGCGTCGGGCCCTCTGCTCGCCGCTGCGCCCTCGCCCTGCGTCCAGCCTCCTCGGCTCGCCCTCGGCCCAATGCGCCGCCCCGGGTCCGGCGTCCTCCACCTCCCTGCCATTGCGCCACTGCCTGCGGCGCTTTCGCCCGGTCGCGTCTGCCGCCCGCCTGCGAGCTCCGAGCCCGTCCTCGATCCATCGCGTCTGCGGCCCGTCCCCGGCTTAGCCCGAGCTTCCGGCTTCGCGCCTCTCGAAAGCAGCGCCGCCCGTCCGGCCTCTTCACCGCGGCCCGGCCCGGCCAGCCCTCTCGCAAGCCCGCAAGCAGGCGCTCGCGCGCCCTCATTGCGATCCGGTCTCGTGTTCCGTTCATGACCAGATGCGGCTGATCCGGGTCTCCTAGTGGACAAGGTAGCCGTCGACAAGATCTTCAAGATCTTCCGAGGATCCTACCGAGTTCTTCCACGAGACTCTCGAAGACCGACCCCGGAGTCTGAAGCCGAACCGCGACCCTCGGAACGCCGTGATCTACTGCGCGGATGAGATGGCCGAGGCCCGGAACCGCAGCGCCAAGACCTACTACAGACGCCGAGACCCCGAAACACCGAGGCCCTCGGCGCAGCGATACCGCTTCCAAGATCTTGGCATGGATCGAAAAGTTTCGAAGACCGATCCCGATGTGGAGACGGACCCTCGACACGCCAGGATCTACCCTCGGACGCCAAGACCCGAACCGGGAGGACGCAAAGATCGCCACAAGAACGACAAGAACTTCACCCGGATGCCAGAACCGACCCGATACGCGAACCCGACAAGTTCTTCTCGACGACAAGATCATCGACGGGGAACGAAGACCACATGTGCGACGAGTACTCCCTCGAGAACGTCAAGTACTTCACCCCGGACACCGAGACCCCGATGCGACAAGTGCTTCAGCCCGAACGATAGGACCGACAGCATGGCCCGACCATCGCGAATGCGACAAGACCTACCCCGGAGTCCGAGAACGACCCCGTCGAACCCTGGACCCTGAGACCGACCCCGAACCCCGGAACCCCAAGATCGTCGAGACCCCTCAATGTGTGAACCCCTCTCCGAGAACCCTATTTTATAAATGGTCAACTATATGAATTGTTGCATACTTAATTGACATCTCGCATGCATATCATGTGGTTTGGGGGCCTTCTGCCGATTCACCTAATAATTAAATATGGGGCCCATATGCGGGCAAATCTAGCCTTATATTGGACTCATTTAAATTTGTGTAGTGAACCGGTGCTATCTTTTATCTTGATAATGCAACATTTAAATTGCGGGGTTCTAAACAACTTGAACCGCCTAATTAATTGTCGGGACCCCGGTGCCGCTTAATATGACCTAATTGCATCGCATCTTTGCCATGTCATACACCATACATGCATCACGCCGATCTTCTGCCGTTGTATTAAATATTGCATCCGGTGTTTATTCTAGTGTTTTGCTTCTTCGCGGATAAGGCCGTTGAGTTGATGTGAGCTTAGCGATCTTGAATAACCTCGACAATGTTTGAGCGAGCATCTCCCCTTTCTACCTATCTTACTTTTATAGTATTTATTTCCCTCCTGTTGATCTATTGCTATACGTGTTGCGATGCTCTAGTTTCGCACCCGTGATATCCTCGCAGCCTTATATCGCCTTGGACACCTCCTATTACTGTTGTTTGGTAGATCGGACTTGCGTCGTGATCGCTTGCTCAAGTGTTGCGTGTCGTCAGTGCCACGATTGTTGATGTATTGCCGCATGTTGATGTTGAAGATGATCATAGCTTTATTTACTGTTCACTTTAATTCTGTTTAACAACTAAAATTGAAGTAAGTAGGCATCGGTGGGTGATAGAAAATATTTGGTTTCGAGCCCACTTGTGTCCCGTAAGACCCCGAGTACTTGATACCTGTTCCTTGTTTTATCGCGCTATCCACATCCGGGAGGTATATGGGACCCCCCTTAGCCAGAGCTTGATTCAGTCTTATTTCTTGGGGCCACAAACTAGTTTGAGGTTTTATTTACGATCCTGTACTTATGCCATGCTACTTATGTATTTAAATTATGCGAGGAGCACACTGTACTGTTTAGGTAAGCGGAGTGTTTTCGCGGTATCGACAAGCCCAGCCACACTTTCGGGTTCGGTCGTTTACGAGCAGCGCAAACCTTGAGTCCGTCTCGGTCACTAGCTTCGCTATGGGTCTACTCAATGGGGTGGCCCCTGAAATAATTCGAATCTCGTGATTGCTTAGTCGTGAAAGCCTCGTTGGGTTTGATTTGGTTTTCGAGGTTGATCGGCGTGTGTTGCTATTGGTGCACCGGCCGGGTAAAACTTTCTGAAAGCCGTGTCCGCGGATATGGACGACTTGGAGCACAGTATCTCGATCATAGACAAGCATAACTAAAGTTTATTGCTATAAATTTGACTTTATAATGACTAGTAATCAGCTTCACTATAATGGAATGACTAATAATACTGCCCACAATTGCTTGTTTGGAGTGTGGCTTGCGACCATTGTACCTGACTAGTAAGTATTGCAACTACAACGGAATGGCTGAATAAAAGTACCACCAACTTCTGGGTTTAGTGGTTATCTCATGATAATTGTATCTGATTAGTAATTGTTGCAACTACAACAGAATGATTAACTAAAAGGGCCCACTGCTTCTTTTATCAGGACGAATACCTATACCTGACTAGTAATTGCTACAACAATAACTGAATAAATAAAGCGCCAGCGTGTGAGTTCCTCGGTTGACTTCCTCGTTTGGTCTCGAGGGGAACACCGGATGGGTTTGATTGGTGGTAGTATCAGTTGGTTCGAATAGGTCTTTCTTACCCCTCTCGATAGTCGGTCGACGAGTCTCTATAGGATGTTTAGTGCATCCGCTGCGCTCGATCCACCATACCTATGTAGGCGAGGACCGAATTCTAGCCTCGCCGTGTCTTGGCCTCGATCTTGCGCTCCTCTTTCCTTTGCCCTTTGTCGGCACCTTTTGTTTAAGCGGTTTTGAGATCGACGCCGTTAGCATGGTTACCCTTCCGGCTTGGCTGGGCGGGGTTATGGGCGTCATTGTTATTCTTCGGGCTCTTAGCCCCATTTGCATCTTGTCCGTAGTCGGGCCTTTATATCGTTCTCAAGGTGATTTGGATCTTTGTACCGTATATCGTATTCTTGGCTCATGGAGTCGTGTTGTATATATCGTCATGGGTCCCATCGAGGACTGTTGTGTAATGTTATTACGTTTTCCACCATTGCGAAAGTGCTGGTGGGCACCTTTGAATCGTTTCTATGCGGGTTTGGAGGGTTTCGCTAAAACTTGCATAGGTCCGATTCGAGGGTGTCTGATGGGTCCCATCGAGGACTGTGTAATGTTATTACTTCGCTTTCCACATGCGCAGTGCTGGTGAGCACCTTTGAATCGTTTATGCGGGTTTGGGAATCGGCTGAAACTTGCATAGGTCCGATCGAGGGTGTTACTTGACATGCAACTTGTATTGCATAAGTGGCTTTATGGTGTCTGTTTCTCCTAGCATAGTTAAGATCCAATTTACAACGGGTGATCAATGCTAGTATCAATGTTGTGGTTCTTGTTCGTAGTTAGAGCGACACTTATTGAAAGCCCCAAACCACGTAAAATATGCAAAAAAGTAGATCGTCTAACTTTGTTTTGCGGGGTGTCTGGATGTGATATGGCCATGATTGTGATTATATTTGATGTATGCAATGTTCCTTATTGTAAGTTGGCAACCGTGGGAGCCATATGGTTGTCTTTAATTTATGTTAAGACCAGCGTGTCTATTCAAAGTAGTTGTAATAGTTGAAGCGGTGGGCGGCAACCATGGAGAAGCGTCATTGACCTTGATGCAATGCGGTGATGGAGATCATGTTCGTGCTTGTAGATGGAGATCGGAAGCACAAAGAAGAAAGGCCATATCATATCACATATTATTGAATTGCATGTGATGTTAATCCTTTACGCATCTTGTATTGCTTAGTGAGCAGCGGTAGCATTATAAGATGATCCCTCATGCACATGAATTTCAAGTCATAAAGTGTTCACCCTTAGTTAGCACCGTTGCTAAAGCTTGTTGTTCAAGTACCACGTGATGATGGTGTGTTAGATTATGCAAGTGTATACAACGTGAGCAAGCCATTTGCTCATGCGAAACTAAGGTTTGATCTTGACGATCCTAGCATGTATGAGACATGGTCTCGAACACGGATCACCGAAGGTAAAGCATGAATCATATAGTAGATATGATGAACATGACGATTGTTAAGCCATTGAAACGTATCAACTCTCGTGATGATCGGTGTTGATGTAGTGGATTTGGTTCGTGTGATCACTAAAACAATGTGAGGGATGTTGTTTTGAGTGGGAGTTCACCTAGTTTAATTTCATCATTAATTTGAACTCAATTTGTCATAAACTTAGTCTAAACTATTGCAAATATCTTTGTAGATCAATGGCAGCCCTACCATCAATTTTAATGCGTTCCTAGAGAAAGAAAAGTTGAAAAACAATGGAAGCAACCGCGGATTGGTTCCGCAATTTGAGGATTGTCCTCACCTGGTAATTTGACCTATGTGTTGGATGCACATTTGGGTGACCCACTGCGGTGATCTTGCCGATGAAGTAAAGAATGTTTACCTCGCTCGGAAGAATCGATTACTCCATAGTTCGATGTGCTATCTTGTATGGTTTGGAATCGAGCTTGAGAAAAGGTTTGAGAATTCAGACCCATATGATATTGTCGAGGATCTCAAATTGATTTTTGAGACTCATGCAATTGAAAGCTATGAGGCTTCGAAAAGTTCTTTAAGCGCAAGATGGAAGAGGCGCTCGTCGGTGAGCATGTGCTTAAGATGTGCGGGCATAAACAAACTTCAAAGCTTGGGTATAGTGATTCCTAATGCTTTGGGGATTTACCGTGTCCTACAATCACTACCACCAAGTTACAAGAACTTTGTGATGAACTAACATGCGAGAACATGAACAAGGAGTTGCGTAACTTTGCTATGTTAAAGAGTCTGCGAAGTGGAGATCAAGAAAGAGCACCAAGTTTTGTTGGTCAATAAGACCACCAAATTCAAGAAAGGCAAGTCTAAGCGAAGGGACACTTCAAGAAGGGTGGTAAGAAAGTTACCACGTAGCGAAGAAGACCAAGGCTGGACCCAAGCGATAATCTTGAGTGCTTTTTGCAAGGGAGAAGGTCCTTTGGGCGGAATTGCCCAAAGTACTTGGCGAATCAAGCGGCAACATCAAGAAGAAAGGTATATCTGATATACATGTTATTGATGTGTATCTCACTAGTACTCGTAGTAGTGCCTGGGTATTTGATACTGGTTAGGTTGCTCATATTTGTAACTCAAATAGGTGGCGAGAATAAGCGGAAGCTAGCGAGCGAGGTGACGATGCGGCGTGGGAAGCGGATCAAAGGTTGATGTGATCGCGGTCGACACGCTACCCCTTCATCTACCATCGAGATTAGTTTTATACTTAAATAATTGTTATTTAGTGCTGTGTTGAGCATGAACATTATATCGGGATCTTGTTTATTGCGAGGCAGTTTATTTAAGTCGAGGAGAATAATGGTTGTTCGATTTATATGAGTAATATGTTTTATGCACATGCACCTTTGATAGATGGTCTATTCTTATTGAATCTCGATAGTGGAAATACAATGCGGCCAGGACACTCCCTCATAGGCCCATGCCCCCCTCCCGGAAGGTGGGGCCACGTTGGTCCCTTCCGGAAGGTTCTAGAAGATTCCGGTACAATACCGATTAACCCGGAACAATTCCGAACTCCAAAAACTGCACTGCCTTATATGAATCTTATTCTCCGGACCATTCCGGAACCTCTCGTGATGTCCCGGATCCCAGCCGAGACTCCAAACAAAAATTCATAAACCAATTATCCAATCTATCCTAGCGTCAAGACACGTTAAGTGTGTGACCCTGCGGGTTCGAGAATATGCAGACATGATCTTCTATCAATAATCAACGGAGTGCAGGCACCCATATTGACTCCACACATTCATAGATGATCATATCGGATGAACCACGATGCAGGATTCAATCAATCCCATATATATATTCCCGTCTCGCGATATTTTACTTGCCGAGATTCGATCGTCGATTGCCGTCATACCTAGTTCAATCTCGTTCATAGCAAGTACTTTACTCGTTCCGTAATCCGATATCACTTTGTGATTAACTCCTTAACCACATGCTTGCAAGCGGTGTTGATATCGATTACCGAGTGGGCCTGAAGTATATCTCTCCGACTTGGGAGGACAAATTCCATCTCGATACATCTGACCCAATGGATACTTTCCGATCACACGAGACACCTTTATGATCACCCTCTCATAGGATGACGTTTGATGACCTCAAAGCTTTCTTCCGATACCAGGGAGTTGTATTATCTCATGGTCTAAGGAATACAATATTTGACATAGTAAAAGCTACGCAAAGATGAACACGATGATACGATCTAATTGCTTCGCTTAGTTTGGGTTTGTCCATCATATCATTCTCCTAGTGATATGATCTCATTATCAATTGACAACTCATGTCTATGGTTAGGAAACCTTAACCATCATTGATCAATGAGCTAGTCCTTAGAGGCGTACCAGGGACACGGTGTTGTTCACAAACCACACAAGTATTAATGTTTCCGCTTAATACAATTCTAGCATGGAATATAAACTTTATCATGAATAAGAATTATAATAATAACATCTTTATTATTGCCTCTAGGGCATAATTCCAACATATCTCGATTATTCCATACTCATATGGTGTTTCGAGAAACGCAAATCCATGGAACTATTCCTCAAATCTTAGGTGTTATGCTAAACTTTATAACTCAAATATCTTCCTTTATGATCCTATCATAAATTCTTTATTTTCTTGTTACATTGATTTTGCACTTCATCTTGAAATTATTTAAACTTTTCAAATGTTTCACACTTCATCCTTATTAAGTAAATATTCATATATTCACCCAAATTTTTGGAGAAATCATATGAAGTTGAAATCTATCGCTCTTGACTACACATAATGGAATTCATACAACAATATGTACAAGTTCCAATAAGCTAGTCATCCGTTCCCTTTGGCCTATGAGCTGAGTTTTAATTATCTCTAGGAAAATTTCACAAGCGTCATTTGATCAAAAATCAAAAGACTCCAAAATTCCATCCACATGGAGTTTCTTCATGTTTTCTTTCCAATATAATTTAAACGGTGATGTCTGTTCCTAAGTGATCTTTCTTATCAATTGTCTTTCGACATTTTTAGCAATATTTTTATGGATGTGATTTATCCAACGAGATTTGTAAATCATCCATCTTTTATGGATTACGACAATTATTTGAACAACCCTTTTGTTCTCATAATACCTGATACAACAAATCTTGAAGGCAAGCTTTGATGTTAACGAGCAACACAACAACCCTTTATTTGTTCTCGATGAACATCATCACATATTCTTTTGCTAGTTACTTAGGCCATTGTAGTTCATGAATTGTGTTGTTTCGTATGACGATTCACACCAACAAATTCAGTATCCAATACATAAGAACCACATTGTTTAATAAGCAAAGAATATAGCCATAACATGTATATCCTCTATATACCTAAGCTGAACAATTCTAGTCTTTTCTTTTCTGCCATATATTTCTGAGATTCTCTTTCAGTATTTCCTTTTCTGTTCGAAATAATGTATCAACATCAATAATGGAGCCATACACATGACACATAGTCCAAAGCATGTATAGTTAAATACCAATGTCTTTGGACTTGTACTTTGAAGTAGATCACCATCATCAAATACTTGGTGTTCTTTCAAATTCCATTCTTTAGTAATCTTTTAGTGTAGTAAACATTTTATCAAATATTCACCCTTATCATGGAACTATTCATGATCAAGCTACTTTTAGCTTATAACCGTGAATCGCGAGTATAATGTTTCTCTCCAAAACCTTTTGAAGGATTAGGACGACAAGCGTCTCCAACCTTTTTCAAATTCTCATCAAATATGAGAACATAAACTTTGCCATATTATACTCTCTCATGTTGCAACCAAAACATCATTTCAGATATCACAATATCTTCCACACATCATGGTTTCTGAAACAACTCTTTCAGATCCTAGATAACCTTGATATTAAAACAATCTTTTGAATATCAAGAATCATGGAGACAAACATGATACTTATACACTAATAACACTGGAATTGTCACTCTTGATTTAATACCAATTATTAAACTTCACGGAGTAACCGGAACTTACTGAAAGTTTGCAATAGGAGTTTTAAACTTTAGATTAACACTTCAAAATAATACGATACCAGTTCGTAAAGTAACTAACCAGAATTCTATAGTTCTATTATCTCAATTATAACTAAGCGCAAGGTGGTAAATGGATGCCAATGACTACAACAACTATGCAAATTTACTTTGATTTAATTTATGATAAATAGTGTTCATATTGCTATTGAACTCCCACTCAAAACAATATCCCTCACATTGTTTTAGTGATCACATGAACCAAATTCACTACACCAAGTCCGATCATCACGTGACATGATATAGTTTCAAAGGCGAACAATCGTCATGTTCATCATATCATCTATATGACTCATGCTTTACCTTTCGGTATTCCGTGTTCCGAGACCATTTATGTACATGCTAGGCTCATCAAGATCAAACCTTAGCTTCTGCATGATCAAATCTGGCTTGCTCCCATTGTATACACTCGCAGAATCTAACACACCCGATCATCACGTGGTGCTTCGAAACAACGAGCTTTGGCAATGGTGCCTACTAAGGACGAACACTCTATAACTTGATACTTTTTGAGAGGGATCATCTTATAATGCTACAGTCGTGAACTAAGCAATACAAGATGCATAAAAGGATTAACATCACATGCAATTCAAAATATGTGATATGATATAGCCTTTCTTCTTGTGCTTCTGATCTCCATCTTCAAGAACGAACATGATCTCCATCATCACCGGCGTGGCGTCAAGGTCAATGGAACCGCTCCATGGTTGTCGTCCACCAGCATCAACTATTACAACTACTTTTAATAATAGACACACAGGTCTAGACGAAATTAAAAGACAACCATATATTCTCGCCGTTCTTGACTTACAATAAGGAACATTGCATACATCATATATAATCACAATCATGGCCATATCACATCACAACACACCCCTGCAAAACAAAGTTGGATGCCTCTAATTTTCTTTGCATGTTTTACGTGGTTTGGGGCTTTCAATAAGTGTCGTTCTAACTTACAAACAAGAACCACAACGTTGATGCTTGAACTATCAAGTGCCCATTGTAAATTGAATCTTTACTATGATGGGAGAGATAGACACCCGCAAAGCCACTTATGCAATACAAGTTGCATGTCGATCGTGGAGAAAGTCTCATGAACGATGTCATGTAAGGTTAGCCCGGGCCGCTTCATCCCACCATACCTCAAGATGCAAAGTACACGAGAAGCAATTGATAATAAAAGCACCACCGCCCACAATGACCATTGTGTTCTACACGTGCAACAGATCTACATATAGGCACGACTCTGATACCACGGTAGGGTTCCTAGCATGGAAAACAAAACATTTCTACCGCATGAACACACAATCAAGATCTAATATATGATCAAGTCAAGATCTATCTACTAGATCGGTGCACCAAGTTGATAGAGTACTAACCCTCGAAGATCCAAAGCGGTTAACGAGAGCAGATTCTTGTGTGTGATGTAGTCGTTCACTTTTCGATCTCAAGATCGCGTAGACGATCCTTCCAACAAGCTCCCAAGAAGGTTGCTCCTGATCGGTCACACGTATGGTACTCGATGAAGACCTTCCTCTCTCTTGTTCCAAAGTGACGGCGGAGGTTGTAGCTCTCCTCGCGATTCCAAAGACGACGGCGTGGTGTCGGAAGTAGAGGAGATCCCGAGGCCGCCTAAGCCGGGCAGTATGGTGGAGAGGAGCCAGGCGATCTAGGATTCAGAGGGCCGAGGTTTATAGGTAGCTACCAACTAGAGTTTAGCTAGTCGGTAGCGGTTTAGAGGAGATCTAGATTGGTCGCAACTAGAGAAGGGGGCGGCAGCCGCAGGAACTCGGCACCGGCCCGAGCAACAACAACACCGCAAACTTGCCGCCCCAGCATCTACGTCTGCTGCTGCCCAAGTTACTCCAGCTGATAGAGTGATGTACGGCAATCTCCTCGTCGATCCACTGACCGTAGCTCATATCCAGAACGTGACCCCTGATTTGAGAAGCGCCCGGAATCTTTGAGGAAGCCAGCCATCATGAGAAAGGCGCTAAGCTAGATCGAGATCCGGTCAACGCATAAATCCATAGAAAGCGAGCAATGGAGGCCGGTACAAGACTCTGCAAAGAAGGCCAAGAAAGCTCCAGATCGCATCATCAACGATCCTGGTGTACGGCGAAACCTAGTATGGGCTCCCCCGAAGCCGGAACAAGCCAAGCCATACATTCACAGTGAAGGCAGACAGGTGATGCTCACTCCACTCCTCAACCTCGCCGTCGCCAAGACCCTTCTCGATAGATCGCACGAGGCGATGGACGGTCTATGACCTAGTGGCCAAGGTGGTAAAGCAAAGGAAAGGCCACCTCTCGAGGCTTGAGTCGACCCGGCTTTGCCGCCTAGCGAGCATAAGCCGCCAAGGGACAGATCTCCTCCTGATGTCGGGTCGCAGATGGGTTCATCAGAATGAAGACGGAGGGATGCACGCAACAGGAAGGATGCTATCCCCATATCCTCCGACCACGGAGAAAAGGCCTGACCTCATCGCCCATCTCCACCGCCCCGATCCCCCCGACATCGTAAAGACCCCAAGGCTCGCCATCGTCCGGCTATGGCCCCGCCAAGGCAGAGCGACATCGTCATGCGCGACAACACGGAGCAGACCTGTCATGACAGAGAGCGCAACCAAGGACACAAGAGCAGGTCGCGCCATGACCCTCCGCGTCCGGCATGCAATCACGACAAGCGTGAGGCGTCATAGGAGGGTAATAGCAAGAAGGATAACCCACCGCCACCTCCGCCTCCGTCGCCTCCTAGCAGTCACCATGGCGGAGGAGGCCCGCGTCGTTCACGCAGCCCATCCCCTATTGGCAAGAAGAAGAAAAACCCGGAGCCGTATGACGCGCGTTCGCGAATCGATAAGATCCACGAGGCCCGGGAAGGACCATACCTGGGACCATGTTGCTTTGGACATGCGATACGGTCTGCAACTTACCCCAAAGGTTTCCGGATTGACAAGACCATCAAGCCCTATGACGGCACCGCTAAGCCAACTACATGGTTGCAGGACTACGACAACGCGGTGAAAATCGCCAGGGGTAACCCCAACGTTGCCGTTAAGTACCTCCCATTGATGTTGGCGGGCATGACACGTCAATGGATCGACGACTTGCCGGAGAAATCCATCTGCAATTGGTTGAACATGCAAGAAGCGTTCACCAAGAACTTCGAGGGTACGTACAAACGTTCCTGCACTGTTGGCGATCTACAGCGGTGCGTGCAAGAGAAAGACGAGAGATCTCGCACCTACCTCTCCCGCTAGCTGGATATGAAGAATTCCTGCGCAGGTGTGCACTCTCAAACCGCCATGGCCGCCTTCATCGATGGGTTGGAAAGGGGCACGTTGCTCCGACATAAGCTGAAGCGCTTGCAGGACAATCACCAGCTTGACTTGAACCAGATGATTTAGTTGGCTAGTGAGTTCGCAGCTGTCGACGATGATGCTCGCGGCTCTCTGCCGGCAACGACCATCCCAACTCAAGCTCGGAGGAACAGTAGTACAAAGCGGAAAACCGCTCTAGAAGAAAAGCAATCTCCCGACATGGTCGCCATGACCTTTGCAGGACGAGGTGATGGCGGACAACGTGGACGAGGACGGGGAGCTGGTCGTGGGCAGCAGCGAGGAAGTGAAACTACCTCGGCACCGCTCCGCGTTCCCTAAACCTACAAAGAATACCACGATATGTCGTGCCTCGTACACCTCGATGTCAACGGCAAGGCCACCCATACCAATCGACACTGCAAGTTCGTCAACGACCTCAAGGAAGATCCGGAGTCTGGCTACAAGCAAAGTCGGAAGAACAGACCGCGAGGCAAGGGCAAAGGGAAGAAGAACAAGGAGGAGTCCAAGGATTCAAGTGACATGGACGAGGATGTTGACCCCAAGAACGCCGCCAAGAGCGATGACAAAGGCAAGAACCTGTGGCATCCCGCAAAACCACTACTAGAAAATCGCGTTGAATTTGTGCATTGCATCGTCGTCATCATGCATTGTTTGCCGAACTATTTTTCGCAAACCCCGATTTGTTTTCCAAATGCCCCATCTTAATTCAAACATCAAAACCGGGTCTCCGGGTTATTTTGTTTTAGCCGCGAGCGGTTTGCAAACG
The DNA here is from genome assembly GCA_030063025.1 of Avena longiglumis. Taxonomy (NCBI): domain Eukaryota; kingdom Viridiplantae; phylum Streptophyta; class Magnoliopsida; order Poales; family Poaceae; genus Avena; species Avena longiglumis. Next base: position 437,018,118 of record CP125978.1, read on the forward strand.
GTCCAATTAAACAAATAAAAATATGTATTATTTCTAGTGGGGCAGTCGAACGGGCCAAATGACCCGAACGACCACCCCATAAACTAAATCGGTCCACCAACCGCCCTTCCTAAAACCTAAACCTACCCAGAATTCTACCCACCCAATCTCTCCACATCACTCCCACCTATCCCGTCGCGACACCTCACCCCTCCCTCTCCCTCACCCAATCCTTGCCCTCCACCTCACCCTCTCTCTCTCCTCTCACCCCCTCTCCCCAGCCAGCTCACACACTTCCTCCACCACACAACACCACACACGCACTCACCCTGCACCACACGCCGCATGCACCCACAGTCCCAGCCACACACGCGCCAGTCACACCCTCCCTGCCCCGCGTGGCCCCACCACCTGGGCCCCACCCTGTCCCCCACTAGCCGCCTCCCCCCGCGCGTCGTCTTCCTCATCCTCTTCCTCCCGTGCGCTGACACCCCGCCTCTCAAGTCCCTGGCCTGTGGCTTCTCTCTCTCTTCCTCCGTGACCCGCCTCGCGCCTCCTTCTCTCCTCCCCGCACCCGCTCCTCCAGGCCTCCGCTCGCCGCTGCCTCCTCCCGCCCTTCCTCGAGCTCTCTCTCCGAACCTCGCCCGCCCGCCTGCCTTGCTCCTCCAGCCCATCCCGCCTCCTCCGTCCGCAGATCTCCGCCGCCCGGCAGAGCTCCGCGCCTCCCCTGTGCTCCTCCTGGCCGCACTCCGCTCCACCCGCCTCCAGCCCGGCTGGCCAAGGCCTGCCCGCCGCCTCCTCCCAGTCGCCGCCTCCGCCACTGCTGCCGCCCCGGCCCGAGCCGCCGCCTGCCGACACGCGAAAGCCGCTCGCTGCCGAACCCGCCACCGCTCCCTCTGCCCCTGGCGGCGAAGCGTCCGCGGCCTCGACCGCCTCGACCTCGCCCGAGCCTGCCGCGTCTGCCGCCGCCCACGGAGCGCCCGCGCCCTTCCTTACACGCGCCGCCCTGCACCCTCCTTCCGCTTCCGGCTCGCACCGCCCAGTCGCCCGAGCTCGCCACGTCTGCCGCCGCTGTCCTCAGCCTCCGGCGCCCCTGGGCCAGCCAGTGGCGTCCGACGCCACGGCAGCGCTTGTTCGTGGGTCCTCGTTCTCAGACAAGGCGTTGGCATTGTGGTGCATGCTACTGATGCTCGATGTGAGATCGTCCCCAAGCCAACCACGCCGATTCTTGATGTTGTTCATGTGGTGAGAATATGTCGACTATGCGGCGCATGGCAAGATCTTGAAATACCCCAACTTAGACCACTCGAGTGCGACAACAAGTTCGACACCGGCCGAACAAATCCGGTGAACCCGATAACCATCCGAGTTCGACAACCACTACCCGGACGCTAAGATCACCGTCTCGGAACGACGATCTTCTCCTCGGACGCCAAGATCTCCGCCGGCCAAGGACAAAACCAACGACATGACCCGGCGGGCCATGATGAGACAGACCGTCGTAAACGCCAAGTACTTCCCCGGACGCCAAGACCGACCCGACACGCGACCCGACAAGTTCTTCGACGACAAGATCATCGACGAGAACCGAAGAACACATGTGCGAGAAGTACTCCCTCGAGAACGTCAAGTATTTCACCGGACACCGAGTCCGCGAGGACCGACGCGACAAGATCTGCATCGACAAGAACGACACCGATAAGGCGAGACCGATGCCCCGACACCGACCAAGTTCCGCACCGGACGCGCCAAGATCTACCCAAGAATCCGAGAACGTTCGTCGAGACCAATCCGTCGAACATCGAACCACGACCACGACCCGAACCCGGAAACCCCAAGATCTGCCAACCCTATATGTGTGACCCTTTCCTCGAACCCTATTTTATAATATAACTTGTTGCATACTTAATTGTTCATCTCGCATGCATCTTGTGTGGTTTGGGGCCTTATGCGATTCACCTAATAATTAAATATGGGGCCCATATGCGGGCAAATCTAGCCTTATATTGGCCTCATTTAAACTTGAGTAGCGAACCGTATCATCTTTTGGCCATGTTAATACAACATTTAATATGGGGTAGCCAAATAACTTGAACCACTTAATTAATGTCGGGACCCCGGTTCCGCTTAATCTGACCTAATTGCATCGCACCTTTGCCATGCCATGCATCATACATGCATCATGCCGATCTTCTACCGTTGAATTAAATATTGCATCCGGTGTTCTTCTAGTGTTTTGCTTCTTCGCGGATAAGGCCGTTGAGTTGATGTGAGCTTCGATCCTCGGTTGAACCTTCGACAATGTTTTCAGGCGAGCATCTCCCTCTTTCTACCTATCTTACTTTTATAGTGTTTTATTCCCTCCTGTTGATCTATTGCTATCTGTGATGCGATGCTTTAGTTTCCGTACCCGTGATATTTCCCTGCAGCCTATAATGCCTTGGACACACCCTATTACCTGTTGTTTGGTAGATAGTTGGACTTGCGCGCCGTAGTTGCTTGCTCAAGTGCTGATGTGTGTCGCCATATGCCACAGTTGCTGATGTATTGCCGCATGTTGAGGTTGGAGATGATTCTAGTTTTACTTATCGCCACTTTAATTTCTGTTTAACAACTAAAATTGAAATAAGCAGAGGCATCGGTGGGTGATAGATAATATTTGGTTTCCGAACGCCCACTTGTGTCCCGTAAGACCCCGAGTACTTGATACCTGTTCCTTGATTTTTGCGCGCTATCCACATCCGGGAGGTATATGGGACCCCCGAGCGAGCTTGATTCATTCTTATTTCTTGGGGCCACAAACTAGTTTGAGGTGTTTTACCATCCTGTACTTATGCCATGCTACTTTACGTATTTAAATTGTGCGAGGTAACTTGCACCTGCATTTGTTAGGATCGGACCACGATTCGCGGTGTCGACAAGCCCCGTTTGGGGTTCCCGATCGTTCGACCGTCTAGCCAAACCTTGAGGCCGTCTGAGCTTGCTTACTCCGTTGCGGATTCTACTTAAGGTGGCCCCAAATATTTCTGAATCTGTGATTGTTCATCGTGAAAGCCTCGTTGGGTTTTGATTTGGTTTTTCCGAGGTTGATCGGCGTGTGTTGCTATTGGTGCACCCGGCCGGTAAAACTTGAAAGCCGTGTCCGGATATGGGCGACTTGGAGCACGATATCTCGATCATAGACAAGCATAACTAAAGTTTATTGCTATAATTTGACTTATAATGACTAGTAATTAGCTTCACTATAATGGAATGGCTAATTAATACTGCCCACAATTGCTTGTTTGGTTGTCGCTTGACAATTGTATCGACTAGTAAATCTTGCAACTTCTAGCGGAATGGCTGAATAAAAGTACCAACAAGCTGCTGGGTTTTGGGTTCACCTCATGCTATCATGTCGATTAGTAATTGATGTAACTATAGCAGACGGTTAACTAAAAGTGCCCATCGCTTACTTTATCGGGACGATTATCTAAATCGACTAGTAAAGTGCCACAACTATAATGAATAAGTACACGCCAACCGTGTGAGTTCCTCGGTTGACTTCCTCGTTTGGTCTCGAGGGGAAATACCAGATGGGTTTGGTTTGGTGTTAGCTTGAGTTGGATCGGTTAGATCATTCTTCCCCTCCGATATCCGCCGGTTGTATCGAGTCTCTATAGGTTGTTTAGTGCATCTTGCCGCATTTCGATCCACCATACCTATGTGGCGAGGACCGCCAATTCTAGCCTCGCTGTCGGCCTCGATCGACGCCCTTCTTTTTCCTTTGCCCTTCGTCGGCACCCCTTTGTTTAAGCGGGTTTGAGATCGACGCCGTTAAGCGGGTTACCCTTCGGCTTGGCACAGGCAGGTTATGGGCGCCATTGGTTATTCTTCGTGGCTCTTAGCCCCATTTGCATCTTGTCCGTAGTCGGACGCTCCACCGCTTTTCAAGGTGATTTGGATCTTGTATATTATATCTCGTATTCTTGACTCATGGAGTCTACGATATATATATATACGTTGTGGGTCCCATCGAGGACTGTTGTGTAATGTTATTACCGTTTTCCACCCGCGAAAGTGCTGGGCACCTTTGAATCGTTTCTGCGGGTTTGGTGAATTTTGCCCAAACTTGCATAGGTCCGTGATCGAGGGTGTTCTGAGTGGTATCGAGCTCGGCGATTGCGATACCCCACAAGTCCAAATCAGGATAACCTAGCTAACGGCCGAAGTAGAAGTGTCAAAACTATTTTTGAAAATCGGTTGGATAGTTCTGATTAGGTCTGACTTTACTCCTTACCCCTGTGCTTTTCCCCTCTTACCCCTACGTGTTTTTGAATCCGCTCTCGTCTCTGTCTTCGAGTCCAGGAATTCTCGCGGTTGGGTTTCCGTCGTACCTTTAGGGTTTCGCTTCCTTCTTTGATAACGGTGTGCTACCCTCCGGTGTTCAAGCTGCCTGATGAATCCGTCTACGGTGTTACCATTCTTTGTTCCTTGTTTGTGTTATCCGGTGTTTCCCGACGCGACGACATCATCTACGCCAGATCCGATGCAGAGTCTGCATCCCTCCTTTGTTTCCGAACCTCGCTTGTCGAGATCTTCAGTCTGTTTCCGAGAATGGTTGCACTCCCTTCCACTGATTGTGCGGAGTAATAGATTGGGTGCGTGATGGATTGGCCCCCATGCCGACTACCCTTTCTATTCGCTTTTGTACATTGAAGTGGACGAGAATGCATCGGTTCCCTTTTTCCATCGAAGCTAGAGGTGGCTTTATTTGTTGATGCCTCTACCTTCGACCTTTTTGTTTCCGGAGTGTTCCCTCGACGATCATGGACAACGACCTCTTGTTAGTGGTGTCGCGAGGATCTACACGAAGCGAGAAGATGCGCGTCGCCGACCTTTCCTTCCGGTACCATGAGGCGGATCTCGAGGGCGAGATCCCTTGTTAGTGGTGTCGAATTGTGGCATCCCGCAAAACCACTACTAGAAAATCGCGTTGAATTTGTGCATTGCATCGTCGTCATCATGCATTGTTTGCCGAACTATTTTTCGCAAACCCCGATTTGTTTTCCAAATGCCCCATCTTAATTCAAACATCAAAACCGGGTCTCCGGGTTATTTTGTTTTAGCCGCGAGCGGTTTGCAAACGGTCCAATTAAACAAATAAAAATATGTATTATTTCTAGTGGGGCAGTCGAACGGGCCAAATGACCCGAACGACCACCCCATAAACTAAATCGGTCCACCAACCGCCCTTCCTAAAACCTAAACCTACCCAGAATTCTACCCACCCAATCTCTCCACATCACTCCCACCTATCCCGTCGCGACACCTCACCCCTTCCTCTCCCTCACCCAATCCTTGCCCTCCACCTCACCCTCTCTCTCTCCTCTCACCCCCTCTCCCCAGCCAGCTCACACACTTCCTCCACCACACAACACCACACACGCACTCACCCTGCACCACACGCCGCATGCACCCACGCCCCAGCCACACGCGCCACCACACCCTCCGCCTGTGGCCCCACCACCTGGCCCCACCTGTCCCCCACTAGCCGCCTCCAAGGCTGCGTCTTCCTCATCCTCTTCCTCCCTTGCAGCACCCCCGCCTGTCCCGCGCCTTGGCCCATGGCTTCTCCCTCTCTCTTCCCTCCGGCGACCCCGCCCTCGCGCCTCCTTCTCTCCTCCCCTCCGCCTCCTCCAGCCCGCCTCCGCCGCTCTCCCCTTCGCCCTTCCTCGAGCTCTCTCCGAACCTCGCGCCTTGCCAAGGCCCGGCCGCTGCTCCGGCCCATCCCGCGCCTCCTCCGTCCACCGCAGCATCTCGCGCCTTGGCAGAGCCTGCCTGCCCAGCCTCCCCGGCTCACCAGCTCCGCTCACCCGCCTCCTTGGCCACAGCCCGCCCAGCCGCCCTCCTGCCAGGCGCCTGCCTCGCCACTGCCTCGTCGCCCGAGCTCACCGCGCCCGCAGCTCACACAAGCCAAGCCGCTCGCTTCCGCCAGACCCGCCGTCCTGCCGTCTGCGCCGCTGAAGCCGGCCAGCGTCCGCGACCGCCTCGACCCTGCCTCGAGCCCGCCTGCCGCCCTGCCTGCCGCCCGAGAGCCGCGCTTTTCCCTACACCGCCGCTGCCCGCCGCCTGCACCACCCCTCCTTCTCGCCCGGCCGCTTCGCATGGTCGCCCGAGCCGCTGCCGTCCCGCCTCGCCGCCCGACCTCCCGGCCGTCGCCCAGCCTGTCCGCGGCTGTTCTCGCCAGGCATTGCGTGGGTCTCTGTTCTCAGGCGTTGGCGGTGTGGTGCATGTGCTACGGATGCTCGATGTGAGATCGTCCCAAGCCAACCCTGCCGCGATTCTTTGATGTTGTTCAGCTGTGGTGAGAATATGTTGACTATGCGACGCATGGCAAGATCTTCGGAAATACCCCAACTTAGACCACTCGAGTGCGACAACAAGTTCGACACCGACCCGAACAAATCCGGTGAACCTCGATAACCATCCGAAGTTCGACAACGACTACCCGGACGCTAAGATCACCGTCTCGGAACGACACGATCTTCTCCTCGGACGCCAAGATCTCCGCCGGCCAAGGACAAAACCAACGACATGACCAGACGGCCGCGGATGAGACAGGACCGTCCCAGAAACGCCAAGTACTTCCCCGACGCCAAGACCGACACACGCGGACCCAAGTTCTTCTCGACGACAAGATCATCGAAGAACCCAAGAACACATGTGCGACAAGTACTCCTCGAGAACGTCAAGTATTTCACCGGACACCGAGTCCGCCGAGACCTGAATGCGACAAGATCTGCATGCGACAAGAACGACACCGTACAAGGCGAGACCGATGCGCCCCCGACACCGACCCAAGTTCCGCACCCGGATGCGCCAAGATCTACCCCAGTAATCCGAGAACGTTCCCGTCGAGACCAATCCGTCGAACACTGAACCCTGGACCCTGACCCCGAACCCCGGAAACCCCAAGATCTGCCGAACCCTATATGTGTGACCCCTTTTTCCTCGAACCCTATTTTATAATATAACAGCTTGTTGCATACTTAATTGTTCATCTCGCATGCATCTTGTGTGGTTTGGGGGCCTTATGCCGATTCACCTAATAATTAAATATGGGGCCCATATGCGGGCAAATCTAGCCTTATATTGGCCTCATTTAAACTTGAGTAGCGAACCCGTATCATCTTATGGCCATGTTAATACAACATTTAATATGCGGGGTAGCCAAATAACTTGAACCACTTAATTAATGTCGGGACCCCGGTTCCGCTTAATCTGACCTAATTGCATCGCACCTTTGCCATGCCATGCATCATACATGCATCATGCCGATCTTCTACCGTTGAATTAAATATTGCATCCGGTGTTCTTCTAGTGTTTTGCTTCTTCGCGGATAAGGCCGTTGAGTTGATGTGAGCTTCGATCCTCGGTTGAACCTTCGACAATGTTTTCAGGCGAGCATCTCCCTCTTTCTACCTATCTTACTTTTATAGTGTTTTATTCCCTCCTGTTGATCTATTGCTATCTGTGATGCGATGCTTTAGTTTCGCCGTGATATTTCCTGCAGACCTATAATGCCTTGGACACACCCTATTACTGTTGTTTGGTAGATAGTTGGACTTCTTGCCGTAGTTGCTTGCTCAAGTCTTGATGTGTCGCCATATGCCATTCTTGATGTATTGCCGCATGTTGAGGTTGGAGATGATTCTAGTTTTACTTATCGCCACTTTAATTTCTGTTAACAACTAAAATTGAAATAAGCAGAGGCATCGGTGGGTGATAGATAATATTTGGTTCGAACGCCCACTTGTGTCCCGAAGACCCAGTACTTGATACTGTTCCTTGATTTTTGCGCTATCCACATCCGGAGGTATATGGGACCCCGAGGCGAGCTTGATTCATTCTTATTTCTTGGGGCCACAAACTAGTTTGAGGTGTTTTACCATCCTGTACTTATGCCATGCTACTTTCGTATTTAAATTGTGCGAGTCGCACACTGCATGCTTAGGATCGGACCACGATTCGCGGTGTCGACAAGCCCCGTTTGGGGTTCCAGTCATTCACACCGTCTAGCCAAACCTTGAGGCCGTCTCGAGCTTGCTTACTCCGTTATGGATTCTACTTAAGGTGGCCCCAAATATTTCTGAATCTGTGATTGTTCATCGTGAAAGCCTCGTGGGTTTTGATTTGGTTTTTCCGAGGTTGATCGGCGTGTGTTGCTATTGGTGCACCCGGCCGGTAAAACTTTACGAAAGCCGTGTCGCGGATATGGACGACTTGGAGCACGATATCTCGATCATAGACAAGCATAACTAAAGTTCTGCTATAATTTGACTTATAATGACTAGTAATTAGCTTCACTATAATGGAATGGCTAATTAATACGCCCACAATTGCTTGTTTGGTTGTCGCCTTGCGACAATTGTATCGACTAGTAAATCTTGCAACTTCTAGCGGAATGGTGAATAAAAGTACCAACAACTGCTGGGTTTTGGGTTCACCTCATGCTATCTGTATCTGATTAGTAATTGATGTAACTATAACGGAACGGTTAACTAAAAGTGCCCACTACTTACTTTATCAGGACGATTATCTAAATCTGACTAGTAAAGTGCCACAACTATAACTGAATAAGTAATACTGCCAACTGTGTGAGTTCCTCGGTTGACTTCCTCGTTTGGTCTCGAGGGGGAAACACCAGGATGGGTTTGGTTTGGTGTTAGCTTCAGGTTGGATCCGGTTAGATCATTCTTCCCCCACTCTGATATCCGCCAGTTGTATCGAGTCTCTATAGGTTGTTTAGTGCATGCTGCCGCTGCCGCTCAGTCCACCATACCTATGTAGGCGAGGACCGCCGAATTCTAGCCTCGCGTGTCTTGGCCTCGATCGACGCTCCTTCTTTTTCCTTTGCCCTTCGTCGGCACCCCTTTTGTTTAAGCGGGTTTGAGATCGGCGCCGTTAGCGGGTTACCCTTCCGCTTGGCTGGGCGGGTTATGGACGCCATTGGTTATTCTTCGAGGCTCTTAGCCCCATTTGCATCTTGTCCGTAGTCGGACTCTACCGCTTTTCAAGGTGATTTGGATCTTGTATATTATATCGTATTCTTGACTCATGGAGTCTCGTATATATATATCTGCCGTGGGTCCCATCGAGGACTGTTGTGTAATGTTATTACCGTTTTCCACCATGCGAAAGTGCTGGTGGCACCTTTGAATCGTTTCTATGCGGGGTTTGGTGAATTTTGCCCAAACTTGCATAGGTCGATTCGAGGTGTTCTGAACCCTTCGTGAAGAAGGCTACCACACACTTTCCTTGGCACCCCCACCGTCCGATAACAGAAGACCTCTATGAGGATACTGATGGCCACTCTACCCCCAGTTCTCCAGTACATGCGCTGGTCGGAAGTTACAATTACTTGGGACATGAAGGATCACCCAGACCTCATCCCTACGGAGAATCAATACGCCATGGTCATCAACCCCTTGATTGACGGCATGGAGTTCACCAAGTGTATGGTGGATAGTGGAAGCAACATCAACATCATGTACCTGGATACACTGCAGAAGATGAACTTGATGGAGGCAAACCTAAGGCGGACCAACACCATCTTCCACGGCGTAGTTCCTGGTCAGGAGGCTCGGTCCCTTGGGTGCATCACACTTCAGGTTGCCTTTGGCGATCTTAATAATTACCGCCAAGAGCGCATGACCTTTGAGGTGGTCCCCTTCAAGAGCGTGTACCACGTCATATTCGGCCGCGACATATTCCACACCTTCATGGCCAAGCCATGCTTCGTCTACAACAAACTCAAGATACCCGGACTAAACGGTGCCATCACCGTATCCGGAAGCTTTACCAAGGCAAGAGACTGCGAGATTAATGAAGCAGCCTTCGCGGGAAGCTGTCCTCTACAGCGAAGAATTCAAAGAGATCCAGAGTAAGGTCGATGACTCAGAGATACCCACATCGAAAAAACAGATTTCCGACTCCGCTCCTGCATTCAAGGCCGCCATCGAGACCAAGCCGGTGGAACTTGTGGTAGGCGATGCCTCCAAGACCACCGCCATTGGGACGAACCTGGATCCCAAATAGGAAAGTGCGCTCGTCGAGTTCCTTCGTGAGAATAGAGACATCTTTGCCTGCCAACCTGCCGACATGAAAGGTATACCTAGGGAACTTGCCGAGCACAGCTTAAACATTGATCCAAAATGCAAACCAGTGAAGCAACCTCTACGACGCTTTGGATATGAGAAGAGACGCGCCATCGGCAAATAGATAGCTAGGTTACTTAAGGCTAGTTTTATCCGAGAAGTCCTTCACACCCAATGGGTGGCCAATCCTGTACTTGTCCCCAAAAAGGGAACCAAATAATTAAGAATGTGCGTTGATTACACCGGCTTGAACAAGGCATGCCCCAAAGATCCGTTTGCTTTGCCTCGCATTGACCAAGTCATTGAATCGACGGTTGGCTCGGAACTTTTGTGTTTTCTCGATGCATACTCAGGATACCACCAGATCAATATGAGGAAGTCAGACCAATTGGCGACTTCATTCACTATCCCATACGACACATTTTGCTATGTTACGATGACCTTTGGGCTGAAAAACGCAGGTGCTACGTACCAGAGGAAAATGCAACATTGCCTTCATGACCAAATTGGTCGGAACGTTCACGCCTATGTGGACGATATCGCGGTGATGTCTAAAAAGTTAAATGACTTAATCTCCAACTTAATAGAAACCTTTGATAATCTCCGGAAATACAACATGATGCTTAACCCTAAGAAGTGCGTCTTCGGGGTTCCAGCCGCCGAATTGTTGGGCTTCATCGTTTCCCAGCATGGAATCGAGGTCAACTCAGAGAAAATCAAGGCCATCTTAAACATAAACCGTCCGACATGCCTAAAGGACATTCAATGACTAACAGTTTGTGTTGCAGCAGTTAGTTGATTCGTCAGCCGACTTGGAGAGAAGGCTCTGCCGCTGTACAAGTTGCTGAAGAAGGCGGACAAATTCACGGATGACGGAAGCGGTCGGCATTGAAGCAGCTCAAGGAGATTCTTTCCTCAGCGCCCATCCTTGCAGCACCCGAGCCTGGAGAGCCCATGTTAATCTACATGGCGGCAACCAACCGGGTAATCAACATCGTCGTCGTGGTAGAACGGAAGGAACCGGGCTATGAGCATGGAGTTCAACGACTAGTTTACTATGTGAGCAAAGTCTTGATGGAGTCCAAGAAGCATTACCCGCACTAACAGAAGATAGCTTATGAAGTATTCCTTGCTTCTAGGAAGCTGAGGCATTACTTTCAGGAGCACCCAATCACAGTGGTGAGCAAGACTCCACTGTCCGACATTATCAACAACATCAACGCTACGGGAAGGGTCGCGAAGTGGGGCATTGAACTTGCCGCCTTCGAGATCACCTACAAGAGACGCGACGCTATCAAGTCACAAGCCTTGGCGGATTTTATCGCAGATTGGACGGAGATGCCAGATGCTACTCCGTTGCCTGAGCCAGAGTACTGGGTGATGCACTTTCACGGATCAAAGCTGCTCAACGGATCGGGGGATGGTGTATTGCTACAGTCACCAACTGGCGACAAGCTACACTACGTTATGTAAATCCACTTCAAGGCTACAAACAACATGGTGGAGTATGAAGCACTCATTCACGGACTACGCGTAGCCAAGGATATTGGCATCAGGCGCATAGTTTGCTGTGGAGATTCCGACTTGGTTGCCCAGCAGGTAGCTGGCACCTGAAATGCGCGGAACCCTATGATGGCGGCATATCGAGACGAAGTGGACGAGATAGCCAAGAGTTTCTTGGGCTACGAAGTCAAGTATGTACCTAGGGAGCAAAACGAGGCGGCTGATCTACTATCTAAGCTTGGATGTATGCAACAATTCGCCAGAGTTTTTCCAGAGCATCTACGAACACCATCCGTGAAGGGAGCCGACATCGACAACCCGGATAGAGCTGACTCTTTCGTCCACATGGTGGCAAAGGTACCTCCGGCTTGGACAAAACCGTTCATGGAATATCTAGAACACGAAACTTTGCCCGACGACGAGGTCGAAAGACGGAAAATAGTACAACGAGCAAAGGGTTATACCATAATCAATGGACAACTCTACAAAAGGAGCACTACTGGTGTATACCTAAAGTGTGTTTCCCAGCTAGAAGGTATTGAAATCCTACGCGAAATCCATCTCGGAGATTGCGGGCATCACGCCACTCCTCGATCGTTGGTCGCGAAAGCCTTCCGGCAAGGATTCTACTGGCTGACCGCGAAGGCGGACGCCGACAAGCTGGTTGAGACATGCATGGGATGCCAGAATTATGCCCGACAACCACATGTTCCTGCCGAAGAATTGTGAACAATACCAATAACTTGGCCGTTTGCAGTCTGGGGGCTAGACATGGTGGGACCGTTACAAACGACACCATGTGGGTTTACACATCTGCTGGTAGCAGTTTATAAATTCACTAAATGGATAGAAGCTAAACCCATTAGAAAGCTTGATGGGGCAACTGCCCTCAGGTTTGTCCGGGATCTAGTGGTGAGATTTGGTCTCCCACATAGCATTATCACCGACAACGGCAGCAACTTGTCACTCGAAGAAGTGGAGGCTTATTGTTGGGACAAGGGCATCCGACTTGACCTTGCATCTGTGGCATATCCACAATCCAATGTTCAGGTTGAGCGAGCCAATGGATTAATTCTGCAGGGAGTCAACCCACGTCTTGAGGCACCGCTACATAGAGCAGCTGGAGCTTGGGCGGAAGAATTGCCATCTATGCTGTGGAGTTTACAAACTACACCGAACAGATCCACCGGCTACACCCCTTACTTCATGGTATATGAAGCAGAAGCCCTCGTACCTTTCGACATACTTCACGATGCACCAAGAGTTGCCGCCTATGACGGAGATGACTCTGAAGAATCCAGACGCCTAGATGTGGACCTTCTCGAGGAGGAGCGCGTTTTGGCATGCCAAAGATCCGCCATCTACCAGCAGAAGCTACACAGCTACCACAATCACCGCGTTCGGCATCGCTCGTTTAAAGAAGGGGATTTGGTGCTCCGACTTAAGCAGAAGAAGTCACACAAATTATCCCCGCCATGGGAAGGACCGTTCATCATAATCAAGGCGCTACTCAATGGGTCTTACTACCTCGTTGACAATCGTGAACTGAAGGATAGACCCAACGAGGATCATAAGCGTAAGCGACGTGACCCGGATGAGGACTACCCGGAGCTTGATCGGCCATGGAACAAAGCACAACTACGTCCTTTTTACACTTAACATTTTTTATCTAATTGTGTACCTCTTATATGATCAATGAAATAAAGCTCTCTGGTTCGCTCATATTTCTGAGTCTTTTACCTCCTTTAGTGTTCATTTTTGGATCATATAAAACCTTTATGCACAAGTTTTGCGATTGCACTTGTGAAAATTCCACCTACGGGCGTTAGCTTAAGTTTTCTGGTCTACACGTTCTTTGTCGTTTTTATGTGGATTCTTGAGTAGTGACTTTCAACACTTATTATCGGCGATTTTGTGCTTAGGTTATTGACAGTGCCATTGGGCATCATCACCTAAATGCATGGTTCCGACAATGAGTCTTCCGACTCACGAAAAGTCAAGCATAAGAACCAAAGTAATAAATAAGCCAGCACTTGCTTAAAAAATATACATGTTGGAACTAGTTCTTAAGTAGCAGGACATACGCCATTGTTTTCCGCCTTAAGTTAATACATAGTTTTTTCCACATACGCATCAAAGATGAAACAAATATTACAAGTTGTTTTTCATTCCTTTGACACAGGCGACTTGGAAGCAGCGTCATCAGCAGCAGGAGAGTCACCCTCGAAGTCGGCAGTGTGAAGAGACTCGGAGGAGCTTTGGTCGCCGCCATCGATGGTGTTCATTGGCACGAAGACGTTAACGTCGACCAACTCGGCAACTCTGGTGTCATAACCCACTAGTGACGACTGGATAGCCTCATGGTTTATATTTTGTCCTTCGTCATCTACGTCGGGAATGCCAGAGGTTACCGTGTCAATGTCGGGATCCTCGTAATGTGCCTTAACCTTGGATAGCGCCATCCTTGCACCGGCCTGTGCACATGAAGCTTTACAGCTTGTGATACGCTCGGGGGCTCGGCGCAGGATCTCCGAGAACTTCGCCACAAAGTCCGATGCCTTGATGTTGATCTGGAGGGGCTTGGCAATGTCTTTGGCCTGCGCGATGGCGGTGTTGATGAAGTTGCCGGCAAGAACCATGCATTCCTTTGCCGGACGAGGTGACCGGGTTAAACCCATAGGAGCTGCAAATTACGACAAGGAGCACATGAGTTCAAAAATTCAGAGTATCTAGACTACAGAAATCCAAGACGGAGAATCACTTACTAAAGATGCTAGCCTCATCTTGCCAGAGGGTATCCGCCAAGGAGTCCCGTTCTTGTTGGAGGAGCTTGTACGCCTCATGATAGCATTGATTCTGCTCGTCGGTAGCTTTCTTCTGATCTCTTAAGATCGAGATCTCCTCCTTCAAGCGGTTGATCTCCTCGGTGGCGGAGTCCTGCAGGGCTTTCATTGATTCTTCATGCATCTTCAGCATGTCCTTCCTCTCCTACTTAAGGATCTTGTTCTCGCTATCCAGCTCTTAAATGTGCTTGGATTGCTCGACAATGTCCTTAGACTTGGAAATGGTTTATGCAAGTCGGAGAAAGCAACGTACACAGTGAGTACTCGGAGAATACACAAGTTTAAGTCGGAATACGAAAAATAAAGGAAAAACAGACGCTTGCTCTTGATGATATGTTCCTTCAAGAAGGCAGTTTTACCCTTTTCGGCTTCCAAGTCCGCGCGCATCTTCTGGTACTTATCGTTGGCCATGCCCCTCCGAGCATTCTCGTTCTGTGTAAAAAAGAAAAGTTAAACGTTGTTTAGTCTACTTGGAGCATCTAGCCGGAAGAATTTCCACCTAGACGCTCGGGGGGCTACAGCGAGAGTTTTTAACTTAGGAATATGCTTAGTCTTTCTTTAAGCATCTAGTCGGAACTAACTCAGTTTTCGACTAGAATCTTGGGGGCTACAGTATAAAGTTTTTAACTCGGATGTATCCTTAGCTTCTCTTTAAACATCTAGTCGGAACTAATTCAGTTACAACTAGAGGCTTGGGGGCTATAGTATTGATTTATAAACACTGCGTATGCTACTCTTAAAGCATCTAGTCGGAATATTTCACTCCACCTATATGCTTGGGGGCTATAGTGAAAAGTTTTCTAGCTTAGTCATTCTTAGAGCATTTAGACGCAAAGACCTATTTTTTCCGTCTATATCCTCGGGGGTTACATTGGGATATTCATATGAAAAGCAAAAGGAAAATAAAACTTACAAGTGCAATAATCTTGAGGTTGGTAGCACTCTCTCAAATGAGCTTCTTGTCAAGGATGCCTTTCCTTGCAAGATCTCTGCTTGCCGGAGAAGCTCCTCTAGATCGCACGTCGGAGATGTCGGTGCCGCACCAGGAACCAGAGCAGTGCTACCCGGTGTAAGCACCGGATAGACTATCTTTGGATACTCTATGGTTTTCTTGGGTGCGGGGGCGCCGCCTTCGGCAAAAGTACCAGCTTCCACCACCGCCTTACCGCAACCGATGGCATCCTTAGCTGAAACTTCAGCCATTTGGTGTGCGGCACTCTCCCACGTCTCCTGTTCGCCGACAACAACAAGCTCGGTAGAGGCACCTGAGTCCACTTCCATGGAGGAAGGGCCAGCGGCTTCCTTGGTTTGAGAGCTTGTCGGAGCGGACAAGGGCTTGACGGTGGGAGTGACAGGGGCGATGGCGGGAGACATGTCGTGATGCAGTATGTCCTTAATGGTTCTAGAAGCCCCCGATGTTTTGGAGGTCTTCTTCAAGCTGGTTGTGGCTTTCTTCCTGAAACGTGCAAAATGCATAAGTACAGGAATAAGACAGATAAATAGACGATGTCGTAGAGAAACAAGCTTACACAAGAGGGGGTGCTTTGGCAAAGGGGATCCCTGTAGTCTTTCTTTTCTTCGCCTCCAGAGCGGCGGTAGTCTTTTTGGAGTCTCCACCCTCCGTCTTCTTCTTGCCTCCGTCACCAGCATCAAAGGTGGAGCTCTTTCGCTTTCGCGACAACGGGACATCGTCGTCGGACACAACCGTGACTTCCTTCATCTTTGTATCATAGATTTGGACAGCCATGCTATCCTCCTCTAGATCTCTAAGCTGTTAAGTGAGAAGTCACCGTATTAGATGAGATGGAAATAGCTAGACGGAAGAACTGGAGTATATGTCATACACAGAAAATAAGCAGTTACCTTTGGGCACTTGCTCTCTACGGACATGTTGTAGGTGATGCTGAAGCCACGCTTCTTGTCCTTCACCTTGACGATGTCCTTGATGCGAAGCTTGATGGATTCGCTGGAGAAGCTGTCCACGGAGATGCGGAGGCTATCCCTTCAATCGTTGGTATACTCGTGCATCAGCTTCGAGTGGTGCTGCAGAGGCTGGATTCGCCTGATGAACCAGCACATGGCTAGGTCCAAGCCGGTCAAACCCGTCTCTACGAACCACTCTATCCGCCTTATAGCACGGGAAGCGTCAATGTCGGAGGGAAGGGAGGCATGAGATCTCCATTTCGAAGTTTCGGCGGCGGCTCCATCGACGAAGTCCAGGTACGTTACTTCTCGGCCGGCCAGAGGGATATCTGGGCCATAGAAGTAGGTATGCTGCCAGTTCTTGCAGGACTCGTGGCCGACGATGTCGGGGAAGCGCCGACCAGGTCGGATCTTAAAGCTAATGGTGCCACAATTTCTAGTTTCGTCCTTGTTGGCTCCTGCTTCACGCTTGACGGTGAAGAAATATATAAAGAGGTCTATCCTAGGCTTAATCCCTAAGTAACCCTCGCAAAGCGTCGCGTAATTGCTAAGCGCTAGGATACTATTGGGAGAGAGGATTGGGGGCTGGACTCGGTAATGGTTCAAGACGGCAAGGAAGAAGTTAGAGATGGGCAGGGAGACGCCGCGTACCATCTGTGCTTTGAGGTACACCTTTTCTCCGGCTTGGGAGAAGGTGTGACCTCGCCGGCCGGCGCCGCCCGCTAGGCGAGCCCCTCCGTCATAGGAAGGTAGCCTTCGAAGATCAACTCCTTGATGTCGCGGTCCGTAATATCTGAACCGCACCAGTCGCCTTTATGGGAGTAATTTTCCTCCTCCAGCAGCTCTGAACGCCGCTGGATTGTGGTCGCCACCGGTGGTCTCAACCACCGCAGAGACGGGGATGACCAGGCCCTCTGGGGGCACGACGACGGAGCTCGCCGACTTCGCCGCGGCTTCGCCCGAACGCCGCCATCGAGGGAGAAGAACTACTGCTGGCCATTGCAAGTGTCTGGAGATGACTGGCGAGATTGGGAGTTAGTTTTTTTCGCAAGTTGCGCGGAGAGCTCGAGGGGGCACTCGCTGGAGGAAGAAGATGATGCAAGGAGAGAATGAGGTGAAAAGTAAATTTTCCACCACAATTACTATTTATGATCTCCAGCATCGAGATTCGTGTAGCTTGATTGGACGGTTGCCGCGTAGACGACGTGTGTGCGGACATGCGCAGAAATTTCACCACGTCCCAACCGTCGCCGCCAACGGTTCGTATCGCTCGTGCGGGAAAAGTGGAAATGATTGCGTTCTCTGCATGTGTGAGTTACGAGGCGTTGCTGACCTACGTCTACGTCGCCCTAGCTGACATAGACGGATGAACCATCACATCAGAAGATTCCGACATGGACGGATCCATTCCGGCTACGGAACAGTACGATGAAAGATTCAGCAATTCTCCGACTTACGAGTTGAATACGGAGAAGACCTTGCAAGGTTCTTTGGGGGGACTACAAGATATTGCTTGACGATTTGCCGACATCCATATAGACGGAGCATTCCATGTAAAGATGCAAGATGACGCAAGATCTTGGAGTTCTCCGGGGGCTACTGTTGGGGATATGCTATATGAGTATCCTCATAGCATGTCTCCTATCCGGATAACCCGGGTGGCCCACAGTTGGTAGCATGGCCCATGGCCAGCTGGGCGGCCCAGTTAGATGGATCCATAAGGGAGGCCCATGCCAGATAAAGGAAGGCTACGGTGGAGTCACCGACGTATCTGGAGCCTTGGAGTACAAGACACGCATGACTAATAATAGACGGTGTAGGACTCTGTAACCTGTCCGGTTAGGACTTTTCCCTATAACCTTAGGACCTGGCGACTATATAAGTCGGGCCTATGGGAGCCTTTAGGGCACAACTTCAGACGACCAAGTAGTGATTAGCATACACCTCGCACAGCAAACCTATCTCTATAACTCGGTGTATTGCCATTATAGTGATTTAGAGCAGGAGTAGGATTCCGCCACCGTTGTGGGATCTAAACCTGGGTAAGCCATGTTACCTCGTACCCTTCAACTGTACATCTTACCCCACGTCTCTAAACACGCACTGTGAGTACCCTCCATGGCGTACGCATCGACAATACCACGACACCCAAGATCATCAAAAACGGAGTCCGGAATCAAAAGTTATTGAAATTTTCGTGCAATGTTATCCCGTGTTTTTGCTTGAGTGGAAGTTCCGGTCCAAGTTCCGGTCCGGTTTAGTAACTTGTGTTTCTATTTGCCGGAAGTTCTGGTGGGGGCCGGAAGTTCCGATGGGGCGCGAATCTGGCCCAAACGGTCAGTTTTTCCTTGTCCTATTTAAGGGGAGCTTCTTCCCCAATGGTTCCCCATATTTTGAGCTCGTTTTGCCCACCATTGTTGACCTATTTGAGATTTCTTACTCCCTCTCCCTCCCATGATTCTTACATCTTTTTGAGGGAAAAGTGAGAGGAGATCTAGAGCTACAACCCCCAAGTCAAATCCCTTCTTTGTGAAGGAATCATTGGGATCTAGATCTACAATCCCCCCAAGTCAAATCCCTTCTTTGTGAAGGAATCATTGGGATATAGATCTTGGAGAGGTTTGTGTTCTCCTCTTGTGTTCTTCCTCCCTTATTCCCCTAATAGCTTTTGTAGCTTTGTTGGAATTTGGGAGAGAAGGACTTGCCCTTGCATTTGGTGCATAGGTTTGAGTTCTCCCCGGAGATTTGGTGAGTTCAAGATTGTGGGCTTGTTTCTCTTGGGTTCTTGGAACCCTAGACGGCTGTGTGGTTGGATTGTTGACCTTTTGTGGTCTTGTTGACCTTTTGTGGTCTTGTAGCCTTTTGTGGCTTTATTGGCCTTTTGTGGCATTGTAGCCTTTTGTGGCTTTGTTGTTGGAAGCCTCCAATTGAGTTGCGGAGTTAGCCCCAATCTTGTAAGGGTTCGGTGACCGCCCTCAAGCATCCCATAGTGGAGCGAGTGCCCGCCTTTTGTGGTGCGCACTCGAGAGAATAAGGTGAGCCTTTTTGTGGCGTCGGTGAGTTGTGTGCTTCTGCATCCGGGGTGAGGCCTTGTGTGGCGTTGGGTGAGCATCGAGCCACCACACCTCGAGGTGAGCCATTTTGTGGCGTTCAGAGAGCACTGTGCCATCGCACCTCTCCAACGGAGACGTAGCTTCTTTGAAAGTGAACTTCGGGAAACAAATCTTCGTTTCCGCGTCCATCGGTTATCTCTCAACCGAGCCCTTTACTTATGCACTTTACATTGTAATAGCCATCGTGCTTGAAGTATTTATTTCTTGCTATCACCTTGTTGCTTGTATTGCTTAGCATAGGTTGTTGGTGTACTTAGGTGAACCTAGTGGCTAGGTTTTGTGATTATTAAATTAAATGTTAGTTTTATTCTGCATTTACTTGAGCCTAAACCGTAATAATTTTAAAAGCCTATTCACCCCCCTCTAGGCGACGTCCATTGCACTTTCAGCAACCTTCCAATCCCCCAGATCACCACCTTGACGACCTTGGAAGGAAGAAAAGGGAGCAGATTGGGCTTATTCCTCACATGAGCAACAAATATTATTGAGCGGGCGAGTGGTGGTCTTCCCTAGCTCCTGCTCTCGCCATGCGGGCACCACCGGAAGAAGAGGGACCACATCAAGCAGGGAAAGATCCGGAGTACCCCGCGTGAGGCACCCAAGGCATGCCTTATTTAGAGGGATGCTTGCCCACTACCTGCTCACCAGCACCACTACTTGCCACCAGCAGGGCATGGCAAAGTAGGGGAAGAACGGGCGCAGAGGACCTGGCCGCCGGAGGCCTCCGACCTACTCTCAAACGCCATGGAGCCAAACGCCATTAGAGACAAATCAACTACTACTATGTTGCAAGGGGGAGGGACCCTTACCAGTCTCGACGCCGGCCATCGCCGGAGAGGAGCGGCCCAGGATCTGGAGGGGAACGGGGGCAGCAGGCGGGGGTGCAGAGGAGGGGGAGGTTGGGGGACAATTTTCCTTTTAACCACCCAAACTTGACCCTATGCATAGTTTGTTAAGTGGGATTCCACCTAAAGTCCCACCTCTAATTCATTTTGAGATTTCTAGTGTAAAATTTTAACAAAATTTTGCACTACAAAATTTGAAATAAACTAGAATTGAGATCTGGGTGGGATCCCAATTGACATCTTACGGATGCAGCTGTGGGTCGGTGTTTTCTTGTGTCTAAAGCAATAGTGTTATGCTGAATTTGTTTTGTAATCACCAATAAAAGTAGTACTGTACTACAAAAATAGAGATAAATGTTTTTGGCAACAAAAAGTAGAGTAGAGATAAGCTGATTAAACAAACTACAAATTAGCAAAAATAAATTATTATAGTCTGTCGGCATGTCATATATAGCCTAAACGTTTGTGAATTGCAGCCTACTTTTAACAAATTCCCTCACAAAACCGCTCACAGAATTTTAGCACTTTATCATGCATACCATATCTGGATTTGATATCCATGCTACACAGACTTCAGAAACTTGATAACCGTGTAGGCAAATGGAGCCTACTGGAATAACTTCAAACAATATTGGAGCCCAAATATACAAATTTTCCGGTGAAAAGGATAAAAAAACCGAGTCGTCAAGGGCCCAAATCAAAACAAATGGACTTAATTGCAGATAGTTTAGCGCTACTTTTGCGGCTCTAAATTAAACATAGACTTCAATTTAGGGGTTCAATCCGACCAACCGGGAACATACTTGAGGTTATATTGATGTTTTCTCATCAATCACTCTCACGTCTGCCCCTCCTGAAAATTCAGTTACTTCCTCCCTCCATATTAGTTGATTTTAATTTTTTTAAATTTGAACGAATCTAGACACTATTTAATATATAGATTTATCCAAATTTTAACAAATCCAGGTCAAGTAATATGGGTCAGAGGGAGTAGATAAATTAATATGGGTGACAATTATATGGTCCAGATATTATAGTGCGTTCGTCCTAACCTTGTTTTTTTTTTGAACGATTCGTCCTAACCTTGTTGCTGGCCTGTCACGCACGTGACCCACTCCACTAAACTAAGTTTGGAGACGACTTCGCCACGAGCCTTTTCATTTTCGGAAAAGGCACGACCGCTTGAGCGGGTTGACTATATGCGTTATCCTTATAAGAACTTGGTTGTGTACTAGTGGAAAAGTATTCGGCTGTCATTGTCAAGTGCTCCTTGTGCCTATGCATACAAGGTCATCTAGCCTCGTCTTTAGTTAAAATCGTTTAAATTGGATGAAATTTAGAGAAATCAAAATCTATAATATCCAATGGTACATTAGAAAAGCGTATTTGAGGAAAGTTTTTTTTCTGGACGGGTATGTCTTTTCGGACCGAGAAGCTGCATTAATAAGTCAAAGGGGTGGTGGTACATGTTACATTGAGAATCCCAGGGTATGTCTTTTCATACGACGTATTATTATATTTTTTTTGTCTTAAAATAAATGTCATAAGTTTGTCAAACTGGAGCGAGGAGGGGAGAGGACGGCAGCTTACCTTCCGCTCGTGCCAGTGTTTGTAGTTGTCGCTAGATAGTCCATTGACCTATTTATAATTTTTATTAATTTTAAAACTTTTTATTAATAGATATATGGAATTTCGTAAAAAAATGTACAGTGGGTTTTCCGTCCATAGCCCACATTCGCATCTCGTGTACCCGGTCCGGTCAAACACCGAGAAAGCACGAGGTGGGTACACAGCTCGGGTCGGGGCTCGTCGCCTCATCAGGCACCGGAGGAGCCGGCTGTCCAGAGAGGAAAGGAGGAGCGTCGTCGTCGTCGCACGTTTGTACCATGCACGGCGCACCGGCTCGCCCACTCGCGCGGAACGGTAGAGGACGGGTGGGCCCCGCAACGTCGCTGTCCTTCTGCACGCCGGCGGTAATGCTGGGACCCATGTCGCGGCCTCACGGGTAGGCTTTTTCGCGCCTCTGCACCGGCTTTACGCGCGGGACGGGCCCAGGGAGCAGAGGGGGAGGACGAGAGGAATCACGATCCCTGCACCCGCCGTACTGCACCATGCATGTCATCCCAAGATAGATATTTTGTGTCCATCAGTATCATCCACGGATCCACCCGTAACGAACTCTCAGACACAGTTCCTAAAAAAGAAGAAGAACTCTGAGACACAGTCGAGGTCCGTACTGATGCTTTTTAAATTGGTTCATTTGATCAAACAACAACGTCGATATATATATATATATATATATATATATATATATATATATATATATATATATGTGAGTATCTGTAAAAGACACAAGTTAAGTTCGATCAAATAGCCACCTTCATTCGATCAAATACTACATCATCCACCACAAAAAATCACACACCATCAGTTTTACTTTTCACGACCCCTTGTACCGGCCCGATTGTTTGTTGGGGATAGCTACTTCAATGTCATCTAGGACCTGCAAACAGCCTCGGGTTAACGAACCACGCCGTGAAAGACCGCCGTCGCTGACCTGCTTGACATCACACATGTCGCATCACGGCAATAGAGTCCACACATGGATTGTCCCCGCCGATGTGAATCATGACATGTCTCGTTGCCTCTTGGAGCACAAAGGTCGAAGTCTAGGGCGTTCGACGTGTCGCCCACCTGGAGCGCGACGTGGTGCATCGCATATAGTGAGAATGACTTTTCACTTGATCTACCCATGCCGGGCGAACCCGTGGTGCGTCGCCATATAGTTCATGGTTTGTGCAAGAGAAACGGTGGCATGGGTCCTTCAACCCCTGCCGCTAGAAGGAGGATGCGATTTGGTTGATGTAGCACTCAGCGTCATATGATGGGGACCAAGGTCACCGTCAGCATCGACATATATTCGCAAAGAACTTGTAATAATAAGTGAAAAGAAAATGGTAGAAGGCAAGGTCAAATTTTGCCATTTCTTTACCTTTTCTTCTCCCTTCTCTTGTCATGATGCGAAGGTGTGTGATTACATGAGAAAGGGCAAGTAGTGGTAGAAATATACTTCCTGTGTCAATCATGACTTTTACCGGGGCTCTGCGCGTGTTCAACAAGCCGAGCAACGGTCCGGAAATAGGCCGCGTTTGGACAATGTCAAACTCAAACTGTTACTTCTTCCTCCGTTGTGCATAGTTCTGGTCGTTCTCTCAGAATTGAACTAAAATCATGACAAAAATTATGAAAAAAACATTTAACCTACTATTATGAACGCTAACTATACTTGATGGAAATAATTCTAACGCTTAGTTGCATTTATAATATACCTAAATAATTTCAGTCGTGGTTCACACTTCACATGCACGAGTGGTCGTGTCGAGACTTGGCGCAGGAGGACCGCGTCCATGAGATCCCCGGCGCGCCACCGTCAGCAGATGCCTCCGTGACCCCCCTCCCTGCTCCCTCCGTATTCTCCCCACTAGCTCCATCAATTCACCTGCCCCACCGCGACACCCCCTCGTACTCCCTCCTCCGCTACACCTCCCCACTTCCCTGCGGGCCCGTGACCCATGGTGACCCACAGGTCGGTCACATTTTATTTAGCCTTCCCGCACTCTGTATAGCCTTTTCCTCCGCCCGGCCCCGGGCCCCGGCACAGGCGATGGTCCCGTCGCCCCAGTAGAACATTTTAGGTCGGAACATAGACACACGCAGCACGCACTTCGAGCTTAATTAAAGCTACAGGAACTTATCGCACCCATTCCTCTCGCTTCCGTCTGGCAAGAGGGAGAGGGAAGAGGCTGATAGCTATCGACGGCGAGGCGGCGGCGCAGCAGACCTGAACCGGCCCCCCCGTGCCGCGCAGCTCGCGGGATCTGGCCTCTGGGTGGAAGGGAGGACTAACCGGTGGGGCCCGCCCATGCGTAGGTAGACGTGGGGCCCAACCCAGTTGGCGCCGGAGCAGGAATGGCGGCGGCTGCGACGACGGCGACGGCGACGGGGAGGCGGCGGGCGGCGGTCCTCGCTGTCTTGCTGGTGGTTGCGGGGGTGGGGCATGTCGTCGCCAACACGGAAGGTAAGCCGGCCTGATCTGGTACATGCTTGTTCCGTTTTCGCTTGCTTTGACGTGGGGATGGACGCTGCTGGTCGGTTGGTTTGGGTATACTCCTAGTATGGTCGGTGATTTTCGGTTGCCTTTATTAGCAAAGCTCCAGGCGCGCGATTCGTCTAATTTTGTTCTTCGCGTAAGGATATAAAATCTGGTTTCCTTTCTTGTTCCATCAAAGCAAAAAAAAAAAAAAGAAATAGGCTTTATGAGGAATTGCTGTCTTGACTTTGAGGTAAGATGCTCGATTTGATCTGCGTCTGGGTGAAGAAGACAGGTGCGCATTCTTGTAAAGACTAGTGTTGATAATAGTAGTAAATCCTTTGTTGCACGATTGAATCATTAATTGATGTGTCCCAACAAATTGATGAGCTGCTACAGAATCTATTTATTGTTTAGGAAACTTTAGTTAGTTAGTACATAATTTAGGCCCAGCATACATGTTCTTTTTTGCACAAAGAAAAGTTTTTCTTATAGTTATTCTCAACGAGCTTCTTGCATACCCACTGTAACCACTGTTACAATTCGTCAACAGGTGATGCTCTGTACAACCTGCGACAGAGCTTGAAGGATGCTAACAATGTGTTGCAGAGCTGGGATCCCACTCTGGTCAATCCTTGTACATGGTTCCATGTTACATGCAACAACGATAACAGTGTGATTAGAGTGTAAGTCGATGAATTGCTCCGATTCATGCGTTGCAAACTGCTGAAGGTTGCTCATCTTCATCCTAACCTTTTGCTCTTTTCAGTGACCTTGGAAATGCACAGTTGTCTGGCGTATTAGTGTCCCAGCTTGGGCAGCTGAAAAATCTCCAATATCTGTAAGTTCTGTGTGTGTGTGTACAGTATTTCAAACTACATTGTGGCAGTTAAATACATCTTACATGTAAATTCAGTATAAGGGCATCTCCACCCTTTATACATAAATGAAATACGTACACTGAAAGCGTGTCACGTCGTATAACATATTTATCAGTTATTTACTGTAATGTTTAGTGTCGATTGTGTGACTTGCATCTGTTGTACTCTAGAGGAACACATCCCCTATATAACCGGGCTATAACCAGAGATAGACTCCACTTAATTTAATAGGCTGGTGCGGAACTAGGATTGACACCTTGCAAGCCCGTAATGCGCGCTCTTTGGGGGTAAACTGTAAGCTAACCTTCCATTTGACTTACTAAATGTGGGCCCATTTATGCTTCTTTTCTTCGCACGAGTTGCGAATGGTCACAAATAGCGTTCATGCCTCCCAAATGCATCACTGCGCCCCATAAGCATATCGTCTTGGGCGGAAATGGCCTAAGGAATCTGTTTATTGTACCCAGGACTAACCGTACAGACAAGACCCCTGTGCACGGCAGATATGAACTTAACGTTGAAATGAACCTTCATTTGTTTTGGTTAGATATCCAGAAACCTGGCTTCTAGATTTACTAGCACATTTGCCATGCGTATCAGGAATGCACGATTTTTTAGATTTATACACTTAAGCTCATGACAGTTTGAAGATGGCATATCCTTCATTGCCACATTTTTCTTATATTTTATGCCTTCTGGAATGTGTTTCTTTACACCTGGAAACTGAAATTTATTCCTTTTTTCATAGGGAGCTCTACAGCAACAACATAAGTGGGCCAATACCCGCTGAACTGGGCAACCTAACTAGCCTAGTCAGTTTGGATCTGTATCTGAACAAGTTCACTGGAGCTATTCCTGACAGCTTGGGGAATCTATTGAAGCTTCGGTTCCTGTAAGAATAGGTCTTTTTGTATCTGTTACTTTGATATTTAGATTAGTTTTTGTTGATCTGTACTTCTGAGTTCTGGTAGCTGTCTTAGTCTTGTGTGATCTTTTCTCTTTTTGGAGATTGAGGCTTGCAATCTATTGTCAAGAAAGTGAGATCTATTCTCATCGAAACACTGACCCAGATTCCAGAATGCTATTTTGTACTTCCTCTCTACGTTACGATTTTGTGTGTGTTTGTCACTTCTGTTTATTTTGTTTCTGCTTTTAAGCATCTTACTCAGATTGAGTGTCAATCGTACAATTCAGTTTGCTTTTTTTATTGCAGCACTTATTACATTAAATTTCTAAGTTTCTAACATTTATTTGTTATTCTGCCTACTTGGAAGGATAGCCGTCTTAACAACAACAGCATGTCGGGTCAAATTCCTAAATCCCTGACCGATATCACTACCCTTCAAGTACTGTAAGTTGCATGTTGTGCTCTGTCATTCTTTCCATGTAGTTTCAATATGTGTTGGGATGAGTTTATATTACAATAATGCAGGGATCTGTCAAACAACAACCTTTCGGGAGCAGTTCCATCGACTGGCTCTTTTTCACTCTTCACCCCTATAAGGTCTTTTGTCTGGAAAAGATTGAATGATGTTTAGCCAGCTGCATTGCCAGTTTGAATAATAAATCTTACTTTTCTCCCAGTTTTGCGAATAATCCACTTCTTTGTGGTCCTGGTACTACAAAGCCCTGCCCTGGGGATCCTCCTTTTTCCCCACCTCCTCCATACAATCCTCCAACACCACCAAGTCAATCAGCAGGTGATTTTCTCAATCTATTTGTATTTGGTGAGTATTCAATGCAGTAGAAAAGATCACACTCTGGGTGACATGTGCTTGGTGCATTTTTATTCCTTTAGGCGCCTCTAGCACTGGAGCTATCGCTGGTGGTGTTGCTGCTGGTGCTGCTTTGGTGTTTGCTGTTCCTGCCATTGCATTTGCAATGTGGCGCCGTCGTAAACCTGAAGAACATTTCTTCGATGTGCCTGGTCAGTTTCATGTACTGCTACATTTCTTTTATTTGCCAAAAATTGGGTGCTCATGTTATCTATGCCACATGTTTTGTTCATATGTTATCTCATTTTTTTCTTCAGCTGAGGAAGACCCAGAAGTTCATCTTGGTCAGCTTAAGAAGTTCTCATTGCGAGAGCTTCAAGTCGCGTCTGATAATTTTAATAATAAGAACATTTTAGGAAGAGGTGGTTTTGGTAAAGTGTACAAGGGGAGGCTTGCAGATGGTACATTGGTAGCAGTGAAAAGACTAAAGGAGGAGCGCACTCCTGGTGGTGAGCTTCAGTTCCAAACAGAAGTTGAGATGATTAGCATGGCAGTGCATAGGAACCTTCTTCGGCTTCGTGGTTTCTGCATGACCCCTACTGAACGGTTACTAGTCTATCCATACATGGCTAATGGGAGTGTTGCATCACGTCTACGAGGTATGTTGTTCTTCCACGTAATAACCAATGCATTCAACTATGGTTTCCGCTGCCAATAAAAAAAAATAATGTGGCATTTTTTGCGTGAGATTTGCTGACATATTTATGTTTCCATCTATGGTGCTTGATTCATAGAACGCCAGCCAAATGAACCACCCCTTGATTGGGACACCAGAAGAAGGATTGCACTTGGATCTGCAAGGGGGCTCTCTTACTTGCACGATCACTGTGACCCCAAGATCATCCACCGTGATGTCAAAGCTGCAAATATTCTTTTGGACGAGGACTTCGAGGCAGTTGTGGGTGATTTTGGGCTTGCCAAACTTATGGATTACAAGGATACTCATGTAACAACCGCTGTTCGTGGAACAATTGGACACATTGCTCCTGAGTACCTTTCCACTGGAAAGTCATCTGAGAAGACTGATGTTTTGGCTACGGGATCACACTTCTGGAGCTTATTACTGGGCAGAGGGCATTTGATCTGGCTCGCCTTGCAAATGATGACGATGTTATGCTTCTTGACTGGGTAAGTACTTCTCAAAAGTTGGCGTAAGTTATCATCACACATCTAATTTTTTCCTATGGTCACGCCTTTTGGCTGTCTGGGGGTTCTAGTTTAAGAGTTTTTTAAACCATTGTCAGTGAGCCTGTGCAAATACGGTTTGGTCGGTTTAACCGGTTTAGGCTAGTTTAAAATTTTGTACTAGCTCCAAAGTTTAGATTAGATTTGTGAATGAGATTGTACTAGGGATTTTTGGCTGGTTTGAGCGGTTTGACCGGTTTCGATTTTTGCACGGGCTTAATTGTCACCCAAGTGCATGTGATCATGAGCTGTCCTTAGCCCCTGTTAACTTGTTATATAGAGGATATACATTAGTGGTTGACAAGCTGGCAGTTCATCCTTCCAGGACAACAGTTATGTTTAGAATGTGCTAATATGCTGTCACTAGAGACACCCAGTTGTATCACATGCACGATGCATTATTAAAACAAGGAAATGTGCTGACTCTGCTCAATGTATTCAACAACCGGCTTCATGAATAATTTAACTGTGAATTCTACAGGTGAAAGGATTGTTGAAAGAGAAAAAGGTGGAGATGCTGGTGGACCCGGACTTGCAGAGCAACTACGAAGAGACTGAGGTGGAGTCGCTGATCCAGGTGGCGCTGCTCTGCACACAGGGCTCGCCGATGGAGCGCCCCAAGATGTCAGAGGTGGTGAGGATGCTCGAAGGTGACGGCTTGGCGGAGAGATGGGAGGAATGGCAGAAGGTGGAGGTGGTCAGGCAAGAGGCCGAGTTGGCTCCTCTTCGCAACGACTGGATTGTCGATTCCACGTATAACCTTCGCGCCGTGGAACTGTCTGGCCCAAGGTGACGGACGGGCACCATTCTCCGGCATGGGCACAACCAACATCCCATTCAGTCTAATTGTTGCTTTGTGTATATGATGAAAGCTAGCTGGTTTTGCTTAGTAAACCACTTTAAAGGATGAAATTCTTTTCCTCTTTCCTCACTAGACTCAGAAATTGAGGTAGGCTGCAGTCATTTGGCGAAGTAAAAGGCATATACTTTGTGTTCAATTTGGAAGACACTGGTAGCAACCTGATGTACGCAAACTCTCTTTATTGGAGCATAGTCTTCCGTTTCCCATTTTTCTCTTTGATGTCGCCGCCAAGCTACTGTCAGTCAGTTCAATATATAAGTGGAGAACCTTAATAATAAATCACTATGTAACAGGCGTATCAAACCCTATCCAGCGTGGGACTGGCACATAGTCATCTGAAGTCCTTGAAACCAAGATCGTGTTAGAAATCTTCTGATGAACTGGTGACTGCGAAAGGAAGTGTTACAGCCTTACAGGGTGCACGAGCTGTGCTATACTGTTTATATTTACCCTACCATTGTACACTATGTACATATCTTTATCTATTACACAGCATGTACATAGATTCATCGTATTCATATACCGACAGCTATTCTACATCACCTCGTGGGGTAAAATTGCACATGGGCAAGCCAAAAATAATGCGGATGATAGCCGCAACGGATGGCACCAGAAAAAAAAAGATGGGTCAGCTCTCACTGTTGAGGGTGAGCTCAGGCAGTGCCAGTTATCAATCTCTCCTGTTGGTCCAGCTTCTTCACCTTGAGAAGGCCAAGCAGGATTTGTATCCCAAAGAACGCGCAAACAGAGTATGCGATGGTTGCTGGCATCTGCAGTTGACAATTGAAAGTGTTTATTGAAGAATTTTGTGCGAGTGATTTGATGAAAGCTGAATGCAGTCTCGTTGGAAACTTACCCGGATCGAATTTAGGTGCAGGATGGTAGCGAGGTTTACCAAACTGCCTGCAGCGACTCCCTGGGTGACAGATAGCAGCATTTGAGAAAAAAGAATCGCATTGCGCTCAAGAATGACATGAAGTGCTTAATTAATTGATTGAACTCACATATCCAATTGTTTTCTGTACAGCAGCAACTCTTTGAAATGACCGTTCTGATTCTAATGCTCTGACGCGAAGCTTCAGATCACCTTGCTCCTGTTATAAACATAAAATTAGGCAATTTGAGTTCATTGTTCATTGGCACCAGTAAACCACAGAAATCTAGGAAAGGAACATTGTACATACCAAACGCTCCATGATCTGTGCAAGCTTTTCAACTCTGTCAGGTTGACGAAACACATTGTAGAATGCACGGGATTGCCTGTCCCATCTCTTCCTTGCATCCTGGTGTACAATGAAGAGCACTTAAAACTATCAATTTTCCACATTAAACATAAACGGATGCGCCATCAATTACATAGGTCGAAACTATGGACCAAAGGTTAAGAATACTTGCCTTAACAAGTACTTCAACACCAGCTTCATTAAATCTGAGTAACTCCATGGCATATCTAGCAGTTTAAATAGATGTAACGAGTCAGAGCTGGAAAGGCCAAGTAGAAATTGTGCCAATTAAGAACATGACATGCTACTGATGCAGAAAATACTCACGGCTTAGCAATCTCTGTAATATCAAATCTAGGATCTAGACCTTTCCCAATACCATCCAGTACTGCAAAGAACAGAGACAGCATAAGGAACCATGAAACTACGACTGTATGTTACAGCCAAGTTTCTTCACATCTAAAATTATCAGACCTGAGAATGCTCTGACAACAAATGTAAAGGTGGCAGGGAACCGAAATGGTTGATCAGCAGCGATTGCCAAAAGATCCTCTCCTGTAGAATTTTGATTCAAGTAAAAACTAAAAGCAAAAGCAGTAGAATAACATGTATGTTGACATGCTTCTTTCTCTCACATTCCCTGAGATATTGCAGAAATCAGGGATCAAATACCTATAGCTGCAAGTCTCTGCTTCTTCTTTTCAAACTTTTCTTCCTTAGATAATTGTTTTTTAAATCCTGGTTCCACAGTTGCCATCTCTCTCTCTTTCCTTTGTGCAGCAAGACGCTCTTCAAAGCTATAAATAGATAATAAATAGAATAAAGTGAGGCCAAGCGTCATTGTCCATCTTATTTAACAAAAATCACATGCAACTAATTAGAAGAAGCGTCCTTCACATTTAACACAGTTTACATGTAACTAATTACATGTGACTACCTATCAAGGAAAAATTGAGCTGTTCTTCTCACAGCTGTCATATCTCCAGTAGGAACAAGGACACCCATTTGAACCATTGCTTGAAGCACCTGCATGAATACACACTTATATATTTTGCAAAACTTACAGGGCCTAAATTGCACCCAGCAGTTAAACTACCAAGAAAACATACTTTATCAGGATCCTTTTCATAAACTCCATAAAATACTTCAAGCAACCCTTCACGTATATTTGGACTAATACTGCAAGTAAGAAAAATGAATATTAGATTAACTACACAAATGGACTTTGCAGGGGACAAAACGATCATATGCAACCTTCCCATCATCCCAAAGTCATAGAAGATAAGCCTCCCACCATTGGCATCATCAACAGCAATGTTCCCAGGATGCTGTAAGGAAAATTAATTTAACCAGAGCCCTGCTGCATTTTATCGAGGTGCTAAAAAGGAGCACAAGACAGTAATTCTCTATCATGAAATTTCTAATCTTGAAGACAATGCTATATTTAACTCCATCTTTTTGTCTGACAGAGCTGCAGCCAGTAAAGTTGCCAAGGTTAGAGATAATTTAATAATTTGGGATGCACATGCGCTTTGCTACTGGGAATATGGTAAAGCATTGACCACATAACCACCTTATAGTTTCTCTTATACATGATCATTTTATGACTTATCTGAATACATGCAGTAGAAAGTTCATTCCTTTTCTGCTTTACTGCAGAAGACTTTTCAAACTTCTAAAAGAACCATTGATGTAGTAGGTATAAAGTAAAACGAACCTAAAAAAAGGTATATTCGTACCTGTTCAAGTTATCGAGAAGAGAACAAATAAAGTCAAGTAATGAATATAACATCCATCTGCTACAGCACTGTTTTCACTTTATACGTACTTTTTTTGTGATTTTTTTACTGTACCCATCAACCTTGTCAGATTTTGGAACGCTCAAACTGGAAAGGGGGGCACGAGCTCCCCTGGACACGGACTCCAACTCAAACAATTATAGGCTATAGCATCATTCAGTACTTAAGTACAGTGCAACTAACGGGTCAGCATGGAAAATCCATGCGATAAGATCTGCTCAAGGTAGGATTCGACAGCATACCGACCTAACCTGAAAGAGATTGAAACAATCAGTCTAAGTTGGCACATCAAATTAAGCTAAGGCTGACTAGTGTTTAGCACATACCTTTTCCTATCAAGTCCTAACTTATCTATCTGCTGTATCCTATTTATCTTGATTCCTGGGACGTACTCCATTGTTAGAACCTGCAAAGGACACAGAAATAAACTTAAGTTTTATTTTTTGTCCTATGTCGCTTCAATTGAGAATCTATTCACAAGTTTCTGTTAGAAAGAACCTGAGGTGTAGTATACTCCCAGTAAATTGACGGGACCTTTACATAATCCATGTTTTTGAAGTTTTCAGCAAACTTTTCAGCATTAAATGCTTCCTTAGTATAGTCTATTTCCTATAAGACAATCATGAGCTGCTTAGATGATTTGATTTGATGTAAATAAAGAAGAAA
Source organism: Avena longiglumis (assembly GCA_030063025.1). NCBI lineage: Eukaryota > Viridiplantae > Streptophyta > Magnoliopsida > Poales > Poaceae > Avena > Avena longiglumis. Next base: position 437,050,944 of record CP125978.1, read on the forward strand.
AACAAAAAACAAATGGCTGAATAGAGTTTTTCTTTTATATCTAGTATGTTGGCATGAAGAACTCAGAGCAGGAATAATACAGATGATGCCAACATAAATCAAGCGCACCCCTGACACTAATATGAAAGCATTGACAGCAGTACACAACGTTGTGATACCAAGAGAACTCTATCTGCTCACCAAATGATCTCAATTTAATTTCATCGAGGAAAAATGTATAAGTGAACAATATTCTTTCAGATGGTCTCATTATATAACAGGCATTATCTCAGAACCCTGAGTTTTGATAAGCATGAGATGATAACAGAATATAGGTTGTGAAACATAAGACAGCCACACCTAAGTCAAATGGTTAAAATACCTGATATAATACATTGGCACATTCATCATATATAGCAACCCAGTCTCTCTTGGCGCCATCTGACTTGGGATCCACTTTCTGAAGGTATTCTGCTATTACCTAGAAGAGAATCAGTTGAGTCATTACCTGATGGTTTCAAATGAAGGAAATAATAACAGAGTGGTACAATATGCTAGGGAAAAGTACAGATTTGAGTGACTTGCCCTTAAGTTCTTCAGATCAATATCAAACAGCTCTTTCAGACCAGGCCTTTGCACTTTGAGTACAACTTCTTGGCCATTCAGGCTTGCCCGATGAACCTGGCCTGCCAAAAAGGGATATATTGTTACAGTGTCAAGTTGCTTAACGAAATCAAATGTCTTAGCTTTAGTCAATATTCACAATTACATATCTATCCTGCAAGGTTATTACCGAGGCTAGCAGCAGCTATTGGTTCAAAGTCAAATCGATCAAATATCTCATTTACAGGTGCTCCCAGCTCCTCCTCAATAGTTGACACAGCTGTCTCTGAAGGAAATGGGGGAACTTGATCCTGCAAAAGATCATAACACTACTTTAGTATGAAGAATACTGCTAATTTCAAAAATCTTGAAAATATATGAGAACTTTTAACTATCAGTGCAAACAGGACAAAACTACACATCTCTCCTCTTTTTCAGACATTGGTAACTGGAGATGGACAAGAATGACTATTTTACTAGGCTGATCTAATGATTAACTGAGCTAACTTCTGATACATATTTATGCATAGATACGAAACTGGAGATGTAGCCTCTTTGGAATTTCGATCAGCAAGAAAGTACAGGTTTCCTATAGTAAGCTATGACAGATGCAAACTTCCAGCTGGCCAATATCCACCACAGGTGCTATGTATGTGCCCGGTTATATTTTGGGAAAGGATAGAAGTGCAGATGCAAACCTGCAATTCAGATAACTGATCCACGTATTCTTGCGGAAGAATATCTACTCTGGTGGAGAATTGCTGCCCTATTTTAATAAATGTGGGGCCTAATCTCAAAATACTCTCCTTCAGCCACTTGGCAAGAACTTTCCTCCTCATTTTCCTTTTCTCTTCCGTCATGCCCCCTATAAAAGTAATTATAGAAGTTTAATAAATCTGAGCAGTTTTGTAATAAAATTCGAGGCAATTAGCAAATGCTTTAGGAAAACAGTTTTAGATGGAATATGTAGGAAACTTCAGGACACCAACGGACATCATCCAGTAAGATATATGTTCAGTGCATTGACCAAAATGCAATTTACGATGTTTTATAGGATGAAGATATTACGGGCTTACATTATTTCTCCAAGTTATCACAATCTTTTTTTTGCAGGGTAAGTTATCACGTGCTATGATCCGATAGCAAGGTACACTTTTATGACATGTAAGTAAAAGTAGGTGTGACTATACTATATCTCAAAAACAATGGATTGTGCTATTATTCTGGAAGTACAAAAATAATTCTAATATGCGTCTCTTAAGTATTTTGCAAGCGCATATACTAATACAAAGAAACATGTAAGGCTGCACCCGCTTGATGAGATAAAATGAACCGTGCAAAAAGTATGGCACTGAAAAGTTACAACAATACTTTGGTATTATGGGACACAACCCAAAGAATGTACCCCCTCTGTCTCGAAACAGATGTCGTCAATTTGTCTAATTTGGATGTATCTACTGTCTAAATAGTGTCTAGATAGATCCAGATTTAGACAAAAAGCAGGTTAATAGACAAATTTACGACATCTATTTCAAGACAGAGGGAGTACAAGAAAATGACTGGCATTTAGTGGAGAAGGAAAGATAAGCAAATTCAGGCACATAAGCTTGACTATATATGGAGTAACATTTAATAATATGGTATCATTCCTGTTGGTTCAAGCCCTAACCTCGATAAGTGAACTTCTGGTTGTTGAGCCAAACCTTGAATATAAATGAGAAAACAGAGCCCCATATTTCCAAAGTTCTTTGAATCGTTGAGTAGGTTTTAAACCGGTTCCATCGACCGCCAGGAACAACAGACACCTGCGAGATTTAGATGTTCAACCCAAAAAGGGAAAGCAACAACAGACATAAAAAATTATTTGGCCGGTTGCAAATGAAACAGTATCAACACAGACAAAATGTGCAGGGCGGAAAGGCATGCTTGCAGGCTTACAAGCTGAAAGCAATGCGGAGCGACACGATAAACTAAGTGACTCGCTTGTTTATTTTTCTGCAACTAAGCAACCAAGTTCTCCATCACGGTGCTCATGTTAGTACTACTCCTTTCTGATGATGCTACTAGCTAGCTACTCTGCTCCTGCCTGCATTTTGTACTTCATTCCAGCTACTAGAAGAAAACACCGAGCGAATTACTCCTCGCGTTATAGTGATGTGCCACCGAAGTCAAGCGGAGTGCATGCTTCTGCCAAAGCAACATCCATCACAGTCCAGCTAACTAGAGGAGAGATACTGAACATTTGCGCATCTGTCGTGGAAATGTCACAGCCTAACGATCGCACATGTGTAGACTTATATGCATAGCATAGGTGATGCTGAGAAAGCAAATAGTATTCACCTTGGGCAAGTCCTCCCCGTCGCTTCGCTTAAACCACGCGTCCTCCTTGCTGATGTCCTCCACCCTCTTCTTCCTCCTCTTCTCATCCTCCCCCGGCAGCGCAGGGACGGACACGACGGAAACGCTGCTCCGGGACGCCGCGGCGGACTTCACGGTCGCTCCGTTCCGGCTCCCACTCCCGTTGCCGTTGCCGTTGGAGCCGAGGTAGGCCTCCACCGCTGCATCGTCGTACCCGACCCTGCTGACGCTCCCGTTGAGCCCGAACTTCCTGGCTTCCTCCTCGGTAGGCGCGGACGAGGCCTGCTCCTCGAGGACGGATAGAGCTAGGCGGTCCTTGGGTCGGCGGCGGGAGCGGAGCGGAGGAGGGGGGCAGCGGAAGCGGCGGAGGCGGAGGTGGTCGGGCACGGAGAGCGAGGTGGAGGCGACGAGGGAGGCCGCCGCGGCCGCGACGGACATGGCGGGGCGGGGGCTAGGGTTTGGTCGGTGGGGTTTGAGCCGGGGGGTGGGGGAGTGGAGGGGGAACCGTGGAAGCGAGGGGGAGGCGGAGGAGGTGGGAGTGGTGTGGAGGAGAGAGGGAGGCGAGGCGAGAAGCGGGAAGGGGGCAGAGAGAGAGGTGGAGGGAGTGGAGCCACGTGGTTGGCACGGAGGATGAGGCGATCTGACGTGGGGAGAGCGGGTTGGGTGGAGGAGAGGCGGTGGGGTCCAGCTGGTTGGGAAGGATCACGTGGATTTGTTTTTTCTTTTGGAGCGTACGTGGAAAGGTTCAACGCCTCTACTTCTTTTTTGTTCCTTCTCTTTCGTGGCCTTCTTGGGTCGTGCGTGTCCTTTTTGTTGGAGACTTGGAGCTGTGCTGCGCTCTGCCGTGAACCTGTGATGATGGGGATATGCCCGTGTGTTGTATCCTTTTGGTTGGAATTTTACGTGCCAACTGCCCCAGCGGTGGCTGCCATGGACGGTCGCATAGATGCCGCAGCAGTGGGAACTTGTGCCGAACTAGCAATCTCCTCCTCTCACCAGTTTATGCAGGCTGCAGGTGTGCAAAGATACCCTGGTCTGGTGTACTGAACTTCACGTATGAACCTGTGGAATCTTACGACAGACAAAAACTATCCGTTAGACGACGGTTTAGTAAGCGTTAAATAGAGCTAATTCTCTTGTTCAGCACCACCGGATCCTTGGCGCAATGGTAGCGCGTCTGACTCCAGATCAGAAGGTTGCGTGTTCGATTCACGTAGGGTTCAATTTCCCTAATTGTAGTCCGGTTCTTTTTTTTTCCCATCGAGGAGCCGATCCGTACTGCAGTATTTTTTGGGGGCATCCGTACTGTAATTCACCAATCGTCATGCAACTGTGTTCCTCCGCTTCCACGCGAAGCTTGGTTAGTGGCGGGCTCGCCATCAGCACGCCTCGGGAGTCAGGTTGGCGCAGACCAGCATATGTACAAATTCTAGTATTTTTTTTATTTTTTTTTTAACAGGAGAGCCCCGAAGGGCTTGAAAGCTTTCTATTAATCGCAAACAGCAGAGGTGTACAATATTACAGAAGACCCCATAAGAAACAGAAAATAATACATAGGTCCCCATTTAAAGTGGAGAAGACCTCGCTGAAAGATTTGAGATGCAAAGGTCCTCCCTATCTCCGTTCGAAGCAGAGGTCACCGACCGCCGAACACCGCCGCGGGGACGACACCACTTGCTTCAGTGCACGACGTGAGACGCGGCCGCTGACCAGAAAAGAGGCCTCTGATGGAGGTTAAACAGATGCCGGAGCTCACCGGCTTTGACTGACGGCACTCAGCCGTCCAGATGATGCCCGCCGATGTCGCTTCCAAACTCCGGAAATCCCCGACGCAATATTCCTCGCAAGCTCCGTCGAAGTTGAGCGACCCGCACTCCAGCACAACACTCGTGCCACAGGTGGGCGAAGGCGGGCAGAGGTGGTCGAAGCAGCAAGGAAGAATCCGTCGGAAGGGGAAAGACCGAAACTCCCCAGAGCGCCCAGGCCAGACAATACCCATGCTGCCACCCACGTCCACTCCCTCGCCGCCACGGCCGGCCAAGAGGAACGGATGAAAGCAACGGCCATCGAAGCTAGCCCGAGCACCACACTTACGCTTATGACAAGGATTCGCTTGGAGTAGTACCGCTTGTCTTCAACCTCAAGTTCACCGGGAGCACCCAGCGTGGCCTCCCGCCACAGATGGGACAAGAGACAAAATCCTTGCCTCCATCGTCGCAGACCGCTCAATCCCTCCTCCTCGCCCACCACGGACGGAAGAGGGAGCGAGCAAGCCAACGAGAGGGAGGCGAGCTTATGAGGAGGACTCCGTCCAAGACAAGACAACACCAAACTCCCACCGGAGGAGCTCATCGAGACCGCTCGACCAGCTCTTGGTATCGCCATGAGCACCAACAGAGGAGAGTCAACAAGGACTAGAGATCAAACAGCTCCACTGCCGTTCAAGCTCTAGACCACCGCCTTATTGAAGGAAGCAAGAAGGCCTTCATCCCCTCCATCCCAACGAGGACGGCGGCGAGGAGAACCAACAGCCACCGCCGGATCTGGCCCGAGAAATCCGGCAAACTCCGAACGGCATAGCGCCAACTACCGGGACAGAGCCCAAGCCTACTCCTAGAATACACACTACCGCCGCCGGCACCTTCCCTCAGCCCACCGGCAACGCCGACGAAGGAGGCGTCGTGTCGGCCCGACGAGATCTGGTTTCCTCTTGAGAACTGTAGCAACAAATGCTAGCATTTTTTATTATTACAAATGCTAGTATAAGAGTTTCCAAATATAATCTTGAAGAGAATGAACAAATGATGAATAAAGGAGTGAAGGAGTTGGCAATGGCCTTGATGCCATTCACCAGGATGCTAGCTGAGGATTTGTCCATCCTCGACAAGTTAAGTCTTTTTTTTAGAGCAACCACATATTTCACTAGTTGAAAATCAAGTTAACTCCTATATTTTACTGCAACAACCGAATCTAGCGGCCTCCGCCAAACTCCAGCGCCGCCGAGACGAACGCCGAAAGAGACGTCGAACCTCCACCATTGCAAGATCCAAAAAAACACCATCGCCAACAAGGCTTTGTGAGTCGATGAACAGGCCTGCTGCACGCAGCGAGGCACATGTCGCTGTGACATGTCGACCGGGGGACGTCCCCGTGCTGACTTAGACCAAGATCCGTCATCTTCCGTCGACGAAGTCGAAGGAGAAAGGCAGATCCACCACCTCCAGACCAACATGCTTGCTCCAGAGAAACCACCTCGTCCCGACCACCGGTCTTTGAACGAGAGACAAGCAATCTAATAGGAGAACCACCTTATCATGCCCTTCCTCTTGAGCTGGCAAAAACGCATGTCGTAGAGCCAAGGCTCCGGCCTCTTCCGGGGACGCGAGACCCTGGAGCTGTTGCCGAGAAGCAAACACATAGCCTCCCAAGTGATCTCTGGCCACAACAACCCCCATCTTGCCCACGGACTCAAAAATCGCTGCATCTAAATTGATTAGTAAAACTCCAGGTGGAGGCGGACACCATTTAGGAACTGGCTCATTGGAATCATACCTAGGCACCGGAATACTTTTGAAGAAGTGCTCCCTGATCAAATCAATATAAGCAAGGATCTTATGGCATGCCCGCGACGAACAAGGCTTCTCTGAATTATTTCTAGCATCATTCTGAGCCTCCCATATATGCCAAAGACTGGCCACTAGAGCAGTAGCTTATACCTCATCAGATCATTCCAGAAAATCGAACAACCACTGCTTGTTGGTGGCGAAGTGTTTTTCAGATTCAAATGAACACGCTGCTTTACTTCTATTCAAACCACGCGAGCGAATTGGCATGACAACATGGCATGCACACTGTCCTCCATCCTCCGTAGAAAATACAAAGCCCGACATCTGGCACTTGCCTTTGCACAACTGGACACCACCAGTGGGAAGACAATCATGCAGGACCTTCATCTTGCCAGGTGTCTTGATCTTCCAAATTACCTTCAACTGTTTCTCGCTGGTCATCCAGTTCAAACTCAGACCACCCGCTTTTCTTTGTGCCTGTAAAAACTTGGTCAATAGTGCCATCTTATACCCAGACTTCACTGTGTAGGCACCATGGCGGGTAAAAGGCTTGCAAGGAAAATGTACCTGAGCATGACGGGAAATAGGAACTTGAAGGATCTGCTCAGCTATCGGTGGTTCAAAGAAGGTATTGACATTCTCGATATTCCAAGTATTAGTAGCCTCATCAATAAGCCAGTTAACCGTGCCTCTATAGGGACTCAATTATCACAAGATCTTGACCAACTTGCCATCACCGATGCCCAACAAATGTCGTGATATAACAAACCCCTCCCATGCAATAAGCTTCTTCATGTGTAAGAAGCTGATATTGGTTTTGGTGCATGCCAAAAATCAGAGTATGTGAAGTATCTACCCTTCAACACTCGCACGAAAAGAGAGTCTGGGACAGTAAGAAGACACCACCCCTGCTGTGTGCAAGCATTTCCTGGTTGAAGAGATTGAGATTGTGAAATCCCATGCCTCCTAGTGCATTTAGCGTTGTCAACCATGCCCAGGACTTCCAGTGTATCTTCTTCCCATCTTCCTCTCCCCACCACCGATTTGCTATGATCGATTTGATCTTATCACATGTGTGGTGCGAGGTAATTGAAAACAACTCATGACAAATGTTGGAATAGCCTGGATAACTGCCTTCAACAAGGCCTCGTTGCCATCCCTAGACAACGGTCTACCCAAAAGACCATTGATGTATTTCTAAATGTTGTCATAGAGAAAGTTGAAAGTGGTGTGTGTGTGTGTGTGTGTGGTGGGGGGGACGTCCAACCGAGGTAGGCATCCCGAGACAAAAAAAAACATTTAGCACTTCACTCTGCACTTGCAATCTTGTTATCGTTCTTTCTTTCACTTGGTTAGGGCAACGGTGACCAAAGAAAACCGACGACTTCTTCAAGATTAAATTTCTTCCACGAACCCTCGCAGTAAACCTTGAGCAGTGGCGGGCCGTCATGGAGGCCAAACTGGGCCATGGCCCCGTAACATCGGCGCAATGTTTATAATTAATAGTGTTATTAAGACTAAGCTAACGAGAATTATAGAAATGATTACATATATTAAGTGGTTCGGCATCTTGGCCCCTCCTTGATTTTCCTCCAAGGTTCGTCACGGGGGCCTGAGAGTATTCACACTTCCATCGTCACTTCTTGCAAAGAAGATGTTGTGGTCTGCAAACATCAGGTGGGATATAGTGGGCTGAGTCTACCGTTACGAGTACTATGGAGCTCGCCTCGGTCCTCCTTTTGTTGAAGTACACTTGACAAACTTTTAGTATATATACCAAGTATGAACCGGATCAAATCAACAAGTGCAAAGTGTTGGTTGAATTAATTCAACCGAGTATTATTATGTAGTAGTAGTTGTAGTAGTAGTAGTAGTAATAGTACATGCTGACCATAAATTATCTTTCATCCTTACGTGACAACCGGGGGCTATAGCAGCCCAAAGTGGCGGCGGCTATCAGTCGATAGCAGCCCGGGCTGCCGGCGGGAGTAAGGGCACACGAGGCTAGCTGCTGCCTGCTAGTCATAAAAAAACAGGCTACCATACACATACTCCTTCTTGTGGTGCCTCCTCTGCTTCTCCCTCCTCTGTTGGCCGGCCGTGGCGGCGAGGGACGAGGGCGTGAGAGCAGGGCCAGGAGCCGGTGGGAAGGAGGCCAGGAAGTCATCCCTGCGGTCTTTGTGGCGCGGGCGCGGCGGGAGGTGCCGAGCCTGCGTCGAGCCTCCATGGAAGAGGAAGACAAGGTGCGTCTCGGTTGGCTTCCACCGAATAAGCGCTTCAGATTTCCTGTCTTGCTCCGGGGGACATGGCGTGGTTCTCCCTCCTCTCGGCCTGCCGTGGCGGCGAGGGGGAGGGTGGAGGCCTTGTTGTTTCTTCTTGGGCGAGACAGGTGGTGGATGGGGTCATCAGCTTGCGATTCCCCGCGAGTGTCATCTCGCCGGCAAGAGGGCCGGTGCTATCTGCTCTCCTGGGTGTAATGGCGAGCTCGGCCCCAGAAGCAACAAAAAAGCAATGGAGTTGGGAAGCAATCTTCTTGAGCACCACCTCGGCGGCAGGTGATAGCCGTCCGACATCCAAGGCCAGAAAACGGCCTATCGAAAGCCGAAGGGTCCGGCATTTGTCAAACCTCCTCGGAGAGGCCCCTATCGAGGTCGACGATCGCGTTTCCGCCCCGCTTTCGGAAGCAAGTGGTTTTGTCCCCGTCCGAGTTTGATGGGTGTGTTCGACTTCCAAAGCGGTGGAGAAAGAGAAGGACTTGATTGCTATTTTCCATCTTTTAGCGAGGTCTTTTCTACTTTTACCAGGGACCTATGTTTTTTTCTTTATTTTATGGGGTCCTTTGTTATCAGTTTTACATCCACCGCTTGGATTTAATATATGCTTCCCGTCCATTCGAGGACATCCTTGTTCAAAAAAAAAAATACACATACATGCATACATGGACATAAATACTAAAAAAATCCGCGTACCCTCAAAAAATAAAAGGAGAATGATACCCTCCCCCTCTGGGATATCGTGTTTGCATCCCTCGGGTCGTTGACTGCCAACAGCCCACACGCACACCTTCTGGCCCATCTTATTGTCAGTTTTCTTTCCATCTCGCGATTTCTTTCTCCGCCGTCGCGCGCCTCCTGCCGGACCGCTCCCGCTGCCGCCTCCCCGTGGCTACCGCCGGCGCCAATGCGGCCATAGTTCACCGGCGTTAGGCCCCCTCCACAGGGCGGCGACCCACGCACTGCTCCGCTCTTCCTTGACCCCGTGCGGAATCAACCGCCGCCACGCTGCCAAGGGATCCCGCATGCCCGGACGTGCTGCCGCCGGACTAGGAGTCTGATGCCCCGAGATCCCGCCACCGTGTTGCCATGTGGATTGTCTCCCTCGTCTCCCTTCACGACGATCTGTGCCACCTCCCTCAACCTCACGCAGTCATGGAGTCCGCGGCTCCATGGAGTACAGGACAGGCATGCTTCTCTGCAAGGAGTGGCTATGGCTTCTGCAACCACGACATTGAGGTTTGCTATTTGCAGTCGACGACGGTGGTACATGTGGCCAGCAGTGGTGCTACAAGAAGCGTCCGATGTTGCTATGTACGGAGTCTTCTGATGTTGCTACTTAAGACGACCTGACTTGCTACCTGGAGGTGCTACCGACGATGAGAGTTGCGTTTGGATTTTTTTGATATGGTGGGGATTTGCTACATGCAGTATTTGTTTTGCTAGAACTGTTTTATGTGTTCGCTACAATATTGTAAAATATTTGCTACATGATGTCTGGTGAAGTAGTTTTTGCTATGGTAGCATTTTTTTTTACTACAAAGTCCCGGCGATGTCTCCGGCGAAATGGATTTTTTGCTACATTTTGCAATTTTTTCGCTATAATATTTTTGTGGTTTTGCTACACTAGCGCAAAGTTTTGGCTACAATGTCTCCGTCGAGGTCTCCGGCGAGGTCAAGTTTGCTACTAGCTGCTGGTACGACCGCACAAATTAATCCTTTTGATCTAGAACCTCGATCGTACACCTACAACCGATGACGAGCTTTGCCCTGGTCAAACTTATTCGTACGTAGCGGGTGGCAGGGTTCCATCCATGCGCATGTGGACCTGGTCATCGACGATTCATATCTCTTGGGCTGCCTGGCGACCCACTGTACCCTCACAGGATAAACTTCCACGCAGACGCAGGGACCAAATCAAAACGACGACCCGAGAAGATCAATGCTGTAAATTAAACGGCGCGACCACGCGTGCGAAATCGTAGACATTAGTGGCGGCAAGTAGTACCACACCACACTCACCGGTCACCACGCAGCGCAACTAGAAACGCAGGCTCACCAACCTGCAGAGATGCGTCGATTGAATTCGCCGCAGCCCTACCCGGAGGGCGGAAGGCTCATGGCGAGACCCACGACGACACGTACGTAGGCGGTTGACATGGCTGCTGGCCCCTGCGGTTAACGAACCCCGATAGTTAGTTAGTTAGTTAGTTAGGAGTTAATGGAAGGTCTCAGTGGTTGGACGGCGTCGGCGCCGGTGGATGAGGTGCCGCGCGCGCTAACCACCGTTGTTCTCATCGGAGTGTTGTTGATTCCCGCTTCTCGGAAACCTCTGCCGATCGACCGAATGGATACTTAGAAAGCAAAGCCAGTTTGCAACCTCTATCAATTTGCAGTGCTAGTATATTTTTTAAGACTTCTACCCCTCTCCCTTAAATTTGTCATTTTTAGGTGTTTGGTTCCGGAAAAGCTGGCGCCAATGTAGGTCCAGTTCTTTTGGTGGCTTGACCTCCTTCTACCATTTCGGGGCCTCATAAAATTTTGGCACCGGCTTTCCCAGGAAGCTAGGTGAGGTTAGCTTCTCGAAAAGCCACCAAAATAACCGGGCCATAGTCGTTTAGGTGTTTAGGGCTGCACGTATAGATTGTTAATACTAGTACATAAAATTGACTGTCTCTAGCGATTAAAAAAAACCCATCAATTAGGGATTCTTACCACCTCCTCATAGGTGATAGTTTAGTGAAGTATGGTCCAAGTGTCCGACCGAAGGATGTTGGACAAAACATATAAACTGACGCGTCTTCGGAAGATTGCTTTGGTAGCCCACAAGAGATGTGATTCTTTTTTTCTTTTTCGAAAAAGGGACCATATATAGTCCCGGCCTCTGCATCGATTGATCCATGCAACATTTACTTCATTATCGATAATCCAATGCTATAAAATTATTACATCATGGGTCACTCAAGGTCTAAACATCTATAACCAATCTAAAGAACAGGACATGATGGCCTCGGACAATTCCTACATGGTGAATCATCGTAGTTTAGATACATCACACAAGCGGATCCTTTTTTGCTATCACCGCAAGATTATGTTACATGGATATGCCAGCTGCTTAACATCAATATATAGGACGATTCATGTAAACATCAACGTTATGATAGCTGATAATCAACTTGAAACGAATTCTAAACTAGCTAATCATAATTTACCATCTTCATACTCCCACACACACAAATCATATTTCACATTAATCAAACATCTGTAATATTTATAATAAATGAAAGGAATATTGCATGACATGTTGGTATATTTGCCCTTGCTCTTTTAACACACTTCAATCGGCGCGCGATTTGAGTCCTCGTGTCATCCTGCTCTGTAGCAAACATCAATGTAATACTGAAACACTAGAAGACTAAACAAAATCCAAATAAGAAATAAAATTTTAAAATATGTGGTTACTGTACAATCCTAGTAACAACTACACCCTACAACCTTGCATAGATAACATTGCCATCTATCTTTTGTCCTTCTTTAAATTTTTGAAATGGGCATTGAACTATCAACTCCTAAATAGAAATTTTCCTGTGAAATGGTTCCAAAAGGGAATATGAAATTGCATTTGGCTAGCTGCAAACTAATTTGTAAGAAAAAAATAGTTTGGGATCCTAGTGTTGGAATTATGCCCTAGAGGCAATAATAAAGATGTTATTATTATAATTCTTGTTCATGATAAAGTTTATATTCCATGCTAGAATTGTATTAAGCGGAAACATTAATACTTGTGTGGTTTGTAAACAACACCGTGTCCCTGGTACGCCTCTAAGGACTAGCTCATTGATCAATGATGGTTAAGGTTTCCTAACCATAGACATGAGTTGTCAATTGATAATGAGATCATTTCATTGGAGAATGATATGATGGACAGACCCAAACTAAGCGAAGCAATTAGATCGTTTCATCGTGTTCATCTTTGCGAAGCTTTTCCTATGTCAAATATTGTATTCCTTAGACCATGAGATAATGAAACTCCCTGGTACCGGAAGAAAGCTTTGAGGTCATCAAACGTCATCCTATGAGAGGGTGATCATAAAGGTGTCTCTCAGGTGATCGGAAAATCTCATTGGGTTGTATGTATCGAGATGGAATTTGTCCCTCCCAAGTCGGAGAGATATACTTGGCCCACTCGTGTCGATATCAACACCGCTTGCAAGCATGTGGTTAAGGAGTTAATCACAAAGTGATATCGGATTACGGATCGAGTAAAGTACTTCTTGTGAACGAGATTGAACTAGGTATGACGGTACCGACGATCGAATCTCGGGCAAGTAAAATATCGCGAGGCGAAGGGAATATATATATGGGATTGATTGAATCACGGCATCGTGGTTCATCCGATATGATCATCGATGAATGTGGGAGTCAATATGGGTGCCTGACCCATTGTTGATTATTGATAGAAGATCATGTCGCATATTCTCGAACCCGCAGGTCACACATAACGTGTCTCGACACTAGGATAGATTGGATAATTGGTTTATGAATTTTTGTTGGTCTCGGATGGGATCCGGGATATCACGAGAGGTTCGGAATGGTCCGAAGAATAAGATTCATATAAGGCGGCAGTTTTGGAGTTGAATTGTTAGGGTTAATCGGTATTATCGGAAGCTTCTAGAACCTTCCGGAAGGGACCAACGTGGCCCCACCTTCCGGGAGGGGCATGGGCCTATGAGGGAGTGTCCTGGTCGCATTGGGCCGGGGCACAAGGCCCATAGGGCCCAGCCGATTCTAGAGAGATTTGACTCGTTTAAATCTCGGGATAGAATTTCTAGATAAGGAGAGTTTAAATTGTTTAAACTAGAGATAGGATTTCTAGATAAGGGAGAGTTTAAATTGTTTAAACTAGAGATAGGCTTGGAGGAGGGCAGGGCTGGCCGCCTCTATATATAGAGGGTGGTGCCCTCCCCACACACCTTCCTCCAAGCCCCAGCCTTGCTACCTTCCTCTCTCCCTCCCATTGTTTGTAGGCGAAGCCTGCAGTGAAATTCTCCACCATATACACCACGCCGTGTTGTAGATCCAATCTATCTCTCCACCATACTTGCTGGTCCGAGGAAGGAGGAGGCGTCGAGGTCTGCGTGTGCATCTCACGGGCACCGCCACTTGTGGTGCTAGATCGGATCGGATCGCGAGGAGGAGAAGTGAGTACGACTACATCACCCACGTTCGAGCGTTCGCTGTCTTGAATCTTCAAGGGTATGAAGATCTAATCCAATCTCTCTCGTTGTTTGCATCTCCTAGATTAGATCTTGGCTTTCCCTCTATTCGCTCCGTAGAAATTTTTGATTTACTATGCCACGAAACCCCTTTAGTGGTATCAGAGCTAGATCTATGCGTAGATGTGTTTCACGAGTAGAACGCAACATGGTTGTTGCGGGCGTTGATGTTTTCTGTTGCAAGCCTCTTGTTTGTGTTCTTCTTATGACGCGGGATAGTGAGATTGAAGCGGTCCAGGCCAACCTTACGCGACGTCGTTCGCGAGACCGCTCCGCTTGACGTGGCTTGTACCACACATGCGGTGGTGGATGTCAGTTCTCTCACTATAGTTGTCATGGGATTAACACGAGTTTGGCAACCATAATATCACCGTTGTGGCTTTCCGTAGGTAAGAATCGTTCTTAGCATCTACTCCCATAAGCCACGTAAAACATGCAACAACAAAGTAGAGGCGTCTAACTTGTTTTTGCAGGAGTGTTTTGTGATATGGTATGGCCCAAGATGTGATGTGTATATTGTATGCAATGATCATGTTTTGTAATGTTTCACGACTTGCATGTCGATAAGTACACAACGGCAGGAGCCATATGGTTGTATTTATAATTGTGTATGACCCATGAGTCAACTTCTTATACGCCATGTAATAGCTTTACTTTATCGCTAAGTAGTTAGCAATAGTTGTAGTTGCTATTCGTGGTGGAGGCAATCATGGTGGAGTGATGGAGATCATGCGGACGCACAAGATGGAGATCATTGCGAGGATTGGCTATACCATGTCACATAAAGTTATATGCATGTGATGTTTATCCTTTTATGTATCTTATCATGCTTAGATCATGACGGTAGCATTATAAGATGATTCCTCACTTAAAGATCAAGATAAAACTGTGTTCTCCCCAAGTATGCACCGCTAAAGTTTGTCGTGTCCAAGCATCACGTGATGATCGGGTGCTATAGACTCTACGCTCATACAACGGTGCAAGCCGCTTTGCACTGCAGAAATACTTGGGTCTAGCTTGACGAGCCTAGCATGTACAGACATGGCCTCGGGACACAAGAACCGAAAGGTTAAGCATGAGTCATATGAATGATATGATCGACACTTTGTTGTCCACCATTGAAACCACATCTCTTCTCGTGATGATCGGATTAGGTGTGGTGAATTTGGATCATGTTCACTAAACAACTTGAGGGATGTTGAATTTAGTGGGAGTTCATCTAGTAATTTGATTAAGTTGAACTATTTATCATGAACATAGTCTAAATTGTACTTGCAAATTTTGTAGATCAAATGGCTAAGTCCAACTTCAACTTCAACGTTTTTGCTGAGAAAGAAAAGCTTAAGAACAATGGGTCTAACTCCACCAACTGGTTCCGCAATCTGAGAATCATTCTCTCTGGCGGACAAAAGGACTATGTCCTTGAGAAAGCGCTAGGTGACGCCCTGCTATAGATGCGTCGGCTGATAAGAAAGCTGTTTATCAGTCGCGCAAGGATGATTATGGTGTGATTAAGAGCACCATGTTGTTTGCTATGGAATCAGACCTTCAGAATCGTTTTGAAACCTATCCCGGGCCCTTTGAGATTCTCGAGGAGCTGAAAACCATGTTTCAGACTCAAGCCCGTTCTGAGAGATATGAGATCTCTGAGAAGTTCTTTAACTGCAAGATGGAGGAAGGGAGTTCCGTTAGTGAGCACGCCATAAAGATGTCGGGCTACACTCAACGCCTGAGCAAGCTGAATGCGGTTCGAGAGGAGCTCAAGATTGACAGGGTCTGCAATCACTCCTCCAGCTACAAAAGTTTTGTAGTGACTCATAATCGATTGGTTCCATCGACACGATCACCGAAGTTCTTCGCAGTCAAGGCTGCGAAGTGGACATCAAGAAGGATAATCACGTGTTGATGGTCAACAAGCCCTCCTTTAAGAAAGGTAAGGGAGCAAAGAAGCCCTTCAAGAAGGGCGGCAAGCCAATGCCCTCGCCGAGAAGAAGCTCAGTGCTGGTCCCAAGCCGGATCGAGTGCTTCTATTGCAAGGACAAGGGTCCTTTGGGCGAATCGTCAAATACTTAGCGGACAAGAAGGCTGGCACCATCAAAGGTATATTTGATATACATGTTATTGATGTTTTCCTTACTAGCCCTCGTTGTAGTGCCCGGTATTTGATACGGTTGATTGCTAATATTTGTAACTCAAACAGAGCTACGGAATAGGCGGCTGACTGCGAGGATGAGGTGACGATGCGTTGGCAACGGATCAAGAGTTGATGTGATGGCCGTGACACGCTCTCCTTAGTTTTACCTTCGGATTAGTTTTAAACCTTAATAAATGTTATTATGTGCCTGCGTTGAGCATGAACATTATTTCCGGATCATGTTTATTGCAAGACGGTTATTCATTTAAATCGGAGAATAATGGTTGTTCTATTTATATGAGTAACATCTTTTATGGTCATGCACCTCTTGTGAATGGTTTATTTCTTCTAAATCTCGAAAGGGATGAAACACACATCCATAACATTGAGGCTAAGAGATGCAAAGTAGATAGTGATAATACTACTTATTTGTGGCATTGTCGTCTAGGTCATATTGGTATAAAGCGCATGAAGAAACTCCATTCTGATGGACTTTTGGAGTCTCTTGATTTTGAATCATTTGACACATGCGAACCATGCCTCATGGGCAAGATGATCAAAACCCCTTTCTCCGGTATGATGGAGCGAGCAACGGATTTGTTGGAAATCATACATACCGTTGTATGCGGACCGATGAGTGTTTCGACGCGCGGTGGATATCGCTATTTTCTCACTTTTACCGATGACTTAAGTAGATATGGGTATATCTATTTAATGAAACATAAATCTGAAACATTTGAAAAGTTCAAGGAATTTCAGAATGAAGTGGAGAACCATCGTAACGAAGATTAAGTTTCTACGATCCGATCGTGGGGGAATATTTGAGTTATGATTTTCTCACGCATCTTAAAGCAAGTGGAATCGTTTCACAACTCCATACCGGAACACCACAGCAATGGTGTGTCTGAGCAGGAATCGAACCCTATTAGATATGGTCCGATCAATGATGTCTCTTCTTGATTTGCGTTATCATTTTGGGGTTGTGCATTAGAAACCGCTGCATTCACTTTAAATAGGGCTCCATCTAAATCTGTTCAGACGACACCGTCTGAACTGTGGTTTGGTGCTAAACCTAAGTTGTCGTTTCTTAAAGTTTGGGGATCTGAAGCTTCGTCAAGAAGTTGATGCGGACAAGCTCGAACCCAAAGCGAATGCGTCTTCATAGGATACCCTAAGGAAACTATTGGGTATACCTTCTATCCCGACGCAGAAGGCAAAGTGTTTGTCGTAAAGAACGGTTCCTTTCTTGAGAAGGAGTTTCTCTCGAAAGAAGTGAGTGGGAGGAAAGTAGAGCTTGACGAGGTTATTGAACCTTCTCTTGAATTGGAGAGTAGCGCGACACCTGAAATTGTTCCAAGTCGCTTTGCAACAATAGAGGAAGCTAATGACAAGGATCATGAAGCTTGGACGATCTTGCTCATTGAGCGTCGCAGGTCGACAAGGTCGCGTGCCCCTCCCGAGTGAATACGGCAACCTGTCTTGACTGTCTTGTTAGTAGAAGACGGTGAACCTCACGAACTATGAGGAAGCGATGATGAGCCCAGACTCGAGAAATGGCTAGAAGCCATGAAATCCAATTGGGATCCATGAGCGAAAACCAAGTATGGACTTTGGTGGATCCTCCTAGCGAGAAAGGCGTTGAGTGCAAATGGATATTCAAGAAGAAAGCGGACGCGGATGGTAATGTTACCGTCTATAAAGCGGCTTGCATAAAGGTTTTCGACAAGTTCAAGGTGTTGACTACGATGAGACCTTCTCTCCCGTCGCGATGTTTAAGTCCATTCGGATTTTATTAGCAATTGCTGTGTTTCATGATTATGAAATATGGCAGATGGATGTCAAGACTGCTTTCCTCAATGGCAACATTGATGAAGAGTTGTATATGATGCAACCCGAAGGTTTTGTCGATCCTAAGGATGCCGATAAAGTATGCAAACTTGACGTTCCATTTATGGACCGAAGCAAGCATCTCGGAGTTGGAACCTTCGTTTTGATCAAGTGATCAAGAGCTTTGGATTTGTTCCAAATTGCTCTGAAGCTTGTATCTACAAGAAAGTGAGTGGGAGCTCGGTGGCGTTTACGGTACTATATGTGGATGACATATTGATTATTGGAAATGACATCAACATGCTTAACGATGTGAAGAGTTATTTGAACAAGTGTTTTCAATGAAAGACCTAGGTGAAGCTGCTTATATATTGGGCATCAAAATCTATAGAGATAGACAAAGGCTCGATAGCTTTAAGCGGTACATACCTAGACAAAGTTCGAAAAGGTTCGAGAATGGATAAGGCAAAGAAAGGTTCGTGCCTATGTTGTCGTGTAAGATATTGAGCAAGGCTCGGTGTCCATTCTGTAAATTATAGGGAAGCTATGAGCAAAGTGCCTTATGCCTCGGCCATAGGTTCCATCATGTATGCCATGCTCTGTACTAGACCGGATGTGTCCAATGCTCTTAGTTTGACGATCAGATATCAAAGTGATCTAGGAGTGAAACACTGGACAGCCGTGAAGAACATCCTAAAGTACCTAAATAGAACTAAAGAAATGTTCTTAGTCTATGGGGGTGATGAACAGCTTGTCGTAAAAGGTTACGTCGACGCTAGTTTCGACACCGACAAGGATGATTCTAAATCTCAGACAGGATACGTTTATATTTTGAATGGAGGAGCTGTGAGCTGGAGAAGCTGCAAGCAAAGCGTGATCGCGGGATCTACAGTGGAAGCGGAATACATGGCTGCTGCAGAAGCGTCAAGTGAAGGAGTTTGGATCAGAAACTTCATCACTGAGCTTGGCGTGGTTCCAAGTGCATTGGACCCACTGGAGATATTGTGTGACAACACTGGCGCCATAGCACTCGCTAAGGAACCAAGATATCATCCAAAGACCAAGCATATCAATCGCAAGTTTCATATAATCCGAGATTATATAGATGGAGATCGAAGATTAGCAAAATACATACGGATCGAATGTCGCAGATCCATTGACTAAACCTCTTCCACGTGTAAAACATGATCAACACCTCGATTGCCATGGGTGTGAGATTGTTGCCGATGTAAAATAGATTATTGACTCTAGTGCAAGTGGGAGGCTGTTGGAATTATGCCCTAGAGGCAATAATAAAGATGTTATTATTATAATTCTTGTTCATGATAAAGTTTATATTCCATGCTAGAATTGTATTAAGCGGAAACATTAATACTTGTGTGGTTTGTAAACAACACCGTGTCCCTAATGCGCCTCTAAGGACTAGCTCATTGATCAATGATGGTTAAGGTTTCCTAACCATAGACATGAGTTGTCAATTGATAATGAGATCATTTCATTGGAGAATGATATGATGGATGACCCAAACTAAGCGAAGCAATTAGATCGTTTCATCGTGTTCATCTTTGCGAAGCTTTTCCTATGTCAAATATTGTATTCCTTAGACCATGAGATAATGAAACTCCCCGTACGGAAGAAAGCTTTGAGGTCATCAAACGTCATCCTATGAGAGGGTGATCATAAAGGTGTCTCTCGGTGATCGGAAAGTATCATTGGGTTGTATGTATCGAGATGGAATTTGTCCCTCCCAAGTCGGAGAGATATACTTGGGCCCACTCGTGTCGATATCAACACCGCTTGCAAGCATGTGGTTAAGGAGTTAATCACAAAGTGATATCGGATTACGGATCGAGTAAAGTACTTGTGAGCGAGATTGAACTAGGTATGATGCAAGCGATCGAATCTCGGGCAAGTAAAATATCGCGAGCAGAGGAATATATATATGGGATCGATTGAATCCTGGCATCGTGGTTCATCCGATATGATCATCGATGAATGTATGGGAGTCAATATGGGTGCCTGACCCTGTTGATTATTGATAGAAGATCATGTGCATATTCTCGAACCCGCAGGTCACACACTTAACGTGTCTCGGCTAGGATAGATTGGATAATTGGTTTATGAATTTTTGTTGAGTCTCGGATGGGATCCGGGATATCACGAGAGGTTCCGTAATGGTTGAGAATAAGATTCATATAAGCGAAGCAGTTTTGGAGTTGAATTGTTGGGTTAATCGGTATTGTCGGAAGCTTCTAGAACCTTAGGAAGGGGACCAACGTGGCCCCACCTTCCGGGAGGGGCATGGACCTATGAGGGAGTGTCCTGGCATTGGGCCAGGGCACAAGGCCCCATAGGGCCCATGATTCTAGAGATTTGACTCGTTTAAATCTCGGGATAGAATTTCTAGATAAGGAGAGTTTAAATTGTTTAAACTAGAGATAGGATTTCTAGATAAGGAGAGTTTAAATTGTTTAAACTAGAGATAGGCTTGGAGGAGGGGCAAGGCTGGCCCCCTCTATATAGAGGGGTGGTGCCCTCCCCCACACACCTTCCTCCAAGCCCTAGCAGCCTTGCTACCTTCCTCTCTCCCTCCCGACTGCTTGTACGAAGCCCCGCGGTGAAATTCTCCACCATATACACCACGTCGTGTTGTAGATCCAATCTATCTCTCCACCATACTTGCTGGTCCGAGGAAGGAGGAGACGCCGAGTCTTTGCGTGTGCATCTCACGGAGGCACCGCCACTTGTGGTGCTAGATCGGATCGCGAGGAGGAGAAGCGAGTACGACTACATCACCCACGTTCCGACGAACGTTCCGCTGTGCGAATCTTCAAGGGTATGAAGATCTAATCCAATCTCTCTCGTTGTTTGCATCTCCTAGATTAGATCTTGGCTTTCCCTCTGTTCGCTCCGTAGAAAATTTTGATTTACTATGCCACGAAACCCCTTTACCTAGGTATCTCTGACTTAGCGGATGTTTAACTTTGCTTCCTTAGCTCGTTCATAAGAAAGTTATATCAAAGATCATGGCAAGCTTTGGAAACACATGGTAGTTCACAAATCTGTTACAAAATCACGAAAAAAATTCTATTTAGGACGTCAAGTATTTCGTAGGTCTAGAAAGGGATGTACAAGCCATTATTTTTGGACTTAGGTAGAAAGTTTCAAATGGTAACCATGTCTTGTTTTGAAGATACCTAGTTTCTAAAATTGATGTTGTGTGCAATGGGCAGAGTAGATGAGCAGGTTAGAAAAGTCTATAAAGTCTAGGATAATATTGATACTCTCAAATCTATGTTAGAAAAGACACTCAAGAACTCATTTTAGGAGGAACTTTAGCTTTCAAATAATACTCTCATGGAGGGCTTGGCCGTCTTGGTGTCGGAAGGTGCTCTGCGGCAACTCCTAGCTTCTTCAAGGACTTGGCGGTGAGCACCACCAACTGACCTCATGTTTCTTGGTCAACTTGGGCGGCTTAACCTTGACTCAACCGCCTACAAAGGGGGGATGACCCTCATACACCTCACTGGCTACATCAGCAAATGCAAGCTCAACGAGATAATCCAAAAGCACAAGGCAAGGGTTATATACCTTTAAAAGTTGACAATCATCATCATCGTCGTCTGGCCAATCCCTCAAAGATACTTGGGTAGAAGTTTTACCCGGAGAAGGACCGGAAACAGTATAAGGAATGGGCATAAAAGCCTCGGAATCGAATTCTTCGTCATCAGGAGCTTCACGGTCCTGATATTAGCTGAGGGGCGAACATGCATTGTCGTATTTTTATGCAACAAGGTTCTATGAAAAGCAAAATAATAAGGTTAATAAATGGCCGCCGAATAACGAGAATCTAACGCAATCCGAGTGAGGTATGTCGGCTTAGTCAAATGACCCGAAAACTTACCCAGGGAACGAGATTCTCGCGATCAAAGAGGGTAAAGCTCCATTTCCAATCAACAGGCATGGTCAGTTTAAAGATTGAACTAACACGGCATGCAACAACGTCCTTGGGAATATCAAAGGTCGAATGATGGGTGGGATCAAAAAGTCCACTCATGAAACATATTTTGTGTGGGCGGAGCTAAATGCGACCGACTCGGCGACTAATAAAAGTATGCATCAAGTCCTTCCCTGTCAGTTTGCGCCCCTCCTTCGGATCCAGTAATATCTCCAAAAGGGCATGAGCCTCAATGACTGTGGGATCTCGGTCTTTTGGGTCAAGTTTCTAGAGGTCTTTATCCGACACCTCATCCTTAAACGCAGGTAGCCTGATCATGTCAGTATGGGTAGTATTTTTGACATAGAAGAAAGTTCTGTGCCATTTCTTGCACGAGTCCAAACCCTGGACTCGGGGGAAGACCGAACCTCTCCTAGGCGTAATGCTGACAACCCCGCACTGGGTAGGCCGCTTTTGGTCAGAAGGAACACCCGAATCAGGGACTACTTGGATCTAGAACGAGAAATATTTTGCCTAGAGCCTAACAGTGGGCCAAAGGCCAAGATAGCCCTCCGCAGCAGAGATGAAGCAAGACAAGAAGCCAATAGCGTTGGCAGGAAAATGGTGCATTTGTAGATCAAAAGTCTCAAGGAAGGATTTGAAGAAATTACTGACAGGAAGAGCAAAACCGCGCTCGAAGTGATACAAAAAGACGACACGTTCCCCAGGCTGGGGCTTAGGAGCCAACTCATCGACGAGGAGGCGACACGCAACCACCAGAGGAATTCGTCGAGAATCATGGAGCCAGTCGATCTCCTCCAATGAGACCTCTGAACCCTCCCACAAGCCGCGCTCGCCGGCGGTTTCATGCTCTTCCACCTCCTCACCGGTGTGGCGGGCGTCCATATCCTCAAGCACCTCACGTGCTTCCTCGGTCGGAAGCGACGTGGATTCCCTGGGCACCGTCGACGAAGCCTGAGAAGGAGTAGGGGAATGGGAGTTCCTCGCCGGAGTAGGAAATGCTGGCAGAGAAGAGATTTGGGGGAGATGGAGATAGGAATCACAAGAATCGCAAAGGGACGGTGCGAGGAAGAAGAATAGCAATGGGGGGAAAACGGTGGGGCGGTTTTTTCCCCCACACCAGGCAGGGTGAAACCGCGATAATGGGATCGTGATGTGCGGTGTGGCTGTGTACGCGTGCAATCGACGCGTCAAATCGCGCCACGTGTGCGAGATACACGCCTCGATTCACACCGCACTGGTCAACGAGAGGCCCGAGGTGCTGCGCGATGTGACTTCCACAGTGACAGATGTTACTGCGGTCACTGTGATGTCAGGATTTGAGAAGGAATTATGGCAAAGAGCAATGATTATGTGCCGCCCGCGATTAAATATTGTTTAAACCAAGGATAACTCGACAGAGCCAAAAGTGACCTGGCAGGCCCAGAACTAACTCGACAAAGACCAAGTAGAGTCACAAAAATGTTTAACTCGGCAAAGATCGAGACAACGGAAGAAGCCGAATAGGTAATTCAACAGAGTGAATGCTGGATAAGAGAGGAAGTTCCTTGTTAATTAAAGGAACCTGCTAAGGCCTAACAGCTAAACCTTGTTGGAGATATGCCCTAGAGGCAATAATAAATGTAGTTATTATTATATCTTTGTGTTTATGATAAATGTTTATATTCATGCTATAATAGTATTAAAAAAGGAAACATTAATACTTGTGTGAATTGTAAACTTAATTTGAAGTCCCTAGTATAGCCTCTATACTTCACTAGCTTGTTGGTTGATTAATGATTGTGGTTTCCCTATCATGAACATTGAGATGTTATCAACAACAAGATCATATCGTTAGGAGAATGATATGGTGGACATACTCCTATAGATAAGCGTAGCATAAAGATCAAGTCATTTCAATAGTTCAATTGCTATATGCTTTCTGATACATAGTAACCTAATTCCTTCGACCATGAGATCATGCATATCACCTTTACCGGATGGATGCTTTGATGACATCAAACACCACACCGTGGCGGGTGGCTATAAAGGTGGCATTAAGTGTTGGAAAGTATTGGTTGAAACACATGGATCAAGAGTGGGATTTGTCCATCCACATGACGGATAGATATACTCGGCCCTCTCGGTGGAATGTCATCCAATTGGCTTGCAAGCATGTGACTTGGTCACAAGGGATCACATATCACGGAGCGAAAAGAGTACTTATCGAAACGAGGTTGAACTAGGTATGCAGAGATACCACGATCATAACCTCGGATAAGTAACATATCGTGAGACAAAGGAAGTTGGTATCGTATGTAAGTGGTTCATTCGATCGCAAAGTAATCGTAGAAATATGTGGGAGCCATATGAATTTCCAGATTCCTCTATTGGTTATTGTTCGGAGAAGTGTCTCGATCATGTCCACATAATTCACGAACCGTAGGGAGACACACTTAAGGATTGTGCGTTGTTTGAGTTGTTATGGTATTATGAGAAAGAGACCAATGTTGTTCGAGTCTCGGATGGGATCCGGGATATCACGAGGTGATCCGGAATGGTCCGGAGAATAAGATTCATATAAGGAAAGTCCCGTTTGGAGTTCGGGAATGATTAGTGTTTTCATCGGAATGTTCTAGAAGGTTCGGATTGTCCCAAGACTGGGGAGGGTACATGAATGTGTCATTACTTAATGGAATAATTGCATCATGTACTAAGTGTTCTTGCTGTCCCAAATAAAGTATTAAATTGAATCCTAAAGCAGAAAAGTCAAATGTCCAGTTTGAAAGTCAATGCCAAAACAAGAAACTGGAAACAAGCAAGGAGTTGGAACCAACCCGGAGGAGGAGTTGACTCCTCCAGTGGCGCCAGCCTAGGCCGAGTTGGGGAGGGACTCCTCCCTCACTGGCGGCCAAGACCCCCTCCCATAAAAGGAGGCGGGGCTCCTCCTAGAGACACACAAGTTTCACCTCTAGATCTCCGGTTTAGAGCCGTTTTGGTTTAGAGCTTCTAATTGCTTTAGCCATGGTTTAGAGCCTTCTAATTGGTTTAGAGCCTTCTAATTGGTGTGTCTAATTACTAGACCACTAATAGCCTCTCTCATAAGCTCCACCATACTGCACTGGCTTAAGGCGAAGCCTGCGATCTCCCTCTACTTAGGTACCACCGTTGTCTTTGGAATCAGGAGAGTACTACAACCTCCATTTTCTGGAACAAGGAGAGGAAGGTCTTCGTCAGTACCGAACGTGTGACCGATTGCGAGCCTAACGGAGCGTGGCCGGAAGGATCGTCCACACGATCTTGAGATCGGAAAGAGTACGACTACATCACCCACGAGAATCCGCTCTCGTTAAACACTTTGGAATCTTCCAGGGTAAGTTATTCCATCGACTCGTTGCTACAATTTAGTAGATAGATCTTGGCTTGTTTGTTTGTATGCGATAGAAAATTTTTGTTTTCCATGCTACAAACCCCTACAGTGGTATCAGAGCCGTGTCTATATGTAGATCTGTTGCACGAGTAGAACACAATGGTCATTGTGGGCGTTGATGCTTTTATTGTCGATTGCTTCTTGTGTACTTTGCATCTTGCGGTATGTTGGGATGAAGCGGCCCGGGCTAACCTTACATGACATCGTTCATGAGACTTGCTCCACGCTTGACATGCAACTTGTATTGCATAAGTGGCTTTATGGTGCTGTTTCTCCTAGCATAGTTAAGATCCAATTTACAACGTGATCAACAATGCTAGTATCAATGTTGTGGTTCTTGTTCGTAAGTTAGAACGACACTTATTGAAAGCCCCAAACCACGTAAAATATGCAAAGAAAGTAGGCGTCTAACTTTGTTTTGCAGGGGTGTCAATGATGTGATATGGCCATGATTGTGATTATATTTGATGTATGCAATGTTCCTTATTGTAAGTCGGCAACGGCAGGAGCCATATGGTTGTCTTTAATTTATGTTAAGACCCGTGTCTATTCAAAGTAGTTGTAATAGTTGAAGCCGGTGGGCTACAACCATGAAGAAGCGTCATTGACCTTGATGCGATGCGGTGATGATGGAGATCATGTTCGTGCTTGAAGATGGAGATCGGAGGCACAAAGAAGAAAGGCCATATCATATCACATATATATTGAATTGCATGTGATGTTAATCCTTTATGCATCTTGTATTGCTTAGTAGAGCGGTAGCATTATAAGATGATCCCTCATGCACATTAATTTCAAATCATAAAGTGTTCACCCTTAGTTAGCACCGTTGCTAAAGCTTGTTGTTTGAAGCACCACGTGATGATCGGGTGTGTTAGATTACGCAAGTGTATACAACGTGAGCAAGCCGATTTGCTCATGCGAAACTAAGGTTTGATCTTGAGCCTAGCATGTACAGACATGGTCTCGGAACACGGATCACCGAAAGGTAAAGCATGAATCATATAGTAGATGTGATGAACATGTCGATTGTTCGCCATTGAAACTATGTCAATTCTCGTGATGATCGGTGTTGATATGGTGGATTTGGTTCGATGTGATCACTAAAACAATGTGAGGGATATTGTTTTGAGTGGGAGTTCACCTAGTTTAATTTTATTATTAATTTGAACTCAATTTGTCATAAACTTAGTCTAAACTATTGCAAATATGTTGTAGATCAATGGCAGCCCCTACCATCAATTTTAATGCGTTCCTAGAGAAAGAAAAGTTGAAAACAATGGAAGCAACTTCGCGGATTGGTTCCGCAATTTGAGGATTGTCCTCACATCTGGTAATTTGACCTATGTCTTTGGATGCATTGGGTGACCCACTGCCACAATGCTTCCGATGAAGTAAAGAACGTTTACCTCGCTCGGAAGAATTAGTACTCCATAGTTCAGTGTGCTATCTTGTATGGTTTAGAATCGGAGCTTCAGAAAAGGTTTGAAGAGTCAGACCCATATGATATTGTCGAGGATCTCAAATTGATTTTTGAGACTCATGCAGCAATTGAAAGCTATGAGGCTTCTGAAAAGTTCTTTAACTGCAAGATGGAAGAGGGCAGCTCCGTCAGTGAGCATGTGCTTAAGATGTCTGGGCACGCAAACAAACTTCAAAGCTTGGGTATAGTGATTCCTAATGCTTTGGGCATTTACCGTTTCCTCCATTCACTACCACCAAGTTACAAGAACTTTGTGATGAACTACAACATGGAGAACATGAACAAGGCGTTGCGAACTCTTTGCCATGTTGAAATCTGCGAAGTGGAGATCAAGAAAGAGCACCAAGTGTTGTTGGTCAATAAGACCACCAAATTCAAGAAAGGCAAGTCTAAGCAAAGGGACACTTCAAGAAGGGTGGTAAGAAAGCTACCACGCCGACGAAGAAGACCGGCTGGACCTAAGCCCGACGATCGAGTGCTTTACTACAAGGGAGAAGGTCCTTTGGGCGGAATTGCCCAAAGTACTTGGAGGATCGAAGAGCAACATCAAGAAGAAAGGTATATCGATATACATGTTATTGATGTGTATCTCACTAGTACCGTAGTAGTGCTGGGTATTTGATCTTGGTTCGGTTGCTCATATTTGTAACTCAAAGCGGTCGCAGAATAAACGGAAGCTAGCGAAGAACGAGGTGACGATGCGCTGGGAAGCGGATCAAAGGTTGATGTGATCGCGTCGACACGCTACCCCTTCATCTACCATCGGGATTAGTTTTATACTTAAATAATTGTTATTTGGTGCTGCGTTGAGCATGAACATTATATCGGGATCTTGTTTATTGCGTAGACGGTTACTTGTTTAAATCCGAGAATAATGGTTGTTCTATTTATATGAGTAATATGTTTTATGCACATGCACCTTTGATAGATGGTCTATTCTTATTGAATCTCGATAGTGGAAATACACATATCAACAACATTGAGGCTAAACGCTTGAAATCAAGCGATAATTACCTATATGTGGCATGTCGTCTTGGTCACATCGGAGTGAAACGTATGAAGAAACTCCATTCGATGGACTTCTTGAATCACTTGATTTTGAATCACTTGAAAGATGCGAAGCATGTCCGATGGGTAAAATGACTAAGACTCCATTTTACGGTATGATGGAGCGAGCTACGGACTTATTGGAAATCATACATACCGATGTGTGTGGTCCAATGAGTGTAGCATCGCTGATGGTTATCGTTATGTTCTTACCTTCACGGATGACTTGAGTAGATATGGGTATATCTATTTCATGAAACATAAGTCGAAACTTTCGAGAAGTTTAAGGAGTTTCAAAGTGAGGTAGAGAATCAACGTAACAAGAAGATTAAATTTCTACGCTCGATCGTGGAGGTGAATATCTAAGTTACGAGTTTGGCGAGCATTTAAAGAAGTCGGAATACTTTCACAATTGACACCGGAACACCACAGCGTAATGGTGTGTCCGAACGTCGTGTCGAACTCTCTTAAATATGGTTCGTTCTATGATGTCACTTACAGTTACCGCTATCATTTTGGGGTTATGCATTAAACAAACCGCATTCACTTTAAATAGGGCACCGTCTAAATCCGTTGAAACGACACCGTATGAATTATGGTTTGGGAAGAAACCTAAATTGTCGCTCCTTAAAGTTTGGGGATCTGAAGCCTATGTAAAAAAGTTCTGAGGACAAGCTTGAACCCAAAGCGGAAAAATGCGTCTTCATAGGATACCGAAGGAAACTATTGGGTATACCTTCTATCATAGATCCGAAGGCAAAACATTCGTTGCCAAGAATGGATCCTTTCTAGAGAAGGAATTTCTCTCGAAGAAGTGACTGGAAGGAAAGTAGAACTCGAGGTTGTCGAACCTTCTCTCGAAATTACGAGTAGCGCAAGACCGGAAGAAGTTCTGTGGTGCTGCACCAATTAGAGAGGAAGCTAATGATGATGATCATGAAACTTGGTTGAAGTTGCTATAGAGCCTCGGAGGTCAACGAGAACTCGTACCACTCCATTGGTATGATTCCGTTATGAATGTCATGGTGGTGGACAACACCGATGACCGAGACATATGAGGAAGCGATGATGAGCCCATTCCAATAAATGGCAAGAAGCCATGATATCCGAGATTGGATCCATGTACGAAAACCAAGTATGGACTTTGGTGGACTTAGGATGGCCGGAAGGTCGAGAACAAATGGATTTTCAAGAAGAAAGCAGATCTTGATGGTAATGTTATGTCTATAAAGCTCGACTTGTCGCAAAGGGTTTCGACAAATTCAAGGAGTTGACTACGATGAGACTTTCTCACGGTAGCGAAGCTAAAGTCTGTGAGGATTATGTTAGCAATCGCTGCATATTATGATTATGAGATATGGCGGATGGATGTCAAACAGCATTCCTCAATGGAGACATTGATGAAGAGTTGTATATGATGCAACCCAAAGGTTTTGTCGATCCTAAAGATGCTAACAAGGTATGCAAACTTCAACGGTCCATCTATGGATTGAAGCAAGCATCCGAAGTTGGAATCAACGTTTTGATAAGGTAGTCAAAGTTTTGGTTTTATACAAACTTATGGAGAAGCTTGTATTTACAAGAAAGTGAGTGGGAGCTCTGTAGCATTCTTAATAATGTATGTGGATGACATATTGTTGATTGGGAATGATGTAGACCTTCTTAATAGTGTCAAGGAATATTTGAATAATAGTTTTTCAATGAAGGATCTTGGCGAAGCGACTTACATATTAGGCATAAAGATTTATAGAGATAGATCAAAACGCCAAATATCATTGTCACAGTACATATTTGGACAAAGTTCTAAAGAGATTTGGAATGGAAGAAAGCAAGAAAGGGTTCTTGCCCATGTTGCTCAATCGACCTTGAGTAAAACTCAAAGTCCAACATCGCCAGAAGATAGAGAAAGGATGAGTAAGACTCCTATGCCTCGACCATAGGATCTCTAATGTATGCCATGCTATGTACTAGACCCGACATTGCATATCTTTGTTAGTTTAACTAGAGATATCAAAGTGATCCGAGTGGATCATTGGACATGATCAAAAACATCCTTAAGTACTTGAGAAGAACTAAGGATATGGTTCTTTCTTATGGAGGTGATGAGCATTTCGTTGTTAATGGTTACACCGATGCTAGTTGGAACACCGATCCAGATGATTCTAAATCACAATCCGGACACGTATTTATTTTGAATGGTGCAGTGATTAGTGGAGGAGTGCAAAGCAAAGCGTTGTGGCGAGATCTTCAATGAATCGGAATACATGGTCGCTTCCGGAGGCTTCACAAGAAGCAATATGGATGAAAGAGTTCATTACTGGGTGTGGTTCCAAGTCTTACTGGACCCAATGTCTATCTCTTTGTGATAACATGGGCGCCATAGCCAATGCGCAAGAACCAAGGTCACACAAGAAGCTGAAGCATATCAAGCTGCGTTTTCACGCTATTCGAGAACATATCCAGGATGGGGATATAAAGATTTGCAAAGTACACACAGATCTGAATGTGGCGGATCCGTTGACTAAACCTCTCCCGAGGGCAAAACATGACCAACACCAAACTGCCATGGGTGTTCGGTATATTACCATGTAATCTAGATTAGATGACTCTAGTGCAAGTGGGAGACTGTTGGAGATATGCCCTAGAGGCAATAATAAATGTAGTTATTATTATATCTTTGTGTTTATGATAAATGTTTATATTCATGCTATAATAGTATTAAAAAGGAAACATTAATACTTGTGTGAATTGTAAACTTAATTTGAAGTCCCTAGTATAGCCTCTATACTTCACTAGCTTGTTGGTTGATTAATGATTGTGGTTTCCTATCATGAACATTGAGATGTTATCAACAACAAGATCATATCGTTAGGAGAATGATATGGTGGACATACTCCTATAGATAAGCGTAGCATAAAGATCAAGTCATTTCAATAGTTCAATTGCTATATGCTTTCGATACATAGTAACCTAATTCCTTCGACCATGAGATCATGCATATCACCTTTCTGGGATGGATGCTTTGATGACATCAAACACCACACCGTGGCGGGTGGCTATAAAGGTGGCATTAAGTGTTGGAAAGTATTGGTTGAAACACATGGATCAAGAGTGGGATTTGTCCATCCACATGACGGATAGATATACTCAGGCCCTCTCGGTGGAATGTCATCCAATTGGCTTGCAAGCATGTGAATTGGTCACAAGGGATCACATATCACGAGCGAGAAAGAGTACTTATCGGAAACGAGGTTGAACTAGGTATGCGAGATCAAGCGATCATAACCTCGGATAAGTAACATATCGTGAGACAAAGGGAAATTGGTATCGTATGTAAGTGGTTCATTCGATCGCAAAGTCGTAGAAATATGTGGGAGCCATATGAATTTCCAGATTCCTCTATTGGTTATTGTTGAAGTGTCTCGATCATGTCCACATAATTCACGAACCGTGGAGACACACTTAAGGATTCGACGTTGTTTGAGTAGTTATGGTATTATGAGAAAGAGACCGAATGTTGTTGAGTCTCGGATGGGATCCGGGATATCACGGTGATCGGAATGGTCCGGAGAATAAGATTCATATAAGGAAAGTCCGTTTGGAGTTCGGGAATGATTAGGTGTTTTCATCGGGAATGTTCTAGAAGGTTCGGATTGTCCGGCACTCGGGGGAAGGGTACATGAATGTGTCATTACTTAATGGAATAATTGCATCATGTACTAAGTGTTCTTGCTGTCCCAAATAAAGTATTAAATTGAATCCTAAAGCAGAAAAGTCAAATGTCGGTTTGAAAGTCAAACCGCCAAAACAAGCTGTGGGAAACAAGAGGAGTTGGAACCAACTTTGGAGGAGGAGTTGGACTCCTCGCCGGGCGCCATCCTAGGCCGAGTTGGGGAGGACTCCTCCTCCTGGCGCGCCAGACCCCTCCCATAAAAGGAGGCGGGGGCTCCTCCTAGAGACACACAAGTTTCACCTCTAGATCTCGGTTTAGAGCCGTTTTGGTTTAGAGCTTCTAATTGCTTTAGCCCGGTTTAGAGCCTTCTAATTGGTGTGTCTAATTACTAGACCACTAATAGCCTCTCTCATAAGCTCCACCATACTGCCGGCAAGGCGAAGCCTCGGGATCTCCTCTACTTAGGTACCACGCCCGTTGTCTTTGGAATCGCGAGGAGAGTACTACAACCTCCTTTCTTTGGAACAAGGGAGAGGAAGGTCTTCGTCGAAACCGAGCGTGTGACATTGCGGGGCGCTCTTGGGAGCGTGGCGGGAAGGATCGTCCACACGATCTTGAGATCGGAAAGAGTACGACTACATCACCCACGAGAATGGCTCGTTAAACACTTTGGAATCTTCCAGGGTAAGTTATTCCATCGACTCGTTGCTACAATCTAGTAGATAGATCTTGGCTTGTTTGTTTGTATGCGATAGAAAATTTTTGTTTTCCATGCTACGAACCCCTACAAACCTATCAGACCTCACCAGCTTCGGGGACTAATACAAGAGGATAACCCCCGGTAGGGTCATAAGGGGTGAAAGTTAGCACTGATCCGACTTGGCCCTAGGCGAGTCTGATCGACATGGGCCGAGTCAATAACGGCTAGGTTATAATGCATGTGCTTGGCCGACATAAGATATATGTCGGCAGGTGCAGGATAGAGAATCTTTGTCTGCATGTAACAACGGGCCGAGTCTCAGGAGGTGAGGCCGAGTCGAGGAGGGCGAGAGGCTTCTTTCCGAGTATAATTCAGGAAGGACCACGTTAAAGCTTAGTCAAGAGAGGAGGCTGCCGTCGAGTGAAAACTAAAGACGTCGGGTGACACTTAAATTACCAGGTGATGCATAAAGCAGTAGGTGACGCCAAAGGAGCTGGTGTCTACGCACTGGAAGACCGTTGGCAAGATAGCTTTGCTGATTGGATCCTGGGCCAAGGGCTAGCCCAGTAACCCGGCCCGCAGGGTAAAGGCAAAGCCTAAACAGTAAACCCTAGGATCCATATTGTAACCTAGTTGTTCCCATCTTCTATATAGGGGGGAGGGGGGGGGGGGGAGAGCTAGGGTTAAAGGGGATGCGCAACTAGGGCCCTTATGCTGGCCACTTTTTCTTCAAGCTTGTAGCTATTTGGCAAATAGCTCAAGAAGCACTTATAAACAACAAGAATGAAGAAGATTGCAAGCTCACATAGTTTGTCATAGTTCTTCGTATACGGCTACACCGCGCACTCTACCCCGAATTCCTGTTGCGTCCATTCGATTCTAACTTAATCTTAGCTATGACATCTGTTGTGACACCATCACGACAATCGACACCCTTGTGCGGATGTAGACGAACTCTAAATCAATTCAATCGCTATCTAGTCGTGTCGTTAGGTTTATGCTAGTACAGTAGTAGTATACTCCTGATCATGGGCATACTACAGTGCGAAACCGCTAACGGTTTAGTTTAGCCATTATGGAGCCCGATTGGATAGTAGGTAACGCGCCTCTGATCTTGGCTGATCTGATCCCCGCCGACGTCAAATGCTCTGCCTTAAATACTCCCTCCCTTCTCCCCGCTTCCTCGTCGAGTCATTAGCCATCCACACCCCGCGGAAATCTCCCACGATGGTCGCGGCAGAGGACCCGGAATCCTTCTTCGCGACCGCGCCGCCGCTGCGCGACGCCGACGCCGTCGCCGCCAGGCTACAGGAGTTCATCGCCCGCAACTCCGACAGCGCAGGTAAGTTAATCGATCGACCAAACCCGGCCGTGCGTTGCCGGTCTCGTGTGTGTGTTTGATCGATGCGAGTCTTTCCGTCGAATACCCGACGTGCGTGCGTTGTGGCTGACTCGCCGCCGTTCCGGGTCGTGCGGTGCAGGGGGCGGCGGCGGCGGGCGGCCTGTCGTGTGCGTGACGTCGGGCGGGACGACGGTGCCCCTGGAGCAGCGGTGCGTGCGGTACATCGACAACTTCAGCTCCGGCCACCGCGGCGCCGCCTCGACCGAGTAAACCCCCCATCTGTTCTTGTCCTGCTCCTGCCGCTTTTGGTTTGTGTTGTCTATTTGTGTAACTGCGTGAGGATGGCAAATGCCAAATTTAGTATTTTACACTGTTCGACCACACCCACCACGCACTCAACTGTAACCTAACTTCCCTCTGGGCCTAAGCAACAAGATCATCTACTTTTTGATTAAGTACAGTACATTGCATCCATATGCACATGATCCATGAGAATGTCCATGTGCACTAGGACCCAGGTGATAGCGTGCTTCAGAGTTCAGTTCATACCATCATCAGTTGAACAAGAAGGATTCGGCTTATGCAAGTAGTAGTATATTTCTTAATTTGACCTGCTCTGCTTTGCGGACTGACCATGCCTCTTCACCTGGAACTACAATTCTACATTGCATACTTACAGATAAACATATGCCGGCTTTGAACATGTGACCTATGTGTTGTGTACTTGTGTAAAAGCAATCAAATGACTGGAGCCAGTAAAGTTTCTGATCTACAGAGTTTGATGTGCCTGTACTGATGTGTTTCTCTTTACATGATGTAGGTATTTCTTGAAGGCTGGTTATGCTGTTATCTTCCTTCATAGACGGTAAGGCCAATACCTGTCTTCCACAAAGCAACAAAACTGGGTTTTGTACACATACAGCAAAAAGATTACTTGATGGCCAACTTGTGGCTTATTTTCAACCGTGAATAATGCATAGTTTGCTGCTATCTACATGCCGTGCAGAGGGAGTTGCCAGCCTTACTGCAGGTTCCTGCCTGACGATTCTTTCCTCAAGGTCTTGGATGTCAATGAAGAATCAAAGGTTCAAGGTTGGTAACATACATGTCCAATGCAGATAGGAAAAAAACATTTTACCTCCCTAGATTGTTCACTTACTGTTATGTTAATTTTATTGTGCAGTGGCCATGTCCCATGAAACAGTTGTAAAGAAATCGATTGGAGACTATTCCAAGGTGAAGTATGGCACATTCTGCTTAGCAACGGTGGCACACTAGATTTAGAGAAGGGTACTGACAGGTGAATTTCCTGCAGGCTATGGAATGCGGCTCTCTGCTGAAAGTCCCATTTACCACAATATTTGAATACCTTCAGGTTTTGTACTATTTCCGGTTGCTTCCTAGATTCACATATCGGTCAGACAAAAATTTGAAAGCATGACACAGTTTTGGGTTGCAGTTACTGAGGATGGTGGCTACATCCGTGAGCTCTGTCGGGCTACGTGGGATGTTCTACCTTGCTGCAGCAGTCTCCGACTTCTATGTTCCTTGGGATAGCATGGTATGATTTAAGAAGTCCGAATGCACATGTTCTGATTATGTTAAAAACGCCAGGCAAAGAAACCTTACACTATAAAAGGATAAGATTTGCTGCAAATGCCTTGCATAACAAACAGGGAATGATTGTGCTGCAGGCAAAACATAAGATTCAGTCAGCCGGAGGCCCTCTAGAGATGAGGCTCAGTCAGGTTCCCAAAATGCTTTCGGTATTGCGGAACCAATGGGCTCCCTTGGCATTTTGCATATCTTTTAAGGTTAGACTGTTGATGTAATGGAAGAACGGAAGTACAGTACTATACTATGCCTAACAACTTCTCGGTTGGTGCGAATTCTCTCAATTATTTGTTCTAAATTTGTTAATTAATGACAGCTGGAGACAGATTCAGACATTCTGGTCCAGAAAGCAGATATGGCTCTGAACAGGTACAAGATGAACATTGTTGTGGCCAATTTGCTAGCAACGTACAAAGACGAAGTCATTATTGTCACAAATGGAGAAAAGAATAAGGTTCGGAGGTGCAGTAATGATGAAGATTTGGAAGAGCAGATAATCACACTCCTAACACAGAAGCATTCGAAGTATATTTATGGATCACAAATGGGTGCGACCAGGGTGCAGAATGAATTACGATAAGTCTGTACCGCAGCGGTCTGGCCTAAATCACTGTAGTATTGAAAAGGAAAGAAATCCCAGTTGAATGTCAGCATTCACTGTACCAGTGAGCTGTAACGATGCTGATAGGTGTGTAAACCACAACGACACATTTTTATTTTCTTCTTTTATATTTCCAAAATTATGGACAGGTGCAGCTAAATGGGCTGTCACCTACTAATAGCTTTCAGATTCAAACAGATAATTGAATGTTAATTTCCCATTGTCGAATACAACAATATATATATGTATTCAAGTTGCAAATCCACATATGGGAGCTCTGTTTTTGCTCTTTCCTTTTGTCTTCTTTAGAAAAAGAGAGGCATGTTCTTTTGAACAGTGTTGACCATTATTGGTTGCCAGTGTCTTTGTTTTCTGAAATATTCATTAATGTGGACGAAATTGTACATTTGTTTCTAAGAGAGGAAATTGTACATCTTGAGTACCCAGGTCATTTATTTTGCAAGAGTTAGGATGGGATCCGTTTTCTGGTCATTTATATCTATAGTTACTCCCTCCGTCCGCAAATAAGTGTACATCTAGTTTTTGCTTAAGTCAGAGATAACCAAATTTGACCATTTTTATAAAGAAATATAAAAACATATATTATATCAAATTGACATATTATGAAACTACATTTAAAAATAAATCTAATAATATCAATTTAGTGTCATAAATATTGGTACGTTGTCCTAAAAAGTTAGTCAAACATAGTAAAGTTTGACTTAAGACAACGCTAGAAGTATACTTATTTACGGACGGAGAGAGTATTCATTCAATGGTTGTAAAGACTTGTTATACCTTTCCCTAGTCACTCATATGCTTATACCTATTAAATATACTTATTGCCTCTTACTTATAAATTATGTACTCTATCCCGATTTAAAGAACACATATTGGAAATCATACAATTCCAAAACTCCCTTACCTAATAGGCACATAAGCATTTAATTTCAGAGAAAGAGTCAATCAGAGAATTAGTTTGACCCAAATTAGCCCCAATCAAAAGACGACTAGGGCCCAGAGATTTGCTATATGTGCCCTTTAATCCGGGATGGAGGGAGTATACATGATGAAACTGTGGCATCCCGCAAAACCACTACTAGAAAATCGCGTTGAATTTGTGCATTGCATCGTCATCATCATGCATTGTTTGTCAAAAACTATTTTCGAAAACCCCGATTTGTTTTCCAAACGTCCCATCTTATTCAAACACCGAACACCGGGTCCCCGGAATATTTTATTTTGGCCGCTATCGGTTTGCGCACGGCCCGTTTAAAACAAATAAAAGTTTTATTAATTTTTAGTCGGGGCAGTCGAACGGGCCAGATCGACCCGAACGACCACCCCGTGTAAAACAATCGGTCCAACCTGCCCGCCCTTCTAACCCTATCCCACCTAAAATCCTACCCACCCTCTGTGGCCACATCACCCGGGCCAATCAGCTCTTGCCACCTCCTCTTTTTCCTTCCTCAACCAATCGGCTAAGCCACCTCCTCCTCCTCACCCTCTTCCTCTCCTCTCTCTCTCTAATCCAACCTCACACCACACGCGTCGGCCTCCCGCTTCACCTCCCAGGCCCACACCAGCCCACCCCCTGGCCCCGCCTAACCCTCTCACCACAAGACACGCACTACGACGCACCGCCCTGCACGCCCCACCCTGGACCACGCCTGCGCCTGCCCCACCAACCCTCCCTTCCCAGACGCTCCCTCCCTCGCTCCCTTCTTCCTCCTCCTTCCTTCCTCTGCACGCCCGCCCGCCACCCTCTGCGCCCTCCTCGCCGCCGCGCCAAGCCCTCGCTGCCCACGCACGCCTCCGCCGCTGTTGTCTCCGCGCCATTCGCTGCCGCAGCGCTCCGCGCCTCCACTCCGTCCTCGCCACTCGCCCGCGTCGGCAGCGCCGCTGCGTCGCCTCCCTCTCCCAGCAGCCCCGCCGCCTCCTCCCGGTCACCTCGCAGACCGCCCGCGTCCCGCGCTACACCTCCTCGCGTCTCCGCCTGCCTCCGCCGCCCTCCGGCGTACCGCCCGCCGCCCGCCCGTGCCGCCGCCGCGCCTCTCTCCTCCTCCTCCTCTCTGCCTTGCTGATGCCTCCGCTGGCCGCCGCAGCCCGCCGCCCGCCTCCCGAGCCGGCCCACAGCCGCCTGCCCGCCTCGCCCTCATGAGGCCTGCCCTGCCCGGCTCGACCTGCCCGCTGCCGGAGGCCCTGCCGCCTCCGCGCCTCAGACGCCCGCCCGCCCCAGCTCAGCCCACGCCACCTCGGCTCCCTGAGCCCCTGCCGAGCCCCGCCTGGTCTGCCCCTCAACGAGTTCCCCGCCCGGTGACCTCGCCGCCCGCCACGAGACCTTCGCCCAAGCTCCTCTTCACCGTGGCCTCGCCTCCATCGTTGGTGTGAAGTTGTGGTGTGTGGCCACAAGACAAACCCGCATAGAGATAGTGCATGTGTGGATGATGTTGGGTGGGGAGCGCACTTGACAATGATACATCGCCAAGATCCACCGCCAAACCAAGATCGACCCGAAACCCCAAGTTCACCCTCGCCAAGATCTTCGCTTGAACCCGGTGGTCTCCTACATGGACAGAACGAACCCGAAGGCCACCGGCGAACCCCGAGGCCCTCGACGCGACGATGCCGCTTCCAAGATCTTGACGGATCGAAAAGTTCCCTAAGACCGATCCCGATGTGGGAGACGGACCCTCGACACGCCAGATCTACCCTCGACGCCAAGACCAACCGAGGACGCAAAGATCGCCACAAGAACGACAAGCACTTCACCCGGACGCCAAGATCGACTCGACACGAACGCGACAAGACCTCAGCGACAAGACCGGCCCCGACCTGGGTGAAGCCGAAGACCGCCAAGTACTTCTTCCCGGAACGCAAGGACTGCCCCGTTACCGAGAACGAGAGAACGATCCCGCCGAGTCCGAACCTCGCCGTCCCTGGACCCTGAGACCGACCCCGAACCCCGGATCCCCAAGATCGTCGAGCCCCCTCTAATGTGTGAACCTTTCTCCCGAACCCTATTTTATAACATAATACAACTTGTTGCATTAAATCATTCATCTCACATGCATATCTGTGGTTTGGGGGCCTTTTGCCGATTCACCTAATAATTAAATATGGGGCCCATATGCGGGCAAATCTAGTCTCATATCGGCCTCATTTAAACTTGTGTAGCGAACCGGTGATATCTTTTGCCTTGTTAAACAACATTTAAATTGCGGGGTTCTAAATAACTTGCACCACCTAATTAATGTCGGGACCCCGGTTCCACATAATTTGACCTAATTGCATCGCATCTTGCCATGCCATGCATCATACATGCATCATGCCGATCTTCTGTCGTTTTATTAAATATCGCATCCGGTGTTTCTTCTAGTGTTTTGGTTCTTCGCGGATAAGGCCGTTGAGTTGATGTGAGCTTCGCCCCGACTTTCGGATTGAACCTTCGACAATGTTTTCAGGCGAGCATCTCCCTCTTTCTACCTATCTTACTTTTATAGTCTTTATTCCCCTCCTGTTGATCTATTGCTACCTGTGTTGCGATGCTTTAGTTTCCGTACCTGTGATTTCCCTTGCAGCCCTATATTGCCTTGGACACACCCTCGCTCGTTGTTTGTTGTTTGGTAGCTAGTTGGTCTTGCGCGTCGTAGTTGCTTGCTCAAGTGCTGATGTGTGTCGTCATATGCCACAGTTGCTGATGTATTGCCGCATGTTGTTGTTGGAGATGATCCTAGTTTTACTTATTGTCACTTTACTTTCTGTTTAACAACTAAAATTGAATGAGCAGAGGCATCGGTGGGTGATAGATAATATTTGGTTTCCGAACGCCCACTTGTGTCCCGTAAGACCCCGAGTACTTGATACCTGTTCCTTGTTTTTGCGCGCTATCCACATCCGGGAGGTATATGGGACCCCCTGAGCCAGAGCTTGATTCAGTCTTATTTCTTGGGGCCACAAACTAGTTTGAGGTTTTATTTACGATCCTGTACTTATGCCATGCTTTACCGCTTTATTTACGACAGCGATAGCACTGTCTTTGTTTAGGATCGGGACACGATTCCGCGGTGTCGACAAGCCCGTTTGGGGTTCCCGATCGTTCTGACCGTATACCCAACACCTTGAGGCCGTCGAGCTTGCCTACTCCGCTATGGATTCTACTTAAGGGTGGCCCCGAAATATTTCGAATCTGTGATTGTTCGATCGTGAAAGCCTCGTTGGGTTTTGATTTGGTTTTTCCGAGGTTGATCGGCGTGTGTTGCTATTGGTGCACCCGCCGGTAAAACTTTCAAAGCCGTGTCATGGATATGGACGACTTGGAGCATGATTCGATCATAG
Source organism: Avena longiglumis (assembly GCA_030063025.1). Classification (NCBI taxonomy): domain Eukaryota; kingdom Viridiplantae; phylum Streptophyta; class Magnoliopsida; order Poales; family Poaceae; genus Avena; species Avena longiglumis. The sequence continues at coordinate 437,091,125 of CP125978.1, forward strand.
ACAAGCATAACTAAAGTTTATCGCTATAAATTTGACTTATAATGACTAGTAAACAGCTTCACTACAACGGAATGGCTAATAATACGCCACAATTGCTTGTTTGGTTGTAGCTTGCGACAATTGTATATGACTAGTAAGTATTGCAACTTCAACGAATTGGCTGAATAAAAGTACCAACAAGCCTTTGGTTTTGGGTTTATCTCATGCTATCTGCACTGATTAGTAAGAGTTACAACTATAACGGAATGGTTAACTAAAAGTGCCCACCGCTTACCTTATCGTGACGATTTTTTAAACGACTAGTAAAGTGCAACTATAATCGAACAAGTAAACCGCCAACTGTGAGTTCCTCGGTTGACTTCCTCGTTTGGTCTCGAGGGGAAACGCCAGTTGGGTTTTGTTTGGTGTTAGCCGAGTTGGATCCGAATAGGTCTTTCTTACCCCCTCGATAACCGCCATTGTATCGAGTCTCTATAGGTTGTTTAGTGTGTCTTGCTGCCGCCCAGGTCCACCATACCTATGTAGGCGAGGACCGGCCAATCTAGCCTCGCCGTGTCTTGGCCTCGTGATCTTGACGCTCCTTCTTTGTTTTCGCTTTGCCCTTTGTCGGCACCCCTTTGTTAAGGTGTTTGAGATCGACGCCGTTAGCGTGGTTACCCTTCCGGCTTGGCAGTGGTTATGGACGCCATTGGTTATTCTTCGTGGCTCTTAGCCCCATTTGCATCTTGTCCGTAGTGGACGCTCTATCGCTTTTCAAGGTGATTTGGATCTTTGTATATTATATCTGTATTCTTGACTCATGGAGTCGCTTATCTATATATCTGCTACGTGGGTCCCATCGAGGACTGTTGTAATGTTATTACTTCGCTTTTCCACCCGCACGAAAGTGCTGGTGAGCACCTTTGAATCGTTTCTATGCGGGTTTGGTGAATTTTGCCCAAACTTGCATAGGTCCGATTCGAGGGTGTTACAGAGTGGTATCGAGCGCAGCGGTGCGATACCCCCACAAGTCCAAATCAGAGGATAACCTAGCTAACCGAAGTAGAGTGTCAAAACTATTTTCAAAATCGGTTGGATAGTTCGACTAGGTCTGATTTTACTCCTTACCCTCTGCTATTCTCCTCTTACCTCGACGTGTTTTGAATCGCTCTTCTCTCTCTTGAGTCCAGAATTCTCGTGGTTGGGATTCCGTACCTTCGTGACTTCGCTCTTCCTTGTTGTAGCGGAGGTGCTACGATCATCACCGCAACTTGTCTTGTACCTTCCTTCGATCTTTTGTTCCTGAAACCTTTATCCCTATGTGTTCCTTGCGGATGTCGTGTCGTTGAAAAACATATGAGAAGGACGAGCTTTGGTGAAGTTGGGGTTAACCTTGAGCATGTGTTGTTCATGCCAATGGAACCACATGAACCTAATCGATGTGTCTTTCATACGATTTACCGGCAATACTCCCTTGTTTCCGAACCTCTTGTCGAGATCTTGATCTAATTCCGAGAGTTGGATGCTTAATCCGCTTATTCGCAGAGTAATGGTTTGAGTGCGGGATGGAGTAGCTACCCTACCTTTGCTCTTATCATTCGCTCTTGTATGTCGAATCGGTGGATCAACAATTGACTCCGTCCACGGAAGTTAGGTGGCTTTGTTGCGATGCCTCTACCTTGACCTTTTACGTCCCGGAGTGTTCTCTCGAGGATCGACCCTTTGTTGGTGGTGTCGCCGATTCCCGGATGAAGAAGGAACCTCGTTAGTGGTGTCGAGGATCTACACGGGCGAGAAGGCGAGAACGCCGACCTTCCTTCCGGTACCATGAGGCGGATCTCGAGGGCGAGATCCATTGTTAGTGGTGTCGAATTGTGGCATCCCGCAAAACCACTACTAGAAAATCGCGTTGAATTTGTGCATTGCATCGTCATCATCATGCATTGTTTGTCAAAACTATTTTCGAAAACCCCGATTTGTTTTCCAAACGTCCCATCTTATTCAAACACCGAACACCGGGTCCCCGGAATATTTTATTTTGGCCGCTATCGGTTTGCGCACGGCCCGTTTAAAACAAATAAAAGTTTTATTAATTTTTAGTCGGGGCAGTCGAACGGGCCAGATCGACCCGAACGACCACCCCGTGTAAAACAATCGGTCCAACCTGCCCGCCCTTCTAACCCTATCCCACCTAAAATCCTACCCACCCTCTGTGGCCACATCACCCGGGCCAATCAGCTCTTGCCACCTCCTCTTTTTCCTTCCCTCAACCAATCAGGCTAAGCCACCTCCTCCTCCCTCACCCCTCTTCCTCTCCTCTCTCTCCCTCTAATCCAACCTCACACCACACGTCGGCCTCCCGATTTCCACCTCCTCGGTCCCAGCCTCCCCAGCCCCACGCGGGACCCACCCCGCGGGCCCCGCCCCAACCCTCTCACAGCTCACAAGACACGCACAAGACGCAGCCTTCTTAGCACGCCCCACCCGGACCCACGCCTGCGCCTGCCCCACCAACCGCCTCCCGCACGTTCCTCCCTCCTCGCCCTTCTTCCTCCTCGGCTTCCTTCCTGCACCTTCCGCAGCCACCCTCCGCCCCTCCCGCCGGCGCCAAGCCTCGCCGCTCCAGACGCCTCCGCCGCCGTTTGTCTCCACGCCATGCCCCGCCGCAGCGCTCGCGCGCTCACCCTACCGTCCCTCGCCACACTCGCCGCGCGTCCGTGGCGAAGCGCCTTCGTCGCCTCCTCTCCCAGCGCAGCCCCGCCCGCCTCCTCCGGTCACCCTCGCGAGACCCAGCGCCCGCGCTTGCCCCACACCTCGCGCTCCGCCCGTCTCCGGCCGCAACCCGCCTCCAGCACCTTCCGCACCGCTGCCCGCGCCACGCCGCCTCTCCTCCTCCTCTCTCCAGCTTGCCGCGTTCCGTTCGCCATGCCTCCTCTCCGGTGCCGCGGCGCGGCCGCCGCCACCCTCCCGAGCCGCCCTCGGCGCAGCGCCCGCCCGCCTCGCGCCCTCGCCGGCCTCGCGGCCTGCCTCGGCCCGGCCTGCTGCTGCCCTGCCAGGCCTGCCGCCTCCGGCGCCTCCTCGCCGCCTCCGCCAGCTCAGCCCACGCCACCTCGGCTCCCGCCATGAGCCCAGCCGAGCCCGCTGGTCTGCCCCTCCAACGAGTTCCCCGCCTCAGGTGACCTCGCCGCCCGGCCACGAGACCTTCGCCCAAGCTCCTCTTCACCGTGGCCTCGCCTCCATCGTTGTGAAGTTGTGGTGTGTGGCCACAAGACAAACCCGCATAGAGATAGTGCATGTGTGGATGATGTTGGGTGGGAGCGACTTGACAATGATACATCGCCAAGATCCACCGGCCAAACCAAGATCGACCGAAACCCCAAGTTCACCCTCGCCAAGATCTTCGCCGAACCGGTGGTCTCCTACATGGACACGAACGAACAAGGCCACCGACGGCGAACCACGAGGCCCTCGACGGCGATGCCCGCTTCCAAGATCTTGACGCGGATCGAAAAGTTCCCCTAAGACCGATCCCGATGTACCGGAGACCGGACCCTCGACACGCCAGGATCTACCCTCGGACGCCAAGACCCGAACCGGGAGGACGCAAAGATCGCCACAAGAACGACAAGCACTTCACCCCGGACGCCAAGATCGACTCGACACGAGAACGCGACAAGACCTTCGCGACGACAAGACGCCCCGACCAGGTGAAGCGAAGACCGCCAAGTACTTCTTCCCGGAACGCAAGGACTGCCCCGTTACCGAGAACGAGAGAACGATCCCGCCGAGTCCGAACCTCGCCGTCCCTGGACCCTGAGACCGACCCCGAACCCCGGATCCCCAAGATCGTCGAGCCCCCTCTAATGTGTGAACCTTTCTCCCGAACCCTATTTTATAACATAATACAACTTGTTGCATTAAATCATTCATCTCACATGCATATCTGTGGTTTGGGGGCCTTTTGCCGATTCACCTAATAATTAAATATGGGGCCCATATGCGGGCAAATCTAGTCTCATATCGGCCTCATTTAAACTTGTGTAGCGAACCGGTGATATCTTTTGCCTTGTTAAACAACATTTAAATTGCGGGGTTCTAAATAACTTGCACCACCTAATTAATGTCGGGACCCCGGTTCCACATAATTTGACCTAATTGCATCGCATCTTGCCATGCCATGCATCATACATGCATCATGCCGATCTTCTGTCGTTTTATTAAATATCGCATCCGGTGTTTCTTCTAGTGTTTTGGTTCTTCGCGGATAAGGCCGTTGAGTTGATGTGAGCTTCGCCCCGACTTTCGGATTGAACCTTCGACAATGTTTTCAGGCGAGCATCTCCCTCTTTCTACCTATCTTACTTTTATAGTCTTTATTCCTCCCTGATCTATTGCTACGTGTTGCGATGCTTTAGTTTCCGCACTGTGATTTCCCTTGCAGCCCTATATTGCCTTGGACACACCCTCACTTGTTGTTTGGTAGCTAGTTGGTCTTGGCGTCGTAGTTGCTTGCTCAAGTCTTGATGTGTGTCGTCATATGCCGATTCTTGATGTATTGCCGCATGTTGTTGTTGGAGATGATCCTAGTTTTACTTATTGTCACTTTACTTTCTGTTTAACAACTAAAATTGAATGAGCAGAGGCATCGGTGGGTGATAGATAATATTTGGTTTCCGAACGCCCACTTGTGTCCCGTAAGACCCCGAGTACTTGATACTGTTCCTTGTTTTTTGCGCTATCCACATCCGGGAGGTATATGGGACCCCGAGCGAGCTTGATTCATCTTATTTCTTGGGGCCACAAACTAGTTTGAGGTTTTATTTACGATCTGTACTTATGCCATGCTTTACCGCTTTATTTACGACAGCGATAGCACTTTATCGCGTTTAGGATCGGGACACGATTCCGCGGTGTCGACAAGCCCGTTTGGGGTTCCCGATCGTTCACACAGTATACCCAAAGACCTTGAGGCCGTCTGGAGCTTGCCTACTCCGTTGCGGATTCTACTTAAGGGTGGCCCCTGAAATATTTCGAATCTGTGATTGTTCATCGTGAAAGCCTCGTTGGTTTTGATTTGGTTTTTCCGAGGTTGATCGGCGTGTTGCTATTGGTGCACCCGGCGGGTTAAAACTTTACGAAAGCCGTGTCCATGGATATGGACGACTTGGAGCACGATATCTCGATCATAGACAAGCATAACTAAAGTTTTGCTATAAATTTGACTTATAATGACTAGTAAACAGCTTCACTACAACGGAATGGCTAATACTGCCCACAATTGCTTGTTTGGTTGTCGCCATACATTGTATATGACTAGTAAGTATTGCAACTACAACGAATTGGCTGAATAAAAGTACCAACAACTGCTGGTTTTGGGTTTATCTCATGCTATCTGCACTTTGATTAGTAAGAGTTACAACTATAACGGAATGGTTAACTAAAAGTGCTTGCTTACCTTATCGTGACGATTTTTTAAACGACTAGTAAAGTGCCGCAACTATAATCGAACAAGTAAACTGCCAACCGTGAGTTCTCGGTTGACTTCTCGTTTGGTCTCGAGGAAACGCCAGTTGGTTTTGTTTGGTGTTAGCTTGAGTTGGATCCGAATAGGTCTTTCTTACCCTCTCGATAACCGCCATTGTATCGAGTCTCTATAGGTTGTTTAGTGTGTCTTGCCGCCGCTCGATCCACCATACCTATGTAGGCGAGGAGACCGCCGAATCTAGCCTCGCCGTGTCTTGGCCTCGATCGACGCTCCTTCTTTGTTTTGCTTTGCCCTTTGTCGGCACCTTTTTTGTTAAGGGTTTGAGATCGACGCCGTGTTAGCGAGGTTACCCTTCGGCTTGGCGGTTGGGCAGGCCATTGGTTATTCTTGAGGCTCTTAGCCCCATTTGCATCTTGTCCGTAGCTGGACGCTCTATCGTTTTCAAGGTGATTTGGATCTTTGTATATTATATCTGTATTCTTGACTCATGGAGTCGCTTATCTATATATCTGTTCTGTGGGTCCCATCGAGGACTGTTGTGTAATGTTATTACTTCGTTTTCCACCCGCACGAAAGTGCCTGGTGGGCACCTTTGAATCGTTTCTATGCGGGTTTGGTGAATTTTGCCCAAACTTGCATAGGTCCGATTCTGAGGGTGTTACAGAAACTGTCTTTTCTGCTCCAAATTTCCCTTTTATGTGATATTTATTTATATATTTTTTGGTTTATTCCTTTATTCTCAAGACGCGAATGCTATTTGAGAATTTGAATAATGTGCTTAGTTTGACCTAAAACTCAGTGATCAATGTATGAGAAATTGAATATTTCGTATAATATGTTTGTTTAAGTATTTTCTAGAGTTATCGAAGAAGAAATATTACATGTTTTGTATAGTTCTCTTCCACATCAACAATATTTAAAGCACGAAAGCATGTAAACACTAAAGGAATAATTTTCTAGTATTATCTTGCACAAAAGTGTTTGGTGGTTGCAGATACATACTTATTTGTCGTAATGAAACCTTTTTTTTTTGGCAAATTTCACCAAACTAAGCATTTAGCATAAAATGATAGTACTGAAATTATGCACCTTTAGTAAGGCATAACTATAATCTCTACTGTGTACTCCCTCCGTGACAAAATATAAGGAGTTGGGGCATTTTCCGACAACACCCAATGTTGGGTTCGCAACATAGAAAACAAAAAATTCTACAATGGGAACTATGTGCACCAAGATCCATCTATCTAGATACAAGCAACGGGTGGATATACATCCATAGAATACATACCCTCTAAGACCGAAAGCTTTTTCGAGTATGAACTCGTTGGTGATGTAGTCGATCTCTTGCCGATCTCAAGATCGTGATGAAGTCCATCTGGTTCAGCCGGTCCAGCACCATCAAGTCGAGCACCGCAAAGCAGTGGTGCATTTGTGATCGCACACACGTTCGGTTATCCCGAAAACCTCGGCGCTCTTACTCCAGTGAAGCAGCGAAAGAAACAAATCCTTCTAGAAAAAGCCACCGAAAATATGTATCTCGCTGATCCGAGACGATGGAAAAATTCTAAAGGAGGAAGAGATATCCTTCGTGAGGAGGTGTGTGTATGAGAGAGGGAGAGGGGGGCTTTATATAGGAGGGGGGCACCCCAAGGTGTGTGGCTGACGTCCAAGGAGGCTGCCCCACCCCTTCCTCCATTATGTTGGTGGAGCTCCCACTCACCAAAAAGCCCCTTCATTTCTCCACTCAAAAACCCTCTCATATTTTCATTAAATTTCCACCAAATTTAATGTAATCTCTCTTTAAATAAAACTCATTTTATTTATTTATTAGGAATTTTGTCAATTACATTAATTAACAAACATTCACATAAAACTCCTTACAATATTTTAATTTCACATGTAGAACTAGTTTTAGCAATTTCACCCGAAACAATTCATGTTTCCATTGAAATAATTCCTGCATTTTTTTCTTTCTTTGACATATTATTTGCTCTAAATGGTGTAGGTATCCCTTAAGTGTGTCATGCTACGGTTCGCGAATAATGCAGATATAATCGAGACTCCTCGCCGATCAATAATCAGTAGCGGGACCTAGAGATCCGTACTGACCCCCGCACATTCAACGATGACGTTTGTGATTGTGTGAACCTTATACACATGTAACTCAATCCCTTTGTCTCGCGATATATTACATGTACGAGATTTGATCATCGGTATCTCCATACCTAGTTTGATCTCGTTACCGACATGCACTCTTTTATCGTTCCCGTGATATAACATTCTAGTGATCTCATCACTTGCTTACAAGCTAATTAATGTGATATCACTGAGAGGGCCCAGAGTATATCTATCCATCATCGGGATGGACGAATTCCACTCTTGATCCATGAGCCTCTACATAACACCTTCGTAGTACTAAACCTACCTTTATAGTCACCCTGTTACGATGTGACGTTTGATGTTATCAAGATACTCTTCCGGTGTTAGTGATTGACATGATCTTGATACGTCAGAAACGTATCTATAATTTTTGAGGTTCCATTCTTGTTTAGTATCTACTTTGCTTTGCTTTATCTACACTTTGAGGTGTTTTTATATTTTTTCTGGTACTAACCTATTAACAAGATGCCACAGTGCCAGTTGCTTATTTTCTTCTGTTTTTGGTTCCAGAAAGGCAGAAAATCAATATTCTCGAAATTGGACGGGACAAAAGCCAAAGTCAATATTTTAGTGAGGAGAACACGGAGTCCAGAGGAGAGACGGAGGGGAGCCACAGGGCGGCCGCACCCCAGGCACGGGCCCACCCTAGGCCGCGCCTGGGCAGGGTGTGGGCCCCCTGGCCGTCCTCCTGCCTCGCCTCTTCGCCTATAAGAAGCCCGCGATTCCTAAACTCTAAGTACCCGATCAATATTCCACAAAAACGTCTGTAGCCGCCACCACCATCGTCCCTAGATCGGGGGAGATATGAATCTCTTCTCGGCACCCTGTCGGAGGGGAGATCATCCCGGAGGCCTTCTTCTTCATCATGCCAGCTTCCGGTATGAAGAGTGAGTAGTTCCACCTTGGACTACGGGTCCATGTAGTAGCTCGATGGTTGTATCTCCTCCTTTGTGTTTTCATGTCTAGATCTTGTGAGGTCCGTTCATGATCAAGATCCCATCTATTTGTAATCATGCATGTTGTGTTTGCGGGGATCCGATGGATATTGAGATTACTATGTCAGATTGATTAATGGTTTTGTCTTATTGATTCTATCATGTCTGTGTTGTTTGTGATCTTGCATGCTCTCCATTGTTAGTAGCTATCTTGGCCAAGTAGTTGCCAATGACTCCAAGAGGGGGTATTTATGCTCGATAGTGGGTTCATGCCTCTATTTAATCTAAGGGAAGTGACAGAAATCTCTAAGGTTGTAGACATGTTGTTGCCACTAGGAGAAAACAACGGTCTCTTGTTCATGGACCAGTGGATTGTTTACCTTACACACTTTGTTTAAAGCAGTTGTCTGTTGCTTGCAACTTAATGCTGGAGGGGGTTCGGATGATAACCCAAAGGTGGACTTTTAGTCATAGATGCAGTTGGATGGCGGTCTATGTATCTTGTTATATTGCCCAATCGAATCTCATAGGATCATGATGTCTAGTATTGCATTGTTATGCCTTGCTCAGTCCTGTCAATTGCCATGCTGTAATTTGTTTACCCAGCATGCCATGTTTGTTTATCTAAGGATAACACCTCTAGTGAACTATGGACCCCGGTCCAATCTTTACCATTGATACATCCTCCACTGTTACTATTTACTTTCTACAAACCACTATTACCTTCTACACCATACAGTTAATCCTTTGTTACAGCAACCGGTGAGATTGACAACCTCACTGTTCGTTAGGGCAAAGTCTTGAGTTTGTGTTGTGCAGGTTTCCAAGTTGCTTGAAACACATTTGAGACTTTTCCTTCCTCCTACTGGTTCGATAACCTCGGTTTCTTACTGAGGAAAGACTTGCTGCTGTGCTCTTCACTCCTTGCTCTTGGGGTTTACCAACGAAGCGCTCCCACGTCGACAAAGCGCCAACAAGTTTTCTGGCGCCGTTGCCTGGGAGGCTAAGGACGTCTTCACATGGGTAGTCCTCCACAATCTTTCTCTTTACTTTGTTTTTGTTTTGCTTAGTTTTTTTTTGCTTGGTTTTGTTTGCCTCTTTTTGTCAAAAACTCCAAAAAAAATTAGTTTAGTTTGGTCTGCCTTCTCTTATCAAAAACACAAAAAAATTTAGTTCCCACTCTAGTTGTCACCTTGATCTAGCTCACTATGTTGTTCCCCAAGTTCACCCTGAAGGAACTTTCGATAGGTAGTGGCTCTATAATCGAGAAACAAAATATTGAAGAATTCTTTAATCATGTTAGCAAGCATGAGGATATTGAGGATAGATCTATAGCAGAACATGAAGAATTCTTTAATCATGTTAGCAAGCATGAATAATTCTTTAATCATGTTGCAGCTTCTTTAGTTCATATGTTGGAGGCTAGGTTTGTTAGCCTTAACCCCATGATGCAAATTTTGTTCCTTCAACTAAAAGAAGAAAAGGATGCTGAAAAGAGAGAATTTATCTTTGAAACTTTACTAAAGGAGTTCAATGATGTTGCTAAGGAAGACAAAAATGTCTTTGAATGTTTTAATATGCTAGGCTCATGTGTATATGTTATGGGTACTTTAGATACCAAACCTAGAGAGGAAATTAAGATACCCATACCTTTTAAACTTGTAGGAATGCATGAAGCCTTCGAAAATAATTTTGATTGGATTATTCCTGAAAATCCTTTTGATGAAAGTAGTGAACCAAGGAGAGATGAGAAGGGATCCTCCAAAACTCATTTGGATGAGATACCCTTCCTAGTTGAAGAGTTTGCAAGTATTGATCTTAATTCTTCATTTGAAAATACTTGATTTCTTGCTTCTTGTGCCTAGCTTAAAGGCATTAAAGAAAAGTATTTGTTGGGAGATAACTCAAGAGTTTTCTTGATTCTTGGAAGTTATTACTTCAGTAATGACCTCTCCTTATCCTTTTTGTTTGCTTTTTTATGCCAAGAATGACCTCTAATGAGAGGGAAGTAAGATTTGGGGAGTTGCTATCCCAAAACAGATTTTTGTGCTCCACCATAAAAATTCGTGATAAATCTCTGTAAGTCAGATTGGGCTGATATTTTACGAATAAATCTCCCAGTATGTTATCTAACTTTCTTTAGTTCAACACTTTTTGATTTTAGCAACAGAATATCTTCGAAAAAATCGATTTATACCTGCTGGTCTGTTTTAACAGATTTCTGTCATTTTTTGCATTTGCTTCTTATTGATTCCTTTTTGTTTTTTTTGGGAAATTGAGCTTTTTGAGGGAATTGCTACAGTATATTGTGTTTTTAGTGAAAGTTTTTCTGTTCTAAAGCTAAACCCAAGGGTATATTATCTTTTGAATACACTAATGTTGCTAATGAAGATTGTGTGAAGTTTTGTATGAAGGAAAAAATTTAGGTGTAGAGAGAGAATGATGTAATAAGATGAAGAATAGACAAAAAGATCAAGCTTGGGGATGCCACCCCGGTGTCACCCCAATAAATATGCAAGAGGTAAAAGTGTCAAAGCTTGGGGATGCCCAGGCATCCCCTTCTTCATCAATAAAAAGCTCAGGTCTTTCTAGACACTTCGTTTTTATTGTTTCATGCATAGTTGTGTTGTTCTTGGAGTGTCTTAGTTTTTTTGGTTTCCTTAGTTTGTTTAGTTTGCTTGAATAAAGTAGTTTTGACCCCCGTTCTCGTTGTGTTGTTTCAAATAAGTTGATTGGTGTTGGAAAGGAGTAAAAAGTTCTTGCTTGAGTAGTACAAGAGGATCTTTCTTTGACTGTGACTTAGACTTTATCATGTTATGCTAGGTGTTGTTTTTACCTTAGGCTTAGTGATTATTGCTGTAGCATGACTTGTTCCAAATAATTGGGATTGCTCAGTGTGCATTGAAAGAATCATGTGTTGTTTTAGCATGCAAAAGCATAGTATTGTGGTATTCTCTTTTGATGCTTTTTTGGGGTTGACTTGGAACATGCTCACACCATGTTATGACTATCAACAAGTCGCCATAGCCTCTATGATCATTTAGTCCTTGACTTGTAGTACCACTTTATGCTTTGATTAGTAATGTTTTGTCGCTTTGCATGATTATGGCCATTATTGCTCTCTTAGTTAGTTGCTCCCAGTCTTTTGGTAGCCTCCACTTGTATGAGTAAGCTCTACTCATGCTTCCAACTCCTAAGAAACCAAGTTATTCCAAAGTATCCACTATAAATTTCTATTCATGGTGTGTTACACCATTCCAAGTATATTTTTGTTTTCATCTATCTTCTAATTAAAAAGTATTTTGTTATGTGAAAACTTAGTGATTAAAGCTCTCACAAACTTGATGGCACACTTTATATTTCTTGCCCCTAATAAACTTGAACCATTGTGTCATCTATGTCGTATATGCTTGCACTTATACGTTGGAATTAGCAGAACCGTGTTGTCACGGGGAACACTTTCAACATTGCACTTGTACTTTGTACATAGTTGATATCATGCTCTTTTGTCTATGGATGTCGTCGGTGTGAAATAAAATGGGATCTTATAACTCCATGGAGTTATGTATGTGTGTTAGAGAAACGCCTGGGCCGCTAGCCTAAGCCATACCTAATCATGGTGGAAACTTGCAACATCACCATAATGAGCAATCTGTGAAGCATACTTAATAAAAACCTATGCAAATAGCAAATAAAAAGATCGCTGAGATGCTCATTGTCTGCTTGCCTTGTCATTTTGGTTATGGGATAGCTCTTGTACCATGTGCAAGGAGTACCCCGTTGGCGGTTCTCTATGATACACATGTACTTACTATGACAAGAACTTACATGTGACTAAAGTTGAGTAGCATGAGGAGAGACCCTCCTATTCAAGGGACATGAGATTGCCAACTTATACTTTGTCAAGCATATACTTCATATTTTGTTCACTTTAACCTTAACCACTTCAATATGCTTATGATATGGGCAATGAGGGTTGAAAGCTAACACGTACTATAATTTTTGGAAGCTCTTTTTTAAACTTGAAATCCCTGCTTCCCTTTATGAAGGGTCTTTCTTCCACTATTATATTGAGTCTCCACCTTCTACCTTTAGGCACCAGTTAAGAGAGCATAGTTGCCATTCTTAGTTCTATGTGCATTGTCCCAAAACTTATTGATTGATGCATATGTTGGAATTATGCCCTAGAGGCAATAATAAAGATGTTATTATTATAATTCTTGTTCATGATAAAGTTTATATTCCATGCTAGAATTGTATTAAGCGGAAACTTTTATACTTGTGTGGTTTGTGAACAACGCCGTGTCCCTAGTATGCCTCTATGGACTAGCTCATTGATTAATGATGGTTAAGGTTTCCTAACCATAGACATGAGTTGTCAATTAATAATGAGATCATGTCATTGGGAGAATGATATGATGTATAGACCCAAATCAAGCAGAGCAATTAGATCGTGTCATCGTGTTCATCTTTGCGAAGCTTTTTCTTATGTCAAATATTGTATTACTTAGACCATGAGATAATGCAACTCCCTGGTATCGGAAGAAAGCTTTGAGGTCATCAAACGTCATCCTATGAGAGGGTGATCATAAAGGTGTCTCTCAGGTGATCGGAAAGTATTTGTTGGGTTGTATGTATCGAGATGGGATTTGTCCCTCCCAAGTCGGAGAGATATACTTCGGGCCCTCTCGGTAATCGATATCAACACCGCTTGCAAGCACGTGGTTAAGGAGTTAATCACAAAGTGATATCGGATTACGAAACGAGTAAAGTACTTGCTCTGAGCGAGATTGAACTAGGTATGCCGATACCGACGATCGAATCTCGGGCAAGTAAAATATCGTGTGACGAAGGGAATATATATATATGCGATTAATTGAATCCTGGCATCGTGGTTCATCCGATATGATCATCGATGAATGTGTGGGAGTCAATATGGGTTTCCAGACCCGCTGTTGATTATTGATAGAAGATCATGTCTGCATATTCTCGAACCCGTAGGGTCACACACTTAACGTGTCTCGACGCTAGGATATAATGGATAATTGGTTTATGAGTTTTTGTTCGGAGTCTCGGATGAGATCCAGGACGTCACGCAGAATGGTCTGGAGAATAAGATTCATATAAGGGAAAGCAGTTTTTGGATTTTGGAATTGTTTCAGATTGTTCGGTATTGTACCAGAAGCTTCTAGAACCTTCCGAAGTGGGACCAACGTGGCCCCACTTGTCGGGAGGGGGCGTGGGCCTATGAGGGAGTGCCCTGGTCGCATTGGGCCAGGGGCACAAGGCCCCATAGGCCCAGCCGGCCAAACCCTAGGGGAAACCCTAGGGAAACCTTCTAGAAGGAGGGGGAAAACTTGCCCCCCACTCCAACCCTTGGGGCCTCCGCCCTAGGGCTTGGAGGAGGGCCAAGGGGGCCGGCCAGCCCCCTATATATAGAGGGCAGGGGCGCATCCCTCCTCCCCAACTCCTTCAACCCTATCCGCCATACTGCTGCCCTCCAGATCTCTCTCTCCGATCACAGAGGCGAAGCCTCGCAGTAAACTCTCCACCTTTGCACCACGCCGTGTTGTAGATCCAAGCTTACTCTACACCCCACTTACTGGACCGAGGAAGGAGGAGACATCGAGGTGCCGTACGTGTGCATATCTCGGAGGCATCGCCACTTGCGGTGTTGGATCGGGTCGGATCGCGAGGAGGAGAAGCTAGTACGACTACATCAACCACGTTCTGTTGAACGTTCCGCTGAACGTTCCGCTGTGCGAATCTTCAAGGGTATGAATATATCATCTATCCCCCCTCGTTGTTTGCATCTCCTAGATTAGATCTTGGCTTTCCTGTTCGCATCCGAAGAATTTTTTTGATTTACTATGCTGCGAAACCCTTCAGTGGTATCCGAGCTAGATCTATGCGTAGATGTGTTTCACGAGTAGAACACAACATGCTTGTTGCGGGCGTTGATGTTTTCTGTTGCAAGCCTCTTGTTTGTGTACTTATTATGACGCGGGATAATGAGATCGAAGCGGTCCAGGCCAACTTTACGCGACCTCGTTCGCGAGACCGGCTCCGCACTTGACGTGTGGCTTGTTCCACACATGCGGCTGGTGGATGCCAGTTTCTCTCACTATGGTTGTCATGGGATTTACACCGGATGTTGGCAACCATAATATCACCGTTGTGGCTTTCCGTAGGTAAGAATCGTTCTTAGCTTGTTACTCCCATAAGCCACGTAAAACATGCAACAACAAAGTAGAGGCGTCTAACTTGTTTTTGCAGGGAGTGTTTCTGTGATATGGTATGGCCCAAGATGTGATGTGTATGTTGTATGCAATGATCATGTTTTGTAATGTTTCACGACTTGCATGTCGATGAGTACACAACCGGCAGGAGCCATATGGTTGTCTTTATAATTGTGTATGACCTGTGTGTCAACTTCTTATACGCCATGTAATAGCTTTACTTTATCGCTAAGTAGTTAGCAATAGTTGTAGTTGCTATTCGTGGTGGAGGCAATCATGGTGGAGTGATGGAGATCATGCTGGCACGCACAAGATGGAGATCATTGCGCGGAGATTGGCTATACCATGTCACATAAAATTATATGCATGTGATGTTTATCCTTTTATGTATCTTATTATGCTTAGATCGCGGCGGTAGCATTATAAGATGATTCCTCACTTAAAGATCAAGATAAAACTGTGTTCTCCCCATGTATGCACCGTTGCGAAAGTTCGTCATGTTCAAGCATCACGTGATGATCGGGTGCTATAAACTCTACGTTCACATATAATGGGTGCAAGCCAGTTTTGCACACGCGAAAATACTTGGGTTTGACTTGACGAGCCTAGCATGTACAGACATGGCCTCGAACACACGAACCGAAAGGTTAATCATGAGTCATATGAATGATATGATCGACACTTTATTGTCCACCATTGAAACCACATATCTTCTCGTGAATATCGGATTAGGTGTGGTGAATTTGGATCATGTTCACTAAACAACTTGAGGGATGTTGAATTTAGTGGGAGTTCATCTAGTAATTTGATTAAGTTGAACTAGTTATCATGAACATAGTCTAAATTGTACTTGCAAATTTTGTAGATCAAATGGCTAAGTCCAACTTCAACTTCAACGCTTTTTGCCGAGAAGAAAAGCTTAAGAACAATGGGTCTAACTCCACCAACTGGTTCAATCGAGAATCATTCTCTCATGGGACAAAAGGACTATGTCCTTGAGAAAGCGCTAGGTGACGCCCTGCTATAGATGCGTCGGCTGATGAAAAAGCTGTTTATCAGTCGCGCAAGGATGATTATGGTGTGATTAAGAGCACCATGTTGTTTGCTATGGAATCAGACCTTCAGAATCGTTTTGAGGAGTTCCCCGGGCCCTTTGAGATTCTTGAGGAACTGAAAACTATGTTTCAGACTCAGGCCCGTTCTGAGAGATATGAGATCTCTGAGAAATTCTTTAACTGCAAGATGGAAGAAGGGAGTTCCGTTAGTGAGCACGCCATTAAGATGTCGGGCTACACTCAACGCCTTGAGCAACTGGACTGCAAGATTCCAGAGGAGCTCAAGTTTGACATAGTTCTGCAATCACTCCCTCCTAGCTACAAAGGTTTTGTAGTTACTCATAATCAGATTGGTTCCACTGATACGATCACTGAGCTCTTCGCTAAGCTAAAAGCTGCAGAGGTGGACATCAAGAAAGATAATCATGTGTTGATGGTCAACAAGCCCCCCAGCTTTAAGAAAGGTAAGGGTGCAAAGAAGCCCTTCAAGAAGGGCATCGGCAAGCGCGTTGCCCCTGTAGAGAAGAAGCTCAAGTCTGGACCTAAGCCAGACACTGAGTGCTTCTATTGCAAGGACAAGGGTCACTGGAAGCGCAACTGTCCGAAGTACTTAGCGGACAAGAAGGCAGGCACCATCAAAGGTATATTTGATATACATGTTATTGATGTTTTCCTTACTATCCCTCGTTGTAGTGCCTGGGTATTTGATACTGGTTCAGTTGCTAATATTTGTAACTCGAAACATGAGCTACAGAATAGACGGCGGCTAGCGAGGGATGAGGTGACGATGCGCGTTGGCAACGGATCAAGAGTTGATGTGATGGCCGCCGGCACGCTCTCCTTATTTTTACCTTCAGGATTAGTTTTAAACCTCAATAAATGTTATTATGTGCCTGCTTGAGCATGAACATCATATCTGGATCGTGTTTATTGCAAGACGGTTATTCATTCAAATCGGAGAATAATGGTTGTTCTATTTATATGAGTAACATCTTTTATGGTCATGCACCTGCTATGAATGGTTTATTTCTTCTGAATCTCGAAAACAATGAAACACACATCCATAACATTGAGGCTAAGAGATGCAAAGTAGATAGTGATAATTCTACTTATTTGTGTCACTGTCGTCTAGGTCATATTGGTGTAAAACGCATGAAGAAACTCCATTCCGATGGACTTTTGGAGTATCTTGATTTTGAATCATTTGACACGTGCGAACCATGCCTCATGGGCAAGATGATCAAAACCCCGTTCTCCGGAATAATGGAGCGAGCAACGGACTTGTTGGAAATCATACATACCGATGTATGCGGACCAATGAGTGTTTCGACGCGCGGTGGTTATCGCTATTTTCTCACTTTTACTGATGACTTAAGTAGATATGGGTATATCTATTTAATGAAACATAAATCTAAAAGATTTGAAAAGTTCAAAGAATTTCAGAACGAAGTGGAAAACCATCGTAACTGGAAAATTAAATTTCTACGATCCGATCGTGGAGGTGAGTATTTGAGTTATGATTTTCTCACGCATCTTAAAGCAAGCGGAATCGTTTCGCAACTCACGCCACCCGGAACACCACAGCGCAATGGTGTGTCTGAACGCCGGAATCGAACTCTATTAGATATGGTGCGATCAATGATGTCTCTTACAGATTTGCCGTTATCATTTTGGGGGTATGCATTAGAAACCGCTGCATTCACTTTAAATAGGGCACCATATAAATCCGTTGAGACGACACCGTATGAACTGTGGTTTGATGCTAAACCTAAGTTGTCGTTTCTTAAAGTGTGGGGATGCGAAGCTTACGTCAAGAAGTTGATGCCGGACAAGCTCGAACCCAAAGAGGAGAAATGCGTCTTCATAGGATACCCTAAGGAACGATTGGGTATACCTTCTATCACAGATCCAAAGGCAAAGTGTTTGTCGCCAAGAACGGGTCCTTTCTTGAAAAGGAGTTTCTCTCGAAAGAAGTGAGTGGGAGGAAAGTAGAGCTAGACGAGGTTATTGAACCTTCTCTTGAGTTGGAGAGTAGCGCATCACCTGAAATTGTTCCAGTGTCGTCTTCACCAACAATAGAGGAAGCTAATGACAAGGATCATGAATCTTTGGACGATGCTACTACTGAACGTCGCAAGTCGACAAGGTCGCGTGCCCCTCCTGAGTGGTATGGCAACCCTGTCTTAACTGTCTTGTTAGTAGACAACAGTGAACCTGCGAACTATGAGGAAGCAATGATGATCCCAGACTCTAAGAAATGGCTAGAGGCCATGAAATCCGAATTGGGATCCATGAGCGAAAACCAAGTATGGAATTTGGTGGACCCTCCTAGCGACCGAAAGGCCGTTGAGTGCAAATGGATTTTCAAGAAGAAAACGGACGCGGATGGTAATGTTACTGTCTATAAAACACGACTTGTCGCGAAAGGTTTTCGACAAGTTCAAGGTGTTGACTACGATGAGACTTTCTCTCCCGTAGCGATGTTTAAGTCCATTCGGATTTTATTAGCAATTGCTGCGTTTCATGATTATGAAATATGGCAGATGGATGTTAAGACTGCGTTCCTCAATGGCAACATTGATGAAGAGTTGTATATGATGCAACCCGAAGGTTTTGTCGATCCTAAGGATGCTGATAAGGTGTGCAAACTTCAGCGTTCCATTTATGGACTGAAGCAAGCATCTCGGAGTTGGAACCTTCGTTTTGATCAAGTGATCAAGAGCTTTGGATTTTTTCCAAATTGCTACGAAGCTTGTATCTACAAGAAAGTGAGTGGGAGCTCAGTGACATTTTTGGTACTATATGTGGATGACATATTGATTATCGGAAATGACATTGACATGCTTAACGATGTGAAGAGTTATTTGAACAAATGTTTTTCAATGAAAGACCTAGGGGAAGTTGCTTATATATTGGGAATCAAAATCTATAGAGATAGACAAAGATGTCTGATAGCTTTAAGCCAAACTACATACCTAGACAAAGTTTTGAAAAGGTTCAGAATGGATAAGGAAAAGAAATTTTCAGTGCCTATGTTGTCAGGTAAGATATTGAGCAGGCTCGGTCCGTCCACTAGAACGATAGAGAAGCTATGAGCAAAGTGCCTTATGCCTCGCCATAGGATCTATCATGTATGCCATGCTATGTACTAGACCGGATGTGTCCAATGCTCTTAGTTTGACGAGATACCAAAGTGATCC
This sequence comes from Avena longiglumis, assembly GCA_030063025.1. NCBI lineage: Eukaryota > Viridiplantae > Streptophyta > Magnoliopsida > Poales > Poaceae > Avena > Avena longiglumis. The sequence continues at coordinate 437,110,178 of CP125978.1, forward strand.
AGTGGAACCTCGGACAGCGTGAAGAACATCCTAAAGTATTTAAATAGAACTAAAGAAATGTTCTTAGTCTATGGAGGTGATGAACAACTCGTCGAAAAGGTTACGTCAATGCTAGTTTCGACACCGACAAGGATGATTCTAAATCTCGACGTGATACGTTTATATTTTGAATGGAGGAGTCAGTGAGTCGGAGAAGCTGCAAGCAAAGAGTGATCACGGGATCTATGAGAAGCGAATACATGGCTGCCGAAGGCCAAGTGAAGGAGTTTGGATCAGGAACTTCATCACTGAGCGTGGTGTGGTTCCAAGTGCCTTGGACCCACTGGAGATATTGTGTGACAACACTGGCGTCATATCACAGTATCAACCGCAAGTTTCATATAATTCGATATTATATAACAGATGGAGATCTGAAGATTAGCAAAGTACATACGGATCTGAATGCTGCAGATCTATTGACTAAACGTCTTCCACGAGCAAAACATAATCAGCACCTTAGTGCCATGGGTGTTAGATTGTTGCCAGATGTAAACTAGATTATTGACTCTAGTGCAAGTGGGAGACTGTTGGAATTATGCCCTAGAGGCAATAATAAAGATGTTATTATAATAATTCTTGTTCATGATAAAGTTTATATTCCATGCTAGAATTGTATTAAGCGGAAACTTTGATACTTGTGTGGTTTGTGAACAACGCCGTGTCCCTAGTATGCCTCTATGGACTATCTCATTGATTAAGGATGGTTAAGGTTTCCTAACCATAGACATGAGTTGTCAATTAATAATGATATCATGTCATTGGGAGAATTATATGATGGACAGGCCCAAATCAAGCATAGCAATTAGATTGTGTCATCATGTTCATCTTTGCGAAGCTTTCTCTTATGTCAAATATTGTATTCCTTAGACCATGAGATAATGCAACTCCCTGGTATCGGAAGAAAGCTTTGAGGTCATCAAACGTCATCGTATGAGAGGGTGATCATAAAGGTGTCTCTCAGGTGATCGGAAAGTATTTGTTGGGTTGTATGTATCGAGATGGGATTTGTCCCTCCCAAGTCGGAGAGATATACTTCCGGCCCTCTCGGTAATCGATATCAACACCGCTTGCAAGCACGTGGTTAAGGAGTTAATCACAAAGTGATATCATATTACGGAACTAGTAAAGTACTTGCTGTGAACGAGATTGAACTAGGTATGCCGATACCGACGATCGAATCTTGGGCAAGTAAAATATCGCGTGATAGAGGGAATATATATGGGATTAATTGAATCCTAGCATCGTGGTTCATCCGATATGATCATCGATGAATGTGTGGGAGTCAATATGGATTTCCAGACCCCACTGTTGATTATTGATAGAAGATCATGTCTCGAACCCGTAGGGTCACACACTTAACGTGTCTCGACGCTAGGATAGAATGGATAATTGGTTTATGAGTTTTTGTTCGGAGTCTCGAATGATATCCAGGACGTCATGAGAGGTTCCGGAATGGTCCGGAGAATAAGATTCATATAAGGTAAAGCAGTTTTTGGATTTCGGAATTGTTTCGGATTGTTCGGTATTGTACCGGAAGCTTCTAGAACCTTCTGGAGTGGGACCAACGTGGCCCCACTTGTCGGGAGGGGGCGTGGGCCTATGAGGGAGTGCCCTGGCCGCATTGGGCCAGGGGCACAAGGCCCCATAGGCCCAGCCGGCCAAACCCTAGGGGAAACCCTAGGGAAACCTTCTACAAGGAGGGGGAAAACTTGCCCCCCACTCCAACCCTTGGGGCCACCGCCCTAGGGCCTGGAGGAGGGGCCAAGGGGGCCGGCCAGACCCCTATATATAGAGGGCAGGGGCGCAACCCTCCTCCCCCACTCCTTCAACCCTAGCCGCCATACTTCTGCCCTCCAGATCTCTCTCTCTCCCATCAGCGTGGCGAAGCCTGCCTTGAAACTCTCCACCTTTGCACCACACCGTCGTGTTGTAGATCCAATATATCTCTCCACCCCACTTGATGGACCAAGGAAGGAGGAGACGTCGAGGTGCCATACGTGTGCATCTCTCGGAGGCATCGCCACTTGCGGTGTTGGATCAGATCGGATCGCGAGGAGGAGAAGCTAGTACGACTACATCAACCACGTTCAACTGAACGTTCCGCTGTGCGAATCTTCAAGGGTATGAAGATCTCATCTATGCCCCCTCGTTGTTTGCATCTCCTAGATTAGATCTTGGCTTTCCCGTTCGCATCCGTAGAATTTTTTTGATTTACTATGCTGCGAAACCCTTCAGCATATTATTGATATCGATTGTTCTTGTGCTATTTGTATCTAGTCACTCTTATGAACTTTGAAGGTGTCATATGCATCTATTTTCTACTCCATGAGTGACAAGATGAATGCCACTATGCCATGTTTTCTGTATGTGAAACAAACAAAAGTTTTTCAATGCATGTTATTCATGATCTTTGTTTGTAACTTTAATGTTGCATGCATAGTTAGTTTGTCTTATTGCTAGAACTCCATCTTTCATGCTCATGTTTAGAGCTATCTGGTCCCATCTTTTAATGCTTGAAAATGGTTTGATCTTGGTTTTGATGGTGCATGTCACCTTAATTTTTTTATCACTTACCTACTTGAGGACGAGCAGGAGTTAAGCTTGGGAATGTGTCGTGGTATTGCCGACGAGTACGACATGGAGGGGTCCTCACAGTGCGTGTTTAGAGACGTGGGGTAAGGCGGACGGTTGACGGGTACGAGGTAACACAACTTACCCAGGTTCAGATCCCACAACGGTGGCAGAATCCTACTCCTGCTATAAATCACTATAATGGCAATACGCCGAGTTACAGAGATAGATTCGCTGTGCGAGGTGTATGTAAAACGATACTAGGTTATTTGGTGTTGTGCCCTAAAGGCTCCTATAGGCCCGACTTATATAGTCGCCAGGTCCTAGGGTTACAGGGAAAAGTCCTAGCCGGACAGGTTACAGAGTTCTACACCGTCTATTACTAGGCTTGTGTATCTTGCACTCCAAGGCTCCGGGTACGCTGGTGACTCCACCGTAGCCTTCCTTTATCCGGCATGGGCCTCCCTTATGGATCCACTTAACTGGGCCGCCCAGCAGGCCATACGCCATGCTACCGACTATGGGACACCCGGGTTAGTCGGATAAGAGACATGCTATGAGGATACCCATATAGCATATCCCCAACAGTAGCCCCCAGAGAACTCCGAGATCTTGCGCCGTCTTGCCTCTTCCCATGGAATGCTCCGTCTAGATGGATTTCGGCAAATCATCAAGCAATATCTTGTAGTCCTCCCAAAGAACCCTGCAAGGTTTTCTTCATCTTCTATGAGTAAGTCGGAGAAATGCTGAATCTTCCATCATACGCTTCCGTTGTCAGATTAAATCTGTCCATGCCAGAATCTTCGATGGGACGGCTCATCTACCATGTCAGTTAAGGCGACATAGGCTGTAGGTCAGCGACGCCTTGTAACTCACACATGCATTGAACGTAATCATATTCTCTTTTCCCGCGCGAGCGATACAAACCGTTGGCAGCGACGGTTGGAGACGTGGCGAAATTACCGCGCATGTTCACGAACACGTCGTCTACACGACAACCGTCCGATTAACTGCACGAATCTTGACGTAGAGTAAGATAAATAGTGACCGTGGGACACTTGCCACTCTTTCACCTCATTCCCTTGCGTCATCGTCTTCTTCCTCTAGCCACGCGCCTCCTCGAGCTCTCCGCGAAAACGTCGAGAAACCCTAGCTTTCGCTCTCTGCACCAGTCGTGCCCTCTCCCTACTCCATGGCTAGCAGCAGCTCATCCCCATCAATGGCGGCATCGAACGAAGCCGCGGCGAAGCCAGCGAGCTCCGTCGTCGTGCCCTCAGAGGGCCTGGTCATCCCTACATCGGTGGTGATAGAAACCACCGGCGACGACCACAATCTGGCGGCGCTGGAGCCCCTGGAAGAGGAGCCTGACTCGCACAAAGGCGATTGGCGCGGGTCGGACATCACCACGCGCGACATCCAGGAGATGGTCGCCGAAGGTTACCTCCCCGCGACGGAGGGGCTCGCCTGGCGGGCGGTGCCGGCCGGCGAGGTGACTCCTTCTCCCCAAGCCGGAGAGAAGGTGTACCTCAAGGCGCAATTGGTACGCGGCGTTTCTCTGCCCATCTCCCACTTCTTTCTGTCCGTCTTGAATCACTTCTAGGTCCAACCCCACAACCTCTCCCCCAATAGTATCCTAGTGCTTAGCAACTTCGCACCACTTTGCGAGGGTTACCTAGGGATTAGGCCTAGGTTAGATCTGTTTGTCTACTTCTTCACCGTCAAACGTGAAGCCGGACACAGCAAGGAGGAGCTTAGAAACTGCGGCACCATAAGCTTCAAGATCCGTCCTGGCCGGCGGTTCCCCGACATCGTCGGCCACGAGTCGTACAAGAACTGACAACGGACGTACTTCTACGGCCCCGAAATTCCTTTGGCGGGCCGAGAAGTAACGTACCCGGACTTCGTGGATGGATCCGCCGCTGAAGTTTCCACGTGGCGGTCCCATGCCTCCCTTCCCTCCGACCTCGACGCTTCCCGCGCAATAAGGCGGATCGAGTGGTTCGTAGATACGGGTCTGACCGGCTTGGACCTAGCCATGTGCTGGTTCATCGGGCGGATCCAACCTATGTAGCACCACACGAAGTATATGCACGAGTACACCGGCGATCGAAGGGATACCCTCCGGATCTCCGAGGAAAATTTCTCGAGCGACTTCGTCAAGTTCCGCCTTAATGACATCGTCAAGGTGAAGGACAAGAAGCGTGGATTCACCCTCACCTATGACATGTTCGTAAACGGAAAGTGCCCAAAGGTAGGTATTTATTTTCCGTGTATGACATTACTCTAGTTTTTCCGTCTTGCTAATACCATCTTGTCTAACACGGTGATTTCTCACTTAACAGCTTAGCGATCTAGAGGAGGGCAACCTGGCCGCCCAAATCTATGATCCCAAGATGAAGGAAGTCACGTTCGTGTCCGACGATGATGCCCCGTTGGCGCGAAACCGGAAGATCTCCACCTCTGACGCTGCCGACGGAGGCAAGAAAAAGAAGACGGAGGGTGGAGCCTCCAAAAAGAGTACTGCCGCCCTGGAAGCGGAAAAGAAGAAAGCCACCGGGATGTTTGCCAAAGCTCCCCCCTAGTGTAAGCTTCTTATTCTCCGACATTGCCTTGTTTATCTGTCTTATTCTTGTACTAATGCATTTTGCACGTTTCAGGAAGAAAGCCACAACCAGCCTCAAGAAGTCCTCCAAGACTCTTGGGGCTTCTAGAAATATTAAAGATATGCTGCATCGCGACTCTTCCCCCGCCATCGCCCCTGCTACTCCTGCCGTCAAGCCCTCCTCCGCCCGACAAGCTCCCAAGCCTGGGAGGCACTGTGCCCTTCCGCCATGGAAGTGGATTCTCGCACCTCTACCAAACTTCACGGCCGTAGAAGGCGTGAAGGAGAGCGATGCTCTTCAAATGGCTGAAGCTCCGGCTAAGGATGCCATCGGTAGCGGCAAGGCGGTGGTGGTTGCTGGTACATCTGCCGAATGCGGCGCCTCTGCTCCCCAGAAACCCTTAGAATTGCCGAAGATTATCTTCCCGGTGCTTACGCCGGGTAGCACAACTACGGTTCCTGGAGGAGTGCCGTCATCTTCGACGTGCGGTCTTGAGGAGCTACTTCGACAAGCAGACATCTTGCGAAGCAACAACGTTTCCTTTGGCAAGCTGCTAGCCGAGAGTGCTACAAACCTCAAGATCATTGCACTTGTAAGTTTTACTTTACCTTTTGCATTTCATATGAGTATCCCACTATAGCCCCCGAGGATGTAGACGGAAAACCACTGGCTTTGCATCTATATGCTCTAAGAGTGACTAAGTCAGAAAAAACTCTCACTATAGCCCCCAAGCATTTAGATGGAATGAATTATTCTGACTAGATGCTTTAAGAGTAGCATACACAGTGTTCATAATTTTAAGTGATGTAGCCCCCAATCCTCTAGTTGTAACTGAATTAGTTCCGACTAGATACTTAAAGAAAAGCTAAGCATTTTCTGAGTTAAAACTTTATACTGTAGCCCCCAAGCTTCTAGTTGAGAACTGAATTAGCTCCGACTAGATGCTTAAAGAAAAGCTAAGCATATTGCTAAGTTAAAAACTCTCACTGTATCCCCCGAGCACCTAGATGGAAAATCTCCGACTAGGGGCTCCAAGTAGACTGAACAACGACTTGACTTTGTATTTGTTTCCACAGAACGAGAATGCTCAGAGGGGCATGGCCAATGATAAGTACTAGAAGATGCGCGCGGACCTTGAAGCTGAAAAGGGTAAAACCGCCATCTTGAAGGAACAAATCATCAAAAAACAAGAATCTGTTTTCTTTTTTGCGCATTTCCGTCTTACTTTTATGCCTTCCTTCTTCGAGTACTCACTGTGTACTTTGTTTTCTCTGACTTGCAGAGCATGTAGCCAAGGCCAAGGATATTGTCGAGCAGTCCAAGCACATCCAGCAGCTGGACAGCAAAAACAAGATCCTTAAGAAGGAGAGGGAACAAATGCTGAAGATGCACGAGGATTCCATGAAAGCCCTGCAGGACTCCGCTTCCGCCGAGATCAATCGCTTGAAGGAGGAGCTTGAGATCCTAAAAGATCAAAAGCAAGTTGCCGATGAGCAAAACTTTCTCCATAGCGAGGCGTTTAAGCTCCTCCAACAAGAGAAGGAATCCTTGGTGGACGTCGTCTGGCAGGCCAAGGCCAGCATCTTCAGTAAGTATCCTCCGCCTTGTAGCTCTGTAGTTTGGATACTTTTAATTTTTGAACTCATGCAATCGTTGCCGGAATTTTCAGCGCCCCTGGGCTTAACCCGCTCGCCTCCTTCGGACAAGGAATGCAAGATTCTTGCCGGCAACTTCATCAACACCGCCATCACCCAAGCCAAGGAGATCGCACAGCCCCTCCAAATTTATATCAAGGCCTTTGACTCCGTTGTGAAGTACTCAGAGATTCTGCGCCGAGCCCCTGAGCGTGTCGCAAGCTGGAAAGCTTCATGTGCAAGGGCTGGCGCTAGGATGGCGTTGTCCATGGTGAAGGCACACTATGAAGGTGCCGACATCGACACGGTGACATCTGGTATCCCCGACGTGGAGGATGACGGCAATGTAGGGTTTCGTAGCATGGAAAACAAAAAATTTCTATAGCATACAAACAAACAAGCCAAGATCTATCTAATAGATTGTAGCAACGAGTCGATGGAATAACTTACCCTCGAAGATTCCAAAGTATTTAACGAGAGCGGATTCTCGTGGGTGATGTAGTCGTACTCTTCCCGATCTCAAGATCGTGTAGACGATCCTTCCGGCGCTGCGTTTCGGCAGCGCTCCCGCAGTTGGTCACACGTTCGATTTTCGTGAAGACCTTCCTCTCCTTGTTCCAGCAGGTGGAGGTTGTAGCACTCTCCTCGCGATTCGGCAAGACAACAAAAGTGACCTACCGAAGTAGAGGGAAATCTCGAGGCTTCGCCTTAAGCCGAGGCAGTATGGTGGAGTATGAGAGAGCTCCTCGGCGATCTAGGGTTTAGACACACCAAGGAGGGCTAGAGCCGGCTAGGGTTCTGGGGACCCCAAGTCGGCTAGGGCAAACCCTAGGTGGTGGCGGCGGCTATGGAGGCTGCACTTTCTAGGGTTTGAGGTGAGGGACTTGTGTGTCTAGAGGAGGGAGCCCTGCCCCTCCTTATATAGGTGGAGGGGCCGGCGGCCAAGGGGAGGGAGGGGAGTCCCTCCCCAACTCGGCTTGGAGGGGGCGCCGCCGGTTGGAGGAGGGATTCCCTCCCCAACTCGGTTTCCCACTCCTTCCTCTTTTCCTCTTTCCAATTTTAGCCGTTTGACTTTTCAAACTAGCTATTTGACTTTTCAATTTAGGATTCAATTTAATCCTTTATTTGGAACAGCGAGGACACTTAGTACATGATGCAATCATTCCAATATGCAATGACACATTCATGTACCCCTTCCCCTCCGGAGTGCCGGACATTCCGGAACCTTCTAGAACATTCCCGATGAAAACACCGGAATCATTCCCGAACTCCGAAACGGGACTTTCCTTATATGAATCTTATTCTCCGGACCATTCCGGATCCCATCCGAGACTCCGAACAACATTCGGTCTCTTTCTCATAATACCATAACTACTCAAACAACGTCGAATCCTTAAGTGTGTCTCCCTACGGTTCGTGAATTATGCGGACATGATCGAGACACTTCTCCGAACAATAACCAATAGAGGAATCTGGAAATTCATATGGATCCCACATATTTCTACGATTACTTTGCGATCGAATGAACCACTTACATACGATACCAATTTCCCTTTGTCTCACGATAGTTTACTTATCCGAGGTTATGATCGTCGGTATCTCTACATACCTAGTTCAACCTCGTTACCGATAAGTACTATTTTCTCGTTCTCGTGATATGTGATCCCTTGTGAGCCAGTCACATGCTTGCAAGCTAATTGGATGACATTTCACCGAGAGGGCCCAGAGTATATCTATCCGTCATATGGATGGACAAATACCACTCTTGATCCATGTGTCTCAACCAATACTTTCCGAACACTCAATGCCACCTTTATAGCCACCCAGTTACGGTGTGGTGTTTGATGTCATCAAAGCATCCATCCAGTAAAGGTGATATGCATGATCTCATGGTCGAAGGAATTAGGTTACTATGTATCAGAAAGCATATAGCAATTGAACTATTCAAATGACTTGATCTTTATGCTACGCTTATCTATAGGAGTATGTCCACCATATCATTCTCCTAACGATATGATCTTGTTGTTGATAACATCTCAATGTTCATGATAGGGAAACCACAATCATTTATCAACCAACAAGCTAGTGATGTATAGAGGCTATACTAGGGACTTCAAATTAAGTTTACAAATCACACAAGTACCAATGTTTCCTTGTTAATACTATTATAGCATGAATGTAAACATTTATCATAAACACAAAGATATAATAATAACTACATTTATTATTGCCTCTAGGGCATATCTCCAACAGTCTCCCACTTGCACTAGAGTCATCTAATCTAGATTACATGGTAATATACCGAACACCCATGGCAGTCTGGTGTTGGTCATGTTTTGCCCTCGAGAGAGGTTTAGTCAACGGATCCGCCATATTCAGATCTGTGTGTACTTTGCAAATCTTTATATCCCCATCCTGGATATGTTCTCGAATAGCGTGAAAACGTAGCTTGATGTGCTTCAGCTTCTTGTGTGACCTTGGTTCTTGCGCATTGGCTATGGCGCCCATGTTATCACAGAAGATAGACATCGGGTCCAGCGCACTAGGAACCACACCCAGCTCTGTAATGAACTCTTTCATCCATATCGCTTCTTGTGAAGCCTCAAAGCGACCATGTATTCGATTATTGAAGATCTCGCCACAACACTTTGCTTTGCACTCCTCCACTAGCTGTTGCACCATTCAAAATAAATCATTATCCAGTTGTGATTTAGAATCATCTAGATCGGTGTTCTAACTAGCATCGGTGTAACTGCTATTAACAACGAGCTATTCATCACCTCCATAAGAAAGAACCATATCCTTAGTTCTTCTCAAGTACTTAAGGATGTTTTTGATCATTGTCCAATGATCCACTCTGGATCACTTTGATATCTGCTAGTTAAACTAACGACATATGCAATGTCGGGTCTAGTACATAGCATGTCATACATTAGAGATCCTATGGCGAGGCATAGGAGTCTTACTCATTCTTTCTCTATCTTACGCGATGTGGGACTTTGAGTTTTACTCAAGATCGTATTGAAACATGGGCAAGAACCCTTTCTTGCTTTCTTCCATTCCAAACCTCTTTAGAACTTTGTCCAAATATGTACTCTGTGACAATGATATTTGGCGTTTCGATCTATCTCTATAAATCTTTATGCCTTCATTGAAAAACTATTATTCAAATATTCCTTGACACTATTAAGAAGGTCTACATCATTCCCAATCAACAATATGTCATCCACATATAAGCTCCCACTCACTTTCTTGTAAATACAAGCTTCTCCATAAGTTTGTATAAAACCAAAACTTTTGATCACCTTATCAAAACGTTGATTCCAACTTCGGGATGCTTGCTTCAATCCATAGATGGACCGTTGAAGTTTGCATACCTTGTTAGCATCTTTAGGATCGACAAAACCTTTGGGTTGCATCATATACAACTCTTCATCAATATCTCCATTGAGGAATGCTGTTTTGACATCCATCTGCCATATCTCATAATCATAATATGCAGCGATTGCTAACATAATCCTTACAGACTTTTAGCTTATTCTGTAGAAAGTCTCATCGTAGTTAACTCCTTGAATTTGTCGAAACCCTTTTGCGACAAGTCGAGCTTTATAAACGATAACATTACCATCAACATCTATTTTCTTCTTGAAGATCCATTTGTTCTTGATGACCTTGACCATCCGGTAAGTCCACCAAGGTCCATACTTGGTTTTCGTACATGGATCCAATCTCGGTTCATGGCTTCTTGCCATTTATTGGAATCTGGGCTCATCATCGCTTCCTCATATGTCTCGGGGTCATCGGTGTTATCCACCAACATGACACTCATAACGGATCATACCAATGGAGGTGGTTCGAGTTCGTTGACCTTCGAGGCTCTGTAGCAACTTCAAGAAGTTTCATGATCATCATCATTAGCTTCCTCTCTAATTGGTGCAGGCACCACAGAACTTCTTCGGTGTTGCGCTACTCGCAATTCGAGAAGGTTCGACAACCTCGTCGAGTTCTACTTTCCTTCCGTCACTTCTTTCGAGAGAAATTCCTTCTCTAGAAAGGATCCATTCTTAACAGCGAAATTTTGCCCTCGGATCTATGATAGAAGGTATACCCAATAGTTCCTTGGGTATCCTATGAAGACGCATTTTCCGCTTTGGGTTCAAGCTTGTCCGCTGTAACTTCTTTACATAGGCCGCATCCCAAACTTTAAGGAGCGACAATCTAGGTTTCTTCCCAAACCATAATTCATACGGTGTCGTTTCAACGGATTTAGACGGTGCCCTATTTAAAGTGAATGCTGTTTCTAATGCATAACCCCAAAATGATAGCGGTAAATCTGTAAGTGACATCATAGAATGAACCATATCTAAGAGAGTTCGATTCTGACGTTCGGACACACCATTCTGTTGTGGTGTTCCGGTGTCAAGCTGTGAAAGTATTCGCATTTCTTCAAATGCTCGCCAAACTCGTAACAGATATTCACCTCCACGATCAGAATGTAGAAATTTAATCTTCTTGTTACGTTGATTCTCTACCTCACTTTGAAACTCCTTAAACTTCTCGAAAGTCTCGGACTTATGTTTCATGAAATAGATATACCCATATCTACTCAAGTCATCTGTGAAGGTAAGAACATAACGATAACCACCGCGCGATGCTACACTCATTGGGCCACACACATCGGTATGTATGATTTCCAATAAGTCCGTAGCTCGCTCCATCATACCAGAAAATGGAGTCTTAGTCATTTTTCCCATCAGACATGCTTCGCATCTTTCAAGTGATTCAAAATCAAGTGATTCAAGAAGTCCATCGGAATGGAGTTTCTTCATACGCTTCACTCCAATGTGACCAAGACGACAGTGCCACATATAGGTCGAATTATCGCTTGATTTCAAACGTTTAGCCTCAATGTTGTTGATATGTGTATTTCCACTATCGAGATTCAATAAGAATAGACCATCTATCAAAGGTGCATGTGCATAAAACATATTACTCATATAAATCGAACAACCATTATTCTCGGACTTAAACAAGTAACGTCTACAATAAACAAGATCCCGATATAATGTTCATGCTCAGCAGGCACCAAATAACAATTATTTAAGTATAAAACTAATCCCGATGGTAGATGAAGGGTAGCGTGCGACCGCGATCACATCAACCTTTGATCCGTTTCCCAGCGCATCGTCACCTTGTTCTTCGCTAGCTTCCGTTTATTCTGCGACTTGTTTGAGTTACAAATATGAGCAACCGACGATTATCAAATACCGAGCACTACTACAGTACTAGTGAGATACACATCAATAACATGTATATCGGATATACCTTTCTTCTTGATGTTGCCGTTCTTGAGATCCGCCAAGTACTTTGGGCAATTCCGCTTCGGTGACCTTCTCCTTGTAGTAAAAGCACTCGATTAGGCTTGGGTCCAGCCTTGGTCTTCTTCGCGGCGTGGTAACTTTCTTACCACCCTTATTGAAGTGTCCTTCGCTTAGACTTGCCTTTCTTGAATTTGGTGGTCTTATTGACCAACAACACTTGGTGCTCTTTCTTGATCTCCACTTGCAGACTTTAACATAGCAAAGTTACAGCATTTGCTTGTTCATGTATTGCATGTTGTAGTTCATCACAAAGTTCTTGTAACTTGGTGGTAGTGATTGGAGGACACGGTAAATCCCAAAGCATTAGGAATCACTATACCCAAGCTTTGAAGTTTGTTTATGCGTGCGACATCTTAAGCACATGCTCCTTGGAGCTGCCCTCTTCCATCTTGCAGTTAAAGAACTTTTGGAAGCCTCATAGTTTTCAATTGCATGAGTCTCAAAAATCAATTTGAGATCCTCGACAATATCATATGGGTCTGAATTCTCAAACCTTTTACGAGCTCGATTCGAAACCATACAAGATAGCACACTGAACTATGGAGTCTTGATTCTTAGGCGAGGTAAACATTATTTACTTCATCGGAAGCATCACCGCAGTGGGTCACCAATGGTGCATCCACATAGGTCAAATTACCATGTGAGGACAATCCTCAAATTGGAACCAATCATGAAGTTGCTTCCATTGTTTTTCAACTTTTCTTTCTCTAGGAACGCATTAAAATTGATGGTAGGGGCTGCCATTGATCTACAACATATTTGCAATTGTTTAGACTAAGTTTATGACAAATTGAGTTCAAATTAATAATGAAATTAAACTAGGTGAACTCCCACTCAAAACAACATCCCTCACATTGTTTTAGTGATCACACGAACCAAATCCACTACATCAACACCGATCATAACGAGAGTTGATATAGTTTCAATGGCGAACAATCGTCATGTTCATCATATCTACTATATGATTCATGCTTTACCTTTCGGTGATCCGTGTTCCGAGATCATGTCTGTACATGCTAGGCTCGTCAAGATCAAACCTTAGTTTCCGCATGAGCAAATCTGGCTTGCTCACGTTGTATACACTTGCAGAATCTAACACACCCGATCATCACGTGGTGCTTGAAACAACAAGCTTTAGCGGTGCTAACTAAGGGTGAACACTTTATGACTTGAAATTCATGTGCATGAGGGATCATCTTATAATGCTACCGTCGTCTACTAAGCAATACAAGATGCATAAAGGATTAACATCACATGCAATTCAATAATATGTGATATGATATGGCCTTTCTTCTTTGTGCTTCGATCTCCATCTTCAAGCACGAACATGATCTCCATCATCCGGCATTGCATCAAGGTCAATGGCGCTTCTCCATGGTTGTCGATCCACGGTCTTCAACTATTATAACTACTTTGAATAGACACGGGTCTTAACATAAATTAAAGACAACCATCGGCTCCTGCGTTGCCAACTTACAATAAGGAACATTGCATACATCAAATATAATCACAATCATGGCCATATCACATCATTGCACACCCTGCAAAACAAAGTTAGGCGCCTCTACTTTCTTTGCATATTTTACGGTTTGGGGCTTTCTATAAGTGTCGTTCTAACTACGAACAAGAACCACAACATTGATACTAGCATTGTTGATCACCCGTTGTAAATTGGATCTTAACTATGCTAGGATAAGCGAACACCATAAAGCCACTTATGCAATACAAGTTGCATGTCAAGCGTGGAGCAAGTCTCATGAGCGATGTCATGTAAGGTTAGCCGGGCGCTTCATCCCAACATACCGCAAGATGCAAAGTACACAAGAAGCAATCGATAATAAAAGCATCAACGCCACAATGACCATTGTGTTCTACTCGTCTGTGATCTACATATAGACCCGGCTCGATACCCTTTGTAGGGTTTCGTAGCATCGAAAACAAAAATTTCTATCGCATACAAACAAACAAGCCAAGATCTATCTACTAGATTGTAGCAACGAGTCGATGGAATAACTTACCCTCGAAGATTCCAAAGTGTTTAACGAGGCGGATTCTCGTGGGTGATGTAGTACTCTTCCCGATCTCAAGATCGTGTGACGATCCTTCCGGCTGCGTTCGGGCGCTCCATGATCGGTCACCGTTAAATTTTCGACTAAGACCTTCCTCTCCCTTGTTCCGATGGCGGCGGAGGTTGTAGCACTCTCCTCGCGATTCGGCCTGTGGCAGTGGTACAGGAGTAGAGGAAATCTCAGAGCCGCCTTGGCCGGGCGAGTATGGTGGAGTATGAGAGAGCTCCTCAGCGATCTAGGGTTTAGACACCAAGGAGGAGGGCTAGAGCGGCGGCTAGGGTTCTGTGGACCCCCAAGTCGGACGGTTAGGCAAAAACCCTAGGTGGTGGCGGCTATGGAGGCTGTAGCTTTCTAGGGTTTGAGGTGAGGGACTTGTGTGTCTAGAGGAGGAGCCCTGCCTCCTAATATAGGTGGAGGGTGGGAGGCCAGGGAGGGGAGTCCCTCCCCAACTCGGCTTGGAGGGGGCGCTGCCGGTTGGAGGAGGGATTCCCTCCCCAACTCGGTTTCCCACTCCTTCCTCTTTTCCTCTTTCCAATTTTAGCTGTTTGACTTTTCAAACTAGCTATTTGACTTTTCAATTTAGGATTCAATTTAATCCTTTATTTGGAACAGCGAGGACACTTAGTACATGATGCAATAATTCCAATATGCAATGACACATTCATGTACCCCTTCCCCTCCGGAGTGCCGGACATTCCGGAACCTTCTAGAACATTCAGATGAAAACGGACCTAATCATTCCCGAACTCGAAGCGGGACTTTCCTTATATGAATCTTATTCTCCGGACCATTCCGAATCACCTCGTGATATCCGGATCCCATCCGAGACTCGAACAACATTCGGTCTCTTTCTCATAATACCATAACTACTCAAACAACGTCGAATCCTTAAGTGTGTCTCCCTACGGTTCGTGAATTATGCGGACATGATCGAGACACTTCTCCGAACAATAACCAATAGAGGAATCTGGAAATTCATATGGCTCCACATATTTCTCGATTACTTTGCGATCGAATGAACCACTTACATACGATACCAATTTCCCTTTGTCTCACGATAGTTTACTTATCCGAGGTTATGATCGGTATCTCGCATACCTAGTTCAACCTCGTTACCGATAAGTACTCTTTTCTTGTTCCGTGATATGTGATCCCTTGTGAGCCGGTCACATGCTTGCAAGCTAATTGGATGACATTTCACCGAGAGGGCCCAGTATATCTATCGTCATATGGATGCACAAATCCACTCTTGATCCATGTGTCTCAACCAATACTTTCCGAACACTCAATGCCACCTTTATAGCCACCCGATTCTGTGGTGTTTGATGTCATCAAAGAATCCATCCGGTAAAGGTGATATGCATGATCTCATGGTCGAAGGAATTAGGTTACTATGTATCAGAAAGCATATAGCAATTGAACTATTGAAATGACTTGATCTTTATGCTACGCTTATCTATAGGAGTATGTCCACCATAACATTCTCCTAAAGATATGATCTTGTTATTGATAACATCTCAATGTTCATGATAGGGAAACCACAATCATTTATCAACCAACAAGCTAGTGATGTATAAAGGCTATACTAGGGACTTCAAATTAAGTTTACAAATCACACAAGTACCAATGTTTCCTTGTTAATACTATTATAGCATGAATGTAAACATTTATCATAAACACAAAGATATAATAATAACTACATTTATTATTGCCTCTAGGGCATATCTCCTACAGGCAAGGAGATCGACCACGAAGCCATCCTGTCATCACTCGCGGTCTATGACACCAGGGTTGCCGAGTTGGTGGACGTCGACGTCTTCGTGCCCAGGAACTTTCTTGACAACGCAGACCCTGAATCCTCCGAGTCTCCTCACAGTGGTGACGCTGACGGTGAATCTCCGGCTGGTGATGATGCGGCCTCCAAGTCCCCTGCATCCAAGGAGTGAAGAACAATTTGAAATTCTTGTTTCACTTCTGGAATGTGCATTGAAAAAACTTGGTGATGTAATCGTAAGGCGGAAAACAATGGTTGTCGTATCCTGCTACTTAAGAATTAATGCCCAGTATGTCTATATTTTTTAAGCAAGTGCTGGCTTATCCCTTACTTTGGTTTTTATGCTTGACTTTTCGTGAGTCGGAAGACTCGTTGTCGGAACCATGCGCTTAGGTGATGATGCCCAATGGCACCGTCTATAACCTGAGCACAAAATCACTGACAATAAGTGCTGAAAGTCACTACTCCAGAATCCATATAAAAGCAACAAAGAACGTGTAGACCAGAAAACTTAAGCTAACGCCCGTAGGCGGAATTTTCACAAGTGCAATCGCAAAGCTTGTGCATAAAGGTTTATATGATCCAAAAATGAACACTAAAGGAGGTAAAAGACTCAGCAATATGACTGAACCAAAGATCTTTATTTCATTGATCATATAGGAGGTACACGATTAGATAAAAAAATGCTAAGTGTAGAAAGGACGTAGCTGTGCTATGTTCCATGGCCGATCAAGCTCCGGGTAGTCATCATCCGGTCACGTCGCTTACGCTTATGATCCTCGTTGGGTCTATCCTTGAGCTCACGATTGTCGACAAGGTAGTAAGACCCATTGAGCAGCGCCTTGCTTATGATGAACGGTCCTTCCCATGGCGGGGATAATTTGTGTGACTTCTTCTACTTAAGTCGGAGCACCAAATCCCCCTCTTTAAACGAGCGATGCCGAACGCGGCGACTATGGTAGCTGCGTAGCTTCTACTGGTAGGTGGCGGATCTTTGGCATGCCAAAACGCGCTCCTCCTCGAGAAGGTCCACATCTAGGCGTCTGGATTCTTCAGCATCATCTTTGTTGTAGGCGGCAACTCTTGGTGCATCGTGGAGGATGTCGGAGGGTAGGATGGCTTCTGCTCCATATACCATGAAGTAAGGGGTGTAGCCGGTGGATCTGTTAGGTGTAGTTCGTAAACTCCACAACATAGATGGAAATTCTTCCGCCCAGGCTCCAGCTGCTCTATGTAGCGGTGCCTCAAGACGTGGCTTGATTCCCTGCAGAATTAATCCATTGGCTCGCTCTACTTGACCATTGGATTGTGGGTGTGCCATAGATGCAAGGTCAAGTCGGATGCCTTTGTCCCAGCAATAGGACTCCACTTCTCCGAGTGACAAGTTGCTTCCATTGTCGGTGATGATGCTATGTGGGAGACCAAATCTCACCACTAGATCCCGGACAAATCTAAGGGCAGTTGCCCCATCAAGCTTTCTAATGGGTTTAGCTTCTATCCATTTGGTGAATTTGTCAACTGCCACAAGCGATCGTAAACCCCACACGGTCTTGTTAAGCGGTCCCACCATGTCTAGCCCTAGGCAAACGCCAAGTTATTGGTATTGTTCGCAATTCTTCAGCAGAACATGTGGTTGTCGGGCATACATCGGCATCCTGTACGTCTCAACCAGCTTGTCGGTCGCCTTGCGGTCGGTCGAGAGAATCCTTGCGAAGCCTTTTCGACCAGCGGTCGAGGGCGTTAATGATGCCGCAATCTCCGAGATGGATTTCGTAGGATTTCCATACCTCTAATGGGAAACTCACTTTAGGTATACACCGTAGTGCTCCTTTTAGAGTTGTCCATTGATTATGGTATAACCCTTTGCATCGTACTATCTGCGTCTTTCGACCTCAAATCGGGCAAAGTTCGTGTTCGAGATATTCCATGAGCGGTTTTGTCCAAGACGGAGGGTCTTTGTCACCATGTTGTGAAAATCGCTCTATCCGGGTTGTCGATGTGGCACCCTTCACGGATGGTGTGCGGAGATGTTCTAGGAAAACTCCTAGCGGAATTTGCTTGCATACGATCCACGTTGACAGGTAGATCAGCCTCGTTTGCTCCCTAAGCACATACTTGACCGTAGCCCAAGAAGCTCTTGGCTATCTCGTCACTTAAATCGCGATATGCCACCATCATAGGGTTACGCTCATTCGGTGCCGACCACTGTGGGCAACCAAGTCGGAATCTCCACAGCAAACTATGCGCTTGATGCCAATATCCCTGGCTAAACGATGTCCGTGAATGAGTGCTTCATACTCCGCCATGTTGTTTGTAGCCTCGAAGTGGATCTGCAGAATGCAGTGTAGCTTGTCTCCTCTTGGTGACTGTAGCAATACACCAGCACCCGAGCCGTTGAGCAGCTTTGATCCGTCAAAGTGCATCACCTAGTACTCTGGTTCCGGCAACGGAGTGGCATCCGGCATCTCCGTCCAATCTGCAATAAAATCCTCCAAGGCTTGTGACTTGATAGCGTCGCGTCTTTTGTAGGTGATCTCGAAGGCGGCAAGTTCAATGCCCCACTTCGCGACCCTTCCTGTAGCGTCGCTGTTGTTGATAATGTCAGACAGTGGAGTCTTGCTCACTACTGTGATTGGGTGCTCCTGAAAGTAATGCATCAGCTTCCGTGAAGGAATACTCCATAAGCTATCTTTTGGTAGTGCGGGTAATGCTGCTTGGACTCGTCAAGACCTCGCCACGTAGTAAAATGGTCATTGAACTCCGTGCTCATAGCTGGTTCCTTCCGCTCTACCACGACGGCGATCTTGATAACTTTGGTTGGTTGCCATATGTAAATTAACAGGGGCTCGCCCGTTCCGGGTCTTTGCAAGGATGGGCGAGGAAAGAATCTCCTTGAGCTACTTCAATCTTGCATCGCCTCGTCCGTGAATGAATTGTCCTTCTTCAGCAACTTGTATAGCGACATAGCCTTCTCTCCAAGTCGGCTGATGAACCGACTAACTGCTGCAACATAACCTGTTAGTCGTTGGATGTCCTTTAGGCATGTCGGACGGTTTATGTTTAAGATGGCCTTGATTTTCTCCGGGTTGACCTCGATTGTATTTGAAAGCGATGAAGCCCAACAGTTTTCATTTGGAACCCCGAAGACGCACTTCTTAGGGTTGAGCATCATGTTGTATTTCCGAAGATTATCAAAGGTTTCCTTTAAGTCGGAGATTAAGTTGTTTGACTTTTTAAACATCACCACGATATCGTCCACATAGGCATGAACGTTCCGACCAATTTGGTCGTGAAGGCAACGTTGCATTGTCCGCTGGTAGGTCGCGCCTGCGTTTTCAAAAGGGCATCGTGACATAACAAAGCGTGTAAGGGGTAGTGAGCGAAGTGGCCAATTGGTCGACTTCCTCATCTTGATGCGGTGGTATCTTGAGTATGCATCGAGAAAACACAAAAGTTCCAAGCCAGCCGTCAATGACTTGGTCAATGCGAGGCAAAGCAAACGGATCTTTGGGACATGCTTTGTTCAAGCGGTGTAATCAACGCACATTCTTAATTCATTGGTTCCTTTTGGGGACAAATGCAGATTGGCCACCCATCGGGTGTGAAGGACTTCTCGGATAAACTCAGCCTTAAGTAACCTAGCTATCTCTTTGCCAATGGCGCGTCTCTTCTCATCTCCGAAGCGTCGTAGAGGTTGTTTCACTGGTTTACATTTTGGATCTATGTTTAAGCTATGCTCGGCAAGTTCCCTAGGTACACCTTTCATGTCGGCAGGTTGCCAGGCACACATGTCCCTATTCTCACGGAGGAACTCGACGAGCGCGCTTTCCTATTTGGGATCTAGGTTCGTCCCAATGGCGGTGACCTTGGAGGCATCGCCTACCACAAGTTCCACCGGCTTTGTCTCGATGGCGGCCTTGAACGCAGGAGGAGTCGAGATCTGCTTCTTCGGCGCATCTCGAGTCATTGACCTTGCTGGATCTCCTTGAATTCTTATTTGTAGAGGGCGACAGCTTGGCTGCCTCATTGATCTCCCACTCCCTTGCCTTGGTAAAGGTTGCGGATACGGTGATGACACCGTTTGGTCCGGGTATCTTGAGCTTGTTGTAGACGAAGCATGGCTTGGCCATGAACGTGTGGAATATGTCGCGGCCGAATATGACGTGGTACACGCTCTTGAAGGGGACTACCTCAAAGGTCATGCGCTCTTGGTGGTAATTATTAACGTCGCCAAAGGCTACCTGAAGTGTAATGCACCCAAGGGACCGAGCCTCCCGGCCAGGCACTACGCCATGGAACACGGTGTTTGTCCGCCTTAGGTTTGCCTCTGTCAAGTTCATCTTCTACAGTGTATCCAGGTACATGATGTTGATGCTGCTTCCACTATCCACCATGCACTTGGTGAACTCCACGCCGTCAATCAATGGGTTGATGACCATGGCGTACTGGTTCTCCGTGGGCACAAGGTCTGGGTGGTCCGTCCTGTCCCAAGTAATTGGAACCTCCGACCAGCGCAGGTATTGGGGGACTGGGGGAGATTGGCCATCCGGATCCTTAGAGAGGTCTTCTATTGTTGGATGGTGGGGGTGCCAAGGAAAGTGTGGTAGACTGGGGCCTCCTTTGCGAAGGGGTTCTTGCCCTTGTCGTCGCTCTTGGCGGCGTGCTTGGGGTCAACGTCCTCGTCCATTCCACTTGAATCCTTGGACTCCTCCTCCTTCTTCTTCCCCTTTCCCTTGCGTCGCGGTCTGTTCTTCTGACTTCGCTTGTAGCCGGACTTCGGGTCTTCCTTGAGGTCGTTGACGAACTTGCAGTGTCGATTGGTATGGGTTGCCTTGCCATTCTCGTCGAGGTGTACGAGGCACGACATATCGCGGTACTCTTCGTAGGTTTGGGGAACGCGGAGCGGCTCCGAGTTGGTTTCACTTCCTTGCTGCTGCTCATGGCCTGCTCCCCTTCCTCGGCCACGTTGTCCGCCTTCACCTCGTCCTGCAAAAGTCATGGCGACCATGTCGGTAGATTGCTTTTCTTCTGGAGCGGTTTTCCGATTTGTACGCTGTTCCTCGAGCTTGGTTGGAGCGGCGTTCTTGCAAAGAGCCACGGCGTAAATCCGGCATTTGTGAACTCACTAGCTAAGCGAATCATCGATTCAAGTCGAGTGATGTTGCCCTATAAGCGCTTTAGCTTATGTGAACAACGTGCCTCTCTCAACCCATCAATGAAAGGCGGCCATGGCGGTGCAGGCGTGCACTCTGGCAGAATTCTTCATATCCAGCCCGGGAGAGGTAGGCGTGAGATGTCTCGTCTTTCTCTTGCATGCACCATTGTAGATCGCCCCGCGCGTGGACGGGCGGCTTGTATGTACCCTCAAAGTTTTTGGTGAACGCTTCTTGCATGTCCAACTTGGTAGATAGATTTCTCGGCAGTCGTCGATCCATTTGTCGAGAATATGCAACTTGTATTCCTCGGGGCCAAAGACCACAATATATATGCAGTCTGAGGCAAATATGGGAAGCCCCTAACATATGGGGAAATACAATATCTGAGATATATACATGTAACACCCCACAAACTCATGGTGGATCCACAACACCGAGTTTGGAGTAGAAATCATGTTTGCTTGCCTGGTTTGGGCCTTCATGAAGAAATCCGCCAACCAGAATCTGAAGGCACATCTTGAGCGCAACAACTCGAGCCTGCACGAGCACGTGTATAGAAAGCATCAACACCAATATGCTTGGTAGCTCATGTGACCGGATCACGTGCAACACTAATACTGTCTTTGTCGGATAAAACCCGGTGGGTGTGGTAATAGAGACCCAAAATCCATAGTAACCACCGTAACCAGGTCACCTCGGTCAACAAGGCCATAACACGCAACTCGGCCTCAACACTCGAGCGAAACCGCTCTGCTTTCTTCGTCTTCCAAGCAATGAGCGAACCACCAAGAAACACGATGGCGAGAAAGTGAGCGACGATCCGAAGGATCACTCGCCCATGTGGCGTCCGAATAACCTGGAGCTGGAGGAGATGGAGCGAGGAAAGAAAAGGCGGCAGTGATCGCACGAAGATAATGAAGAACACGAAGAAGATGACTATAATGAGCAGTGGTAGGAGGCGAAACAAAGTGACTCGAGAATATGAGCAGGATAAGAGATGTCGGGACGGTGACAAAGAAGATAAACAAGGCTCCCAACAAGATGGCGATAACGATCGGGTCGAAGAGGATCACTATCGATAAGTTGAAGCAACATTACGCTCCATAGGGGTCTCAGCAGTGCGCTCATCCCCAAGAGCAGCACGAGCAAGAAGATCCTGAATATACTTTTCTGAGAGATATAAAGCCATCGAAGTGGAGGAAACCTCAATCCCAAGAAAGTATCGAAGAGGACCAAGATCGTCATAAGCCGATCACGAAGGAGCCTTAACAAAGGCTATATACTCGGGATCATCACCGGTAATGATCATATCATCAACATAGAGAAGAAGAAGAGTCGTCCACGAGGAGAAGTGTGAACAAACAACTACGGATCATGAGCACTAGGGGAGAAACCAGCATGTCACTCTGAGCAAAGCGCTCAAACCAGGCATGAGGAGCCTGTTTGAGGCCATAAAGAGAACGTCGAAGGCGACAAACCATCCTCAGGAGCGAGTACCCGGGAGGCTCCATATAAACCTCCTCACTCAACTCACCATTGAGAAGGGCATTACGAACATCAAGTGGGACACAGACCGATGACAGAAGCAACAACAAGAAAATGCATACGGTCATATGAGCGGCGTGAGCAAAGGTCTCATCATAGTCACGACCATGCTCCTGCTGAAAACCACGAGCCACAAGACGCGCTTTATAGCGCTCAAGAGATCCATCAGAGCGAGTCTTAATCTTATAGACCCACTTACACGTGATAGGACGAACATCGGGAGGAGGAGAAACAAGATCCCAGGTGCCAGTGCGCTCATGCGCAGCAATATCCTAGGCCATGGCGGTGCCATTCGGGATGATGCTCGGCATCCCGATAAGAGTCGACTCGGAGGCAGCGAAATACCATCTTGACTAGAGAGTAGCGGTTGGGGGCACGGCGAGCAGGGACGAGTAGAGGGAAGATCATCGAGGAGGAAGGCGGCAGAGGCGGCGATGAAGAAGAGGAATAGGAGAGGAAGACTCCGGAGAGCGAGGAGAACTAGGAGAACTAGGCGGAGCGAGAGGAGGGCGGTGTCGAAGAAGAGACATCAGGGGGAGGAGATCCCGAAGAAGACACAATAGGGGTAGAAGGAGGTGTGTCAGGAAAGAGAAGAAAAGAGATATCTTCCACCGGGTAAGTACCAGCGGTGGGACGAGGATAGAAAGGACGCGTCTCATCAAAAGTAACATCACGAGAGATACGCATCCGACGACCAACAGGGTCCCAACAACGATATCCCTTATGCTCATCACTGTATCCGAGGAAAACACACTCAACAGACTGAGCGGTCAGTTTGGTGCGTTCGCGAGGAGCAAGGAGAACATAGAAAACACAACCAAACAAGCGAAGCATGGAGTAGTCTGGAGACTGTCCAGAGAGGCGCTCAATAGGGATACCACCCTGCAAGGCAGCAGAAGGCTGAATATTGATGAGGTAAGCCGTAGCGGCGAGACTCGGAAATGCGGCGGAAGAGAAGAAGCAATCATCATAGCGAGTGGTCTCAAGAAGATGGCGATGCTTACTCGTAGAACGCCATTCGGGCATGGGCGCCGGGACGAGAAGGGCAGAGTGCCCTTTCGGCAAGAACACCTCGCAACATGGAGATATACTCACCGGCGGAATCGGCCACGAAACACACGGATGGGGTAGAATATTGAGTCACGAACCATGGCTGCAAAAGCGTTGATATATGGAGCACCTCACTACGAGGCGCATAAAATACAACCAAGTGTCGAGAAAAATCATCGATGAATAAAATATAGTAGCGATGGCCCCTTTCGACAAAAGGGGACCCCAAACATCGGAATGAACTAAATAAAAGGTCATTGAGATACGAGGCCGCTAGTAGGATAGGGAAGCTGAATCTGTTTACCCAACCTACATACGACAATGCAAAGACCCATCTCCAGGCAGACCCGAAGACCACGATGAACTAATGACGCAGCGAGAGTCACAGAGGTGACCAAGGCGATGATGCCCTTGAAAAGAGCTGGTAGTAGAGGCGACAACCGGAGAAGAATGGCGGATGAAGTGGCGGAAGGAACAAGCAGTCTAACTCCCAAAGACACGAAGAGTCACGGCTGCGAGGCCGGCTCAACAGGGGCTGGGTGCGATGGTCTGAACAACACAAGAATCAGCATCAAGAATGGCGACGACCAGTCGATGGCTGGCTAGAAGAGAACAGATTCATATTAATAAGAGGGACATGAGAAATATCGAGGAACAAAAAAGAAGAAGTAGAAAGGTGCCCGACTAGAAGCAGGAGAGAGGTACCATCGGTAGTAAAAACACGGACGGAGAAGGAGAGAGAGCGGACGAGAAAAAGAAGACTCAGAGGTCATATGAAAAAGCTCGAATCCGGATACCACGGGCGTACGCATTATGTAGAAGGTGGTGATAAAGTGCTGAAGAGTCGATCCACAGAACCAGCGATTGCCGTCGAAGAAGAGCCTGTAGCAAGCGAGATCGCGAAGACTCCTAATAATGTCACGATCGGAGAGCAACTGCTGAAGATCCGGAAGAAGCCGACGGCCTTACGAGCCTGGTGTCATTGGCGTAAAGCGGGGTCCCGTGTATAACAGGTGGCCCAAGTGTGACCATCCTGTTGCGATGAAGCGTGTGACGAAGAGAACCACGGCGACCACGACCACGAGCCTGCTGATCTTGACTCGACCACGAGGCTGGTCTTGGTACGACCACGACGGAGGAGTGGGTAGTATCGGCGGCACGAGGGACCGTGGCTGAGTCGAGGGAGGCGGCAAAGGAGCACCACAGTAGCAAGCGGATGGAACCGCAAAGACCAGCACCAGACGGGTCTCCTCGGCAAGCTCGGACAACACCTCAGAGGCGAAACACGACCACGAGCATTCAGTGAGCACGAGGGCTCAAACTCTGGCGAAGCAGAAAACTCATAGATGCGGTGAAACTCCAAGTCCGGCGCACAATCTGGTAGCACGAGCATGTGCCACAAGCGATCGGAGAGAATCAGGCGGCCAGATAGCACTCGAGTATAGAACTCATCAATAGTAGAATCACCTATGGAGAGCATGCTCTGGCGAACCACAGACAGGTAAAGAGCATCCCCATACGGTGATAAGCGGACGAAGATGGGCCCAGGCGGCAACTCAGGGAGACTCATGAACTCAAAGAACATCTTGAGGCGAGAATCGGAGGTGAGAACAACACGAGCATCCTCATCAACCCGAGTGTAAGCGGTCGGGCGTGTCGATAGGCCTCGAGATCGGAAAAATCTTGCTTGAACTTGGTCATAAGCGACAGAGTATCATCATCGGCACTACGTAGCATACTTGGCCTCTGATAAGCATCGGCACCAGAACAATCGGCGTCGGGCGGAAGAGGAGCCACGGGAGGCGAGGGCACGGCGGACGGAGATCTCACGGAGAGCACACCAAAGACGGAGACCGCGCATGTGAACGCAGCATAAAGCGTGATCAGGATGGTCAGCGCCATCGAAGATCACCGGGCAGCGAGGAATCGCAACATAACCCGAGGAAGAAGACATCTCTCTCTCTCTCTCTCTCTCTCTCTCTCTCTCTCTCTCTTTTAACTCTCAGATCCGAACGCCCAGATCCAATCGGAAGCAGGCGGACAAGCGCCGGCGTCGAGGCGAGGCAGGCCAAGCGTCAAAGGACGGGCGCGTAGGCGCGGGCAAAGCGGCAGCAGGCGCTTCCGCTCCAGGGCGGGCATAAATGAGGCGAGGCTGCCAGGCAGGAGCCTTGGCCTTCCGCGGGCGCGTTGATCAGCCGGACAGCGGAGACGCTGCGTGAGGGTGGAGGAGTCCCGCCGCGGAGTTGGCGATGGAGAAGTCCCACGCCGAGCGTCGGGCGCAGCAGCCTCGGGTGTTGGGCAGCGTGGCTGGGTCAAGCGTCGGACTTCGATGGAGAGCGTGGCCAGGCGGCATCGTTGGTCTCGGCGTGGAGGAGCAAACAGCGACGGGCATGCGAGCTTGGGAGACAAGGGCTCGATCCCGTACTTGGTTCGCTCCTTCCCCAGACTACTTGGGTCTGCGACTGCGGGCAATCAAGCTGGAGATGGAACCGATCGATCGCCTGCGATCGCCCACAGCGAGCGGGCAACGGCGGTCGATGATGAAGGAAGTGGCGGAGAGATGGCGAGCGGAGGCAATGAATCGACGGGCGACGTCGGAAAAACGACGACGACAGGGACGGTGGTGGTTGTGACGATGTTGCAGAAAAACGGTCTAACCTAGCTCTGATACCATGTCAGGAATATGCAACATGTATTCATCTGGGGGCCAAAGGCCACAATTATAGTATAGGTACAGGACAAATATGCAGGAAGCCCCCTAACATATGGGGAAAATACAATATACAGATATATACATGTAACACCATTGACGGGCCGTGCCCGCCATCATTAACGGGAGGTACTTGACGACGACGTTGGGGTTGCCTCCGGCAATCTCCACCGCGTTGCCGTAGTCCTGCAGCCACGTGGAAGTCTTGGCGGTGCCGTCATAGGGCTTGATGGTCTTGTCAATCCGGAAACCTTTGCAGTAAGTTGCGGTCCGTATTGAAGGGTTCGCAGCATAGAAAACACAAAAATTCATACGATGGGATGTACCAAGATCTATCTACTAGATACAAGCAACGGGTGGATATACATCCATAGAATACATACCCTCGAAGACCGAATAGCGTTAATGAGGTTGTACTCATGGATGATGTAGACGAACGCTTGCCGATCTCAAGATCGTGATGAAGTCCATCTGGTCCAGCTGGTCCAGCATGATCAAGTCCAGCACCTCAAAGCAGTGGTGCATCCGTGATCGCACACACGTACGGGTACCCCGACAACCTCCACGCCCTCGCTCCAGCGAAGCAGCGGAAGCAACAAATACTTCCAGAAAAAGCCACCGGGAACATGTATCTCGCTTATCCGAGACCATGGGGTAATTCTAAAGGGGGGAGAGAGATCCTTCGCGAGGAGGTGTGCTTTGAGAGGAGGAGAGGGGGCCTTTATAGGGAGAGGAGGCACCCAGGGGCATGGCGCCCAGCCATGGGGCTGCCACCTCTTCCACATTCATGTGGGTGAGCTCCCACCAAAATGAAAAGCCTCCACTCCCAATAAAAGCCTCCACAAAAATCCACTCACATGCATTAAATTTCCACCAAATTTAATGCAAGCTCTCATTAAATAAAACTCTTTTATTTATTTATTCAGAATTTTGTTAATTATTTTAATTAACAAACATTCACATAAACGCCTTACAACATTTCAATTTCACATGCGAACCGGTTTCAACAATTTCAACAAACTGTTTTTGTCTAGTGAAATAAATTCTCGCCTTTCCTTTTCTTTTGGCATATCATTTGCTCGAATGGTGTCGGTATCCCTTAAGTGTGTCACCCTACGGTTCGAATAATGCGGACATGATCGAGACCTTCTCCGATCAATAATCGATAGCGGACACGAGATCCATACTGACTCCCACATTCAACGATGACTTCTGTGATCGTGTGAACCTTTTACGCTAGTATCTTAATCCCTTTGTTTCACGATATATTACATGTCTGAGATTCGATCATCGGTATCTCCATACCTAGTTTGATCTCGTTATCGACATGCACTCTTTTCTCGTTCCCGTGATATAACATTCTAGTGATCAAATCACTTGCTTGCAAGCTAATCAATGTGATATCACCGAGAGGTCCCAGAGCATATCTATCCGTCATCGGGATGAAAAAATTCCACTCTCGATCCATGGGTCTCAACATAACACTTTAGTAGTTCTGAAGACATCTTTATAATCACCCAGTTATGGTGTGACGTTGGATGTCATCGAGAAACTCTTCCGGTGTTAGTGATTGACATGATCTCATGGTCTAAGGATTAGGATCACTTCGTAAGTTGTTATAGCAATATAAACTCAATGACTTTGATCGTAATGCTATACTTCGGATGAATGTTCATCACATCATTACACTAATGTTGTGACCTCATTATTAACAACATCCAATGTCCATGATCAGGAAACTTTGATCATCATGTTAATCAACGAGCTAGTTTATAAGAGAGGCATAACTAGGAACTTCCTTTTTGTTTATTAAACACACATGTATTAACGTTTTCGTATTAATACAATTATAGCATGCAAAATAAACATTTATCATAAATAAGGAATACGATAATAACCACTTTATTATTGCCTCTCGGGCATATTCCCTTCAGTCTCCCACTTGCACTAGAGACAATAATCTAGTTTGAAAACTTTGTGTATTGAACACCTATGGCTTTCCGGTGTTCCAAATACGCAATTGCAAGTGGTTAACATAATCTACGGATCTGACACTTTCAGGTCCGTGTGTATTTGCATGTCTTTGCGTCTTCATGCATCACTCATTCTCCAATGAGATGGCATCGTATAAATTTGGTCTTTTGGTCAGAACTTTAGTTCCTTGGGTTTAAATCACGTCGATACTATTGTCGTACAATATATCGTCAGTGTTAGCCCGTTGCGAACCACACCTTAGTTTGATAACAAACTACTTGACACAAATTCCCTCCTTTGCTGCTACTATAGCAGTCATATACTTAGCCTTTTTGTTGTAGTATTCGTCACAATGTCTTAACTATGGATTTCATACAAATCCATCATGGAATCTCCTTTCCATTACATTGTGCCAACCATAGTTTAAATTGAGATAAACTTAAGTTGTATATTGTGAAAAAACTAGTATCAATATAACGCTTTACAATGAACTATTTGTAATTGTTTGTCACCTCTACACAAATATATTCTTAGTTCTTCCAAAAGACCATAAGAATATCCTTACTATAGTCCAATGGTCATTTTACGATTCATTCTGGTATATGCTCATAACACTTAGAGCATAGGACATATCTGGATGTGTACATATCATGGTATGATTGATCAAAACATTCTCGTGATTTCACTCATCAAGTGTCAAAGCACTTGAATCTTGTTTCACTTATCAAGTGTCGATGCACTTGAATCTTGATTCAATTTCTTTCCATGCGAGAAGAACCGTTTCTAGTCGTTTCTATATTGAACTCCTTCAATATCTCATATATTTACATTTGGCATAAACATATTAGCGTCACAGTCTATCCACTATAGACATTCATGCTAAATATTCGGGTTTTGCCTAAGTCTTTCATCGAAATGAAATTCTTAACCTTTGTCAATAAAATATACATCATTTCTAATCAACAAGATGTCCTCCACAAAATGTATTAGAAATATGTCTTAGCGCTCCCACTTAATTTCTTGCAAATGCAAGCATCTTCATCGTCTCCTGATGAAAACTCTTTTTCATCACGGTGAAGATTCCAACTTCGTGATGCTTACTTCAACCATTGAAGTTTGCATGCCCTTTTTAGCATCCTTTGAATTAACAAAACCCTTTGGACCGTGTCATGTACACGTCCTAGGTAACCATTCTATTAGAAGAACTTTGTTTTGTTTATTCATCTACCATATACCAAATTATATGTAGTGGTTGCTACTTTAATCCGTCCAGACTAAATATCGCTATGAAAGATCCAATCTTGTCATAGTCAACTCCTTGAACATTGTCGTAAAATACTTTACGACATGTCGACTATTTCATAGATGTGAAACATCCATGTCTGCTTCTTTATAGATCCAAATACGACCGATAGGTTTTTACACCTTTCCGGAGGGTCTTCCAAGTTCAAAACTTGATTTATCGTGTATGGAATTATCACGGATTTTATGGCTTCAAGCCATTTGACGGAGTCAGGGCCCATCATCGCTTCTTTGTATGTATTCGGTTCATCATTGTCAAACAATAATGATTTACTCTCAAATCTTAGCATTTGTTTGTTTAACCGACCTACTTGGTTCAATAGGAACTTAGATCTCCGTGACCACAACCTTTGAGGAACATAAGCTATGAGCATTATGGCAGCCTCCAGAACGATTTCCGGCACTGCTCAACTCAGCATATTTAGCTAAGGTTCGTTAACCTTATCAAAGTTCTATTGTCCTCCCACTTAACTTTTGCGAAAAATTCCTTTTTCAAGAAACTTCACATTTCAAGCGACAAACCCTTTTGTCCTCGGTGTTATGGAGGAATAACCAATTGTTATTCGAAATAACCTACAAAGACATGCTCATCCGACTTTGGTTGTAAACATCTTACTTATGTTTAGCATACCAAAATTTAAGAAATGACAACTTGGGTTTTACCCCAAACCATAACTCATATGGTGTCATTTCAACGGATCAAGATGGAGCTCTTTTCAGTGTAAAAACGGAAGTCTCTAAAGCTTTAATCTTTTAAAACATAATGGCAGTTTTATAAATAACACCTTTGATCCAACCATGTCAAACAAGGTTTCATTACAAATCTCAAACACTCCATACTCCTATGGTGTTTCGGGAGATTTAAATCTAGGTGTTTTGCTAAACTTGCAACTCAAATAAATCCCTTTATGATAAAATCACAATTCATTTATTTTCTTGTTACACTTGTAACTCAAACAAATCCCTTATGATAAAATCATAAATAATTTATTTTCTTGTTACACTTGTAACTCAAACAAATCCCTTATGATAAAATCATAAACCATTTATTTTCTTGTTACAATGATTTTGCACTTCATCTTGAAAGTCTTTGAAACATTTTCAAATATTTCATAGTTCTTTCTCATTAAGTGAACATTCACTCAAATTTCCGGAGATAGCATATGAAGTTGAAATCCATCGCTTACGACTATACATAATGGATTACATACATCGATATGTATAAATTCCAATATTTTAGTCGTTCGTTCTTCTTTGGCCTTTGAACGAAGTTTTAATTATCCCGAGGAAAGTCTCACAAGCGTCACTTGATCAAATCAAAGACTCCAAAAATCCATGAATATGGAGATTCTTCATGTTTTATTTCCAATATAATTTAAACGGCGATGTCACTTCATAAGTGATCTTTCAATCATTTGTCTTGCGACATTTTAGCATTAGGTTTTATGGATGTGATTTCTCCAACTAGATTTGTAAATCATCCATCTTATATGGAATACGGTAATTATTTGAACAACCTTTGTTCTCATAATACCTGATTCAAATAACAATTATTAAAACAAATCTTGAAGTCAAGCCTTGATGTCAACGAGAAATACAAACAAGGGTTTGTTTGTTTTCGATGAACATCATCACATATTCTCTTGCTAGTTACTTAGGCCATTGTGGTTTATGAATTGCGTCGTAAGTATGAAATTTCATACCAACCAATTCGTATCCAATACCCAAGAACCACATTGTTTAACAAGCAAAGAATACAACCATAACATGTATATCATCCATATACCTAAATTGGATATTTCTAATCTTTTTTTCGCCAAATATACTTTATAGGTTCTCTTCAGCATTTTCCTTTTACTTTTAAAAGAATCTATCAACATCAAAAGTGACGCC
>CP125978.1:437141978-437294350 GCA_030063025.1 Avena longiglumis
ACACAATACATTCTCCTAGGCCCATAAAGGTGAAGTATCATGTACTTTCGGCGTTCACATGACACCACTAGAAGAATAACACCACAACTTAAATATCAAACCATTGAATATTTCAACACAATTCCACTACTAACAACATGACTTCTCCCATGTCCTCAAGAATTAAACGAACTACTCACGAGACATCATATGGATCAAGATCGGAGATGAAATAATGATAAGTAACAATCTAAACATGAACAATAATTCAATGGTTCCACTCAATAGCATCAACTACAAAAGTAATCAAAATGGAAAGTTTCCCTAAGAACTATGCAAGATTCAACCCAATTGTTACATCGGATGGAGTGGTGGTGCTGGTGGAGATGATGGTGAAGATGATGATGATTCCGGTGAAGTCTAGCTTGAGGGCGATGTTGATGGCGACGATCTCCCTCTCTGGGAAGAATTTCCTCTGCAGATTACACACCAGAGCTCTTTCTCTCTTTGTAGCCTTCACAGAGGTGGAATCTTTTTGTGGTTGCTCCCCCAGTCTTAGGGTTTCGGGGGGATGATATTGGCGAAAGGGCGATGCTAGAGGTAGGCCTGGGTGGCCACACCACCTGGTGGCGCGACCCAGGGGGTGCCAGGGGTGGTGTGGGCCCCTGTGTCCCATATCCACCTCCCCTTCTGGCTTCCTTTGTCTTCTGAAAAAATAGGGATTTCCATATATTTTCTGGAATTTTCTGATCTCTACGAATATTGCATCTGGACATCGCTTTTTTCCATCAGAATCCTGACTTTGGCAGTTCATTCTCCAAAAGTCATCCAACATGCAAAATACATGAAATAACATGAGTATCATCTCTTAATATGAAATATATCAATGAATAACAGTAAATTATGATATAAAATAGTGATGCAAAATGGACATATCAAGGCTTGCAGTGGAATCTCGAAGGTTGATGGAGAGGTTGTTCATGTTTTAGATATTTCCTTTGAGTGCGTAGATGTCTTCATAGGTGGTGTAGTAGTTTGATGGATGCTCATCTTGTTTGGGCTCTTCTTGTTCTACTTATTCATCTTATCCTCCTCCTCCCATGGGTATCTCTTGTTGGGGTAGATTAGCCTCAACCTACGTATCATATAGCAAACGTCCCTCCTCGATAGATAAGAGACCATTAGGCAAGGGAGCTCAGATCAAGTGATCCGCTCCAGGTATATTGAGAAAATCTCTACCATGAGTTTTAGAGACCATACCACATGATCTTAGAGTAGGGAGACTGAGACCGTGACTTCCTACCAACGGTTGTATATTACCTAGGTTGATATGAAGTGCAAGTTCAAGAATATTCACAACTACCCCTTCGCATATGGGTCCACGAGATTAAAGAGCCTGTTGCTTAAGGTAAAACACAATCAAGGCGCCCAAATTTGGCATTAAGTTACAATTAATAATGGTAGCCTTAGCGAGAATCAACATGTCCTCCTTATTAACTCTAGTATACTCACCACATGCCTACAAGGTATTAGCAATCACATAAAAATAAATAATAGATAACAGGGTGATCAATTTGGTTTCCCTTGGGTGTGTTTCCATGAATTCTCATTAAGTTGAAGTATTGCCAAGGTGCAGGATCTAAAATAAAAGTAGTTGTGCATACGTCGGTGGCGTTGTTGGCAAACCCAAAGTACTGAGCCCATTGGCAGAGTAGTATGTACGCGGTTCATGAGGCGGAATTTGACGCGATCAACACCGGGCTTTTGTTCCTTTGTACAATAGTAATGATCTACCATATGTGTCAAGGTGCTGAAGAACTCAAGTGTCAAGTGGCGATACATGGCGACATCCTGAAATACAGTCATACAAACCAACATTATTGCAAAGTAAATCGAAATCAGCATGAATGCCAAGTTGCTTTAGGATATAGAGACACACCCACTTAGTGGACTTGATTTTCCGAAGCTTGAGACGGTTAAAACGGTTAAGATGAAACTCCAATGAATACCAAGTGACTCGGAGGATCAACATATCAACGGGTGGTGCGGAAGATGCCACATCCACCACACGTGTACGACTTCTCGTGTTCATCTAAAAATAATAAGATAGAATAAATAAAATAATAATAAAAAGTGATAATAATAAGCTTTGATACAATAGAAACATAGCATATGTGATCCTTTACACTAGTTACAAAAGAATCCTCCTCTACAACAATACTAAGCATGCTTAATATCAAGATTGAATAAAAAACAAGACTTAAGTCGAGATTGATAATGGTGAATGATTGAGTGAAGCTTTTGCAAAAATAACTTGAGAATCAGAGGAGAATCATACATTCTATCGATTGAGTGCGAGAAATCAAAGAAAAATTGAGTCAATTTTAAGATCCACTCGAGGTGGTTTGGAGTTTGGAGGAATAAGAAAGAGAGATTGATATTTGGGGATTTCTGGTTACCTTCCTCGGGGTGTTTATGGGGTGTTTATGCTGGCTGAGTTCATGGTACGGTAGGCGGTATAGCGGATCCCGCCTGCAAGATGACTTCTTGGGGGTGATGGCTACTTCAGTCTTGCACTCGGTATGGTAGCGTGCCCATCTCACTGGTCATTATGGGCATGGTATAGTTTTCTTGAAATCTAATATTTTCTCGAGGATACGGTATGGACGCACCGCGCGGGCGCGTCCGTCCGTACCATAGGTCATTATCGACATTGTTTGCTACGGCAAAAATCAACCTTTCTATTTTTCTTCGACTTGAGGGGGTACGGGCGCACGGTACGGTCTCTTCCGACTGTATTGCAGGTCGTTATTAACACTGTGAGCTATAAAAACTTTAACAATTTTATTAGTATCTTTGTGCTTCTTTGCACATCTTATTATAAGTAAAATAACATAAACACACTTCATAAAAAATCCAGCAATATTTTAGGTCACGTGTTAGTAAAAATAGATTGAGGATTACCTGATTTCTTCTCCTCCCTCCAAAGATCTACCTGAACACTCTTTATTTTAAACAAAACAAAACAAAACAAAAACAAAAACTAACATGACTAACACAAAAGTAAAATTTTATTTCACGTGGGTTGTCTCCCATAAAGCGCTTCTAGTTAAGGTCAATTAGTTTGACCTCGATGGCAATCACTTGGGTTTGAGGAGTGGAATACCCACGCCAAAATAGTTGGCTTTCAAAGTAATTATACCATCATCATCATTAGGCTTGGTCTTCTTTTTCCTAGGGAAGTGTACTATAAAAGGATCTCTAGATGGTAGCCCAATTCTCACATTCCCTTCATTTAAATTAATCAAAGTTTTAATACATCTTAGGAATGACCTACCTAAAATTTTAGGTGTTATGTGATCTTTAGGCATGTCCACAATAACAAGATTAATAAGTGCGGGACTACCTTTTATTTTGACAACTATATTTTATTTTATCCCAACAGCTTGTTTATAAGTTGAATCCGCTAGGTGGAGTCTTAATTCAGTAGTAATGAATTTTCCCAAATTTAATTTATCAAATAAGCTTTTAAAAATTGTTGAGACGCTCGCACCAAGATCACAAAGCGCGGATATCTCATTGACTCCCAACTTAACTTTAATAGTAGGCTCAAATATATCATCTAGCTTAGCAGGAAGCTTATCAGCTAGTCTTTTGTACTCCAACTCTAGTTCACGAACTTTAGATGCTACTTGTTGTATAAATTGTTGGTACATAGCATCGTTGCCTTGTTCTATATCGGGATTCTTTACGATGTTCATCTTCAATAAATCTTCCACTGTATACTCCGGTGTTGGCGCATTGCTATAATCTAGCTCTTCAGGTTTTTCTTCATTTGTTGCGACCCTCGTGATTTTGAGGTCTTCTACCAGATTTGGCTCAGGTTTTCCTGCAAACTTTGCTATTACGAGAGCTTGGCTCTCAGCAACTTCCCAATTAAGTCTCCACGGTTTTTGTCCTTTCCCGTAGAGCCCGCACATCATTTCTAATTGCAATGGCCTGGTTAGATAATTTCCCTATAGTACTTTTATGGTTCTCCGTGATTTTAACAAGCATATTATTTTGCTCGATTTGAACTTGTATAAATGTTCTAACAGATTTTTCTAATGATGTGAGCTCCATTATCTAACCACATGCCATTTTTATATCTCGGTAATTGAACTAATGATGTGAGCTCCAGTACTATAGGGAAATTGAACTTAGATGTAATATCTCGTCTACCTTAGATGTGAGCTCCACATGCCATTTTTATATCTCGTCTACCTTAGATGTAAGCTCTTCATTATTTATCCCGGTAATTGAACTTACTCTCTTCGAGGTTCTTTCCACATGCCATTTTTATATTATAAAATAAATAAATGTAATATAAGCCACTCTTCCATCCCATGACTAGGAAATTTCATTACGGCTTATTTCATCCGCTCCCACGCAAGCGCTAGTGGCTCACGGTCTTCTTGTCTAAATCTTGTAACGTTGGATCTTAGCTGCATAGTCTTAGCTAGGGGAAAAAATATTCATAAAAAATTAGTACATTCCTACCAAGATTTAATGGTGCCCTTTGGTAGAGCTAGCTACCAATCCTTAGCCTTTCCTCTAAGAGAGAAAGGAAACAATCTTAATTTAACAATATTTGGATCTATATCCTTAATACGCATCATGTCGCAAATTTCAGTAAAATTATTTAAGTGCAAACCTGAATCCTCAGAGGATGAGCCCCCAAATTGGTTTTGTTGAACCAAGCTTAAAAGTTTAGGATTAATTTCATAAGTCTCCGCATCAACAACGGGCTGAGTGATAGGTGCACGAATAAAGTCATCAGTGGGAGTAGCATACTCTCCAAGTCTCTTTTGAGCCATGGATCTTATATTTTTGGTATTTTTTAAGTAATGAAAACAAATAACAAGTAACTATTTTTTGGGGATTTTAAATAGATGACAATAAAGTAAACAAATAACAAGAATAAAACTACAAACTAATAATAAAACTAAAAACAAGGTCTCTAGTGACCTCACCAAGATAACGAAATTGCTTCCCTGGCATCGGCACCAGAAAAAGGGTTGATACCTTTGATCCGGATTCACGGATCTAGTATAATAGTTTTT
Source organism: Avena longiglumis (assembly GCA_030063025.1). NCBI lineage: Eukaryota > Viridiplantae > Streptophyta > Magnoliopsida > Poales > Poaceae > Avena > Avena longiglumis. Next base: position 437,147,060 of record CP125978.1, read on the forward strand.
TCCCTATAAGACCTAGGTTTAATCAAACCTTGGAAAACAATGCTAAAAGGACGTAAAAAGGACACATCTACAAGACTGTGTTTCTTCGTTTTACCTTAGTTTATTGGACCGTTCTAGTTTACTTTTTATAGTGGGTTGAATCAATGGATGAAGATAGACTAGGGTTGAAGATCCACCTGCAGCTGCACATCATATGAGATAAAAGATAATAATAAGCATAGTCATGTTTAATGTTTGAATGAAGATAATCTCTTGTGGGCAACACATCCTAGTATACTAAAGCCCCCGTGATGCAACAGACATAGCAATATCCTTTTAATCCAACCGAGTTCACACCGAAGCCACGGGCTACAAACGATTATGTGGCATCCCGCAAAACCACTACTAAAAAATCGCGTTGATTTTTGTGCATTGCATCATCATGACCGCATGCTCATGTCATCATGCCACATTGCATTTGAGCATCGTCATCATCTTGCATTTGCTTGCATAAAACTATTTTCGAAAAAACCTATTTTTTGTTTTCTAAACGCCCCGTCTTTGTTCAACACAAAACCGGGTCTCCGGATTATTTTGTTTTGTCTGCTATCGGTTTGCAAAAGCCCGGTGTTAAACAAATAAAATATTTAATTATTTTTAGTGAGGCAGTCGAACGGGCCGATTCGACCCAGTCGACCACCCCCGGAATAAAATCGGTCCACCTAAACCAGCCCACCCGAATCCTAAAACTACCCAAACCTATCCTACCCACCTATCCCAGCTCGCCACCTCACCCCTCCCCCATTTCCCTACCCACCTTGCCACCTCATCAATCCCCCTCTTTTTTCCCCTCTCTCTCTCACCTAGCCCCATCTACCCTTCCCTCACTTACACCCCGGTCCCACGCCCCACCTGGCCCCACCCGCTCAGACCGACCCCCACCTCCTGCCCGCACGCGCCCCCGACACCCTCCTCTCCACCCTCGCCGCCCCGCCTCTCTCCTTCTTCCTCCACTCCGGCAGCCGCCTCCATGCTGCCCTCCACTTCGAGCCCGGCCTCCCGGCCCCGCCTCCGGCCGCCCGACCGGCCCGCCTCCTCCTCCAGCGCCGCTTAAGCGCCCGCCGCGTGCAGTGGCCTCCTCCTCTCCTCCCGGGACCTCCTCCCAGCGCCTCGGCCTCTCTCTCTGGCTTCTCGACCCACCGGTCGCCCTCTTTCCCCCCCTGCGCGCCTCCCGCCTCGGCCAGCCGTCATCGCCGCGCTCGCCGGGCCTCTTCCACCTCCTCCGCGTCGCCCGCTGCCCGCCTCCTCCTCCAAGACGCCACCTTGGCCGCTGCCGGCGCCCGGCGCCCGCTAGGCTCGCCGGGCGCGCTGGCCAGCGTCTCGCCGCCGCTCGTCCTCCGACCACCGTGTGCCCCGCCGCCGACGCCCGCGTTCCCCCAGCGAGCGCGCCGCCCCTCGTCGTCGTGCACCTCCTCGCCTCCAGCCGCCCCAGCCCTGCTTTCTCCTCTTCCGGCCGCCAGCGAGCTCGCGCCCGGCGAGCCTGTCGTCGTCAGGCCCCGCGCGAGCGCGTCCGCACCCGCCTCCCTGATGTCTGCGGCCCCGCGTTCCGCCCCGTCGCTCGCCTTCACGCTGAGTCTGGCCTCCTGCCCCCGCAACCACCTCCTAGAGTATCTCAGAACACCTCGGAATCGGACCTATGCAAGTTTTAGCGAAATCCAACCCATAGAAATGATTCAAAGGTGCCCACCAGCACTTTCGCGGGTGGAAAGCAGTAATAACATTACACAACAGTCTCGATGGGACCCAGAACAAATATATATATAACCGACTCCATGAGTCAAGAATACGGATATACGGTACAAAGATCCAAATCACCTTGAAAAGATGGGCGTCCGACTACGGACAAGATGCAAATGGGGCTAAGAGCCACGAAGAATAACCAATGGCGTCCATAACCCTGCCAAGCCAGGAAGGGTAACCACTTGACATCGATCTCAAAACCAGCTTAAACAAAGGGGTGCCGACAAAGGGCAAAGGAAAAAGAGGCGTCGATCGAGGCCGACACGGCGAGGCTAGAATTGGCGGTCCTACTACATAGGTATGGTGGGTGGCGGCGGCGACATGCACTAAACAACCTATAGAGACTCGATACAACTGGCGGTTATCGAGAGGGATAAGAGTGACCTATCCGGATCAACACAAGCTAACACCAAACAAACCCATCTGGTGTTTCCCCTCGAGACCAAGCGAGGAAGTCAACCGAGGAACCCACAGGTTGGAAGTTTTACTTATTCGTTATCGTTGCAGCAATTACTAGTCGTTTAGTTAATCGTCACGATAAAATAAGCATTGGGCACTTTTAGTTAACCATTCCGTTGTAGTTGCAACAATTACTAATCGAATCTGAGATAGCATGAGATAAACCCAAAACCCGGCAGTTGTTGGTACTTTTATTCGATCATTCCGTAGTTGCAAGATTTACTAGTCGGTACAATGGTATGGCATACAATTCAAACAAGCAATTGTGGGCGATTATTAGCTATTCCATTATAGTGAAGCTGATTACTAGTCATTATAAAGTCAAATTTATTGCAATAAACTTTAGTTATGCTTGTCTATGGTCGAGAATCATGCTCCAAGTCGTCCATATCCGGACACGGCTTTCGAAAGTTTTACCGGCCGGGTGCACCAATAGCAACACGCTCGATCAACCTCGGAAAAACCAAATCAAAACCCAACGAGGCTTTCACGATTGAACAATCACGGATTCGAAATATTTGAGGACACCTTGGAGTACACCAACAGTAAGCAAGCTCGAGACGGACTCAAGGTTTGCGACAATGGGCAGAAGCGGTTGGGAACCCGAAAATTGGTGTCGATACCGCGAAAACATTCCGCTTACCTAAATGCGATGTGCTCCTCGCAATCGTAAATACATAAGTAGCATGGCATAAGTACAGGATCGTAAATAAAACCTCAAACTAGTTTGTGGCCCCAAGAAATAAGATGAATCAAGCTCGGCTGGGGGTCCCATATACCCGGATGTGGATAGCGATAAATCAAGGAACAGTATCAAGTACTCGGGGTCCCACAGGACACAAGTGGGCGTTGAAACCAAATATTATCTATCACCCACGATGCCTCGCTTACTTCAATTTTAGTTGTTAAACAGGAATTAAAGTGAGCGATAAGTAAAACTAGAATCATCTCCAACATCAAGCATGCAATACATCAACAAGCGTGGCATTTGACAACACATAAAAGCACTTGAGCAAGCGATACGACGTGCAAGTCCAAATATCTACCAAACAACAGGTAATAGGATGTGTCCAAGGCAATATAAGGCTGCAAGGTATATCACTGGTACGGAAACTAAATCATCGCAACACAGATAGCTATAGATCAACAGGAGGGAATAAATACTATAAAAGTAAGATAGGTAGAAAGGGGGAGATGCTCGCCTGAAAACATTGCCGAAGGGTCAACCGAAGATCGGGCGAAGCTCACATCAACTCAACGGCCTTATCCGCGAAGAAGCAAAATACTAGAAGAAACACCGGATGCGCTATTTAATACAACGGCAGAAGATCGGCATGATGCATGTATGATGTATGACATGGCAAGGTGCGATGCAATTAGGTCATATTAAGCGGAACCAGGGTCCCGACAATTAATTAAATGGTTCAAGTTGTTTAGCTAACCCCGCAATTAAATGTTGTTTAACAAGGCAAAAGATAGCACCGGTTCGCTACACAAATTTAAATGAGGCCAATATGAGACTAGATTTGTCCGCATATGGGCCCCATATTTAATTATGATGTGAATCGGCATAAGGCCCCCAAACCACACAAATATGCATGCGAGATGAATGACAATTTAATATGCAACAGGTTTTATGTTTAGCATTTAGAAAATAGGGGTTCGGATAAGGGTCACACATTAGGGTCTCGACGAACTTGGGGTTCCGGGATTCGGGGTCGGTCTCAGGGTCCAGGGTTCGACGGGTTTGTCCTTGGCGGAAGCGTTCTCGGATAACTGAGGTCGATCTTGTCGGTTCCGCGCTTCGGATTCCGTGAGGCGACTTTGACGTTCCATGTAGAAGTCCTTGAGGGTTCCTCCTTACTCATCGGTGACGAACTTGGAAATGGCGTCAGGGTCCTCGGGGTGCGCCAGGTCCCTACTTCAAAACATCATGGTCGAGACGATCTTGGCGTCCAAGTAGAAGACCTTCGGCCATCGGATCCATGCTTCAAGGGTCCGCGGCGAGCTTGTCCGATGGCGATAGACCTTGGGGTTCGGGAGGAATCACCGCATCCGAGGGGTACTTGAAGTCCGTGATGGAGATCTTGTCGGGTTCCATGTAGACGATCTTGACATCGTGGTGGCCGCTTGGAGAACTTAGCGAATGTCGTAAATCCCTCTTGGTTCCGGGATGTAGCCCTACGGTTTTCGACTTCCTTGGCGAAGATCTTGGTATCACGCATGAAGATTTGAGCAGGAACACCAAGGCCAGCAGTTTTCCGCCCGACCCGCATCACAGCCCACCAGACACGGAACAACATGGAGGATCTGGCGGCCAGGGCTGCAGCACCTACACGGAGAGAGGCCGGCCCGATGAAGGTCCCACGGCGGCAGCGGCGGGCGCATGCCGTGAGGCGGACAGACGCGGAGGTGAGCGACGAGGGCGCCGAGGGGCGACGGAGGGGCGCTGAGGCGGGACGGCGGGCGAGGCGAGAGGAAGCGGGGCTGGGTTGGCCGAGCGACGCGGAAGAGGAGGTCGAGGAGAGCGGCGGGGCGGCGCCGGTGAAGCGTCTGCCACAATGGAGGCGGACCCGGGCGACAGCGAGATCTGAGGCGGGCGCGAGATGGCGTCTTGAGGTGGCAGGCGGCGGTTGGCGGGAGGTGGCGCGCGCTTTCAGGGCGGACGGGGCCCGGGCGGAGCAGGCTTGCAAGGCTATGGCCGGAGGAGGACGGGGAACGCGGTGGGCGAGGCGGTTGGAGGGAGGCGGCCGTGGCACGCTGTGGGGCCGGCCGTAGGGAGGCCTTGAGGAGACGAGGAGATCGGCGGCGGGCGGCGCGCGGGCGGAGCGCTGCCTTGCTTCTGGGCCGAGGAGGTAGGAGAGGGAGAGCGGCGGCGGTGGGAGGTCCGGGTGGCTGCGAGGTCGCTGGAGGTGTGGCGGTGGCCAAGGCGGAGGGAGCATCCGGGAGGGGAGGCGACAGGGGTGGTCTGTGGGGTTGTCGGTGAGAGGTTGAGGGAGAGGAGGGATTGAGGAGGCGTGGGGCTGGGGTCCCACAGGGGGCGGTGGGGAGAGGCCAGGTGGTGGGTTGTCTTGGTGACGTGGGCCACGGCGTGGGGGTGGCCTGGCGCGTGAGTGCGTTGTGTTGTGTGCGTGCGTGTGACCAGGGGGCTGCTGGGAGTGGGGAGAGAGAGGAGAGAGAGCTGGGTGAGGTGTCAGCACATGGTTGGCTGGGGGGAGGGGAGAGGGTGAGGTGGCAGGTTGCCATTGGGTGGGGTGATGTGGAGGGGGGTGTGGGTAGATAGGTGGGTAGCTGTAGGAATTGTTGGGGTGGACCCATTAAAATCCTGGGGTGGTCGTTCGGGTCATTCGCCCGCCCGATCATTGCCACTATAAACAATGAAAAGTTTTATTTAATTTAATCGCACCGTTTGCAAACCAATAATAGACAACAAAATATTCCGGCGACCCGGGTTTGAATTTGAAAACAAGACGGGGCGTTTTTAGAAAACAAAACAGGCTTTGCGAAAATAGTTTTTGACAACCAACATATGATGATGACGATGCAATGCACAAATTCAACGCGATTTTCTAGTAGTGGTTTTTGCGGGATGCCACAGTATCCTCTTGTCTCGCACCTGCGCCAATCCAAGATCGACGACAACCTGGACCTATCCGGCAAGCTGTGGCCCTAGCCCGAGTTCTCCACCGACCACGAAGCCGAGAACCCCTACAGGATCAAGACCCCGACAAGATCTCCGCTCGCCCGCGTGTGCCATAATATGTCAAGACCTTCTCGTCCACAAGACTAAAGAGGTGCGGATCCAAGATCGACATCACCCTGTAAGGATCCGGTGGACCATCGGTGTTGAACCTGAGTCTGCCACCAACGCCACGGCTTTAGGCATGGATTCGAAGACCGTACTGTACCCGGTGGCGCTAGACGAACCCTCTACAAGATCTTCGTCACGGAAACCCCGATGCCTTCGACACGGCGATGGTGCTGTCGTGGACCCGATGTTCGAGACGTTGAAGACCCGATCCGGATGCGAAGTCTAAACCGACATCGCTTCACGCCTCCTTCACGGATGCAAGACCGCTCCGGAGGCGAAGTCCGGACCTGAAGACCGCCAAGATCGCCACCGGTACGACAAGCACTTCGCCGCGGAACGCCAAGTACTTCGTCCCGAACGCCATGACCGTCGACATGACCCGAAGACCACGGATGCGACAAGACCTACCTCCGTTATCCGAGACCGAGCCCGTCGAACCCTGAACCCTGAGACCGGACCCCAAACCCCGAACCCCCGGAACCCCAAGTTCGTCGAGGCCCTCTAATGTGTGAATCCCTTCCTGAAACCCTATTTTATAATATAATACAACTTGTCGCATATTAATTGTTCATCTCGCATGCATCTTGTGTGGTTTGGGGGCCTTAGGCCGATTCACCTCTTAATTAAATATGGGGCCCATATGCGGGCAAATCCAGTCGTATATTGGCCTCATTTAAATTTGTGCATCGAACCGGTGAGATATTTTGCCATGTTAAAACAACATTTAAATTGCGGGGTATCTAAACAACATGAACCACCTAAATATTGTCGGAACCCCGATTCCGCTTGATCTGGCCTAATTGCATCGCATCTTTGCCATGTCATGCATCATACATGCATCATGCCCGATATTTTGCCGTAGTATTAAATATTGCATCCGGTGTTTCTTCTAGTGTTTTGGTTCTTCGCGGATAAGGCCGTTGAGTTGATGCGAGTGTCGACCCGATCTTCGGATGAACCTTCGACAATGTTTTCAGGCGAGCATCTTGCCCTTCTACCTATCTTACTTTTATAGCATTTATTCCCTCCTGTTGATCTATTGCTATCTGTGTTGCGATGCTCTAGTTTTCGGACCCGTGATATCCCTTGCAGCCTTATATTGCCTTGGACACATCCTATTACCTGTTGTTTGGTAGATAGTTGGACTTGCGCGTCATAGTCGCTTGCTCAAGTGCTGTTGCGTGTCACCAAGTACCCCAGTTGTTGGAGTATTGCCGCCTGTTTGATGTTGGAGATGATCATGGCTTTACTTATCGTTCACTTTAATTACTGTTTAACCACTAAAATTGAAGTAAGTAAGCAGAGGCACAAGTGGGCAATAGATGTTATTTGGTTGTTAACCGTCCACTTGTGTCCCGTAGGACCCCGAGTGCTTGATACCCGTTCCTTGATTTATCGCGCTATCCACATCCGGGAGGATTATGGGACCCCCCTGAGCCAGAGCTTGATTCAGTCTTATTTCTTGGGGCCACAAACTAGTTTGAGGTTTTATTTACTATCCTGTACTTATGCCATGCTACTGCTTTATTACGATTGTGCGAGGAGCACACTGTACTGTTTAGGATCGGGACACGTTTTCGCGGTGTCGACAAGCCCAGTTTTGGGTTCCCAGTCGTTCACAGCCGTCCACCCAAACCTCGGGTCCGTCTCGGAGTCATCTAACTTCGTTGCGGGTGTACTCCAAGGGGTGTCCCCCTAAAATATTTCTGAATCCTGTGATTGCTTTGTCGTGAAGGCCTCGTTGGGTTTTGATTTGGTTTTTCCGAGGTTGATCGAGTGTGTGTTGCTATTGGTGCACCCCGCCAGGTAAAACTTTCTGAAAGCCGTGTCCGCGGTTATGGACGACTTGGAGCACAGTATCTCGATCATAGACAACTATAACTAAAGTAGTGCTATAAATTTGACTTTATAATGACTAGTAATCAGCTTCACTATAATGGAATGGCTAAATAAAACTGCCAACAATTGCTTGCTCGAGTTGTAAACGCGACCATTGTACCACTAGTAAGTATTGCAACTTCTAACGGAATGGCTAAATAAAAGTACCAACAACTGCTGGGTTTTGGGTTATCTCATGCTAATTGTATCTGACTAGTAAGTGTTGCAACTACAACGGAACGGTTAAATAAAAGTGCCCACTGCTTATTTTATCAGGAGGATTATCTATACTTTACTAGTAATTGCTGCAACGATAACCGAATAAATAAAACTGCCAACGGTGTGAGTTCCTCGGTTGACTTCCTCGATTGGTCTCGAGGGGGAAACACCAGGATGGGTTTGTTTGATGGTAGCATCAGGTTGGTTCCGAATAGGTCTTTCTTACCCCTCTCGATATGGCCGCTAGTTGTATCGAGTCTCTATAGGTTGTTTAGTGCATGCCGCCATCCACCATACCTATGTAGGCGAGGACCGCCAATTCTAGCCTCGCTGTCATCGCCTCAAGATCGACGCCTCTTTTTCCTTTGCCCTTTGCCAGCACCCCTTTTGTTTAAGTAGGTTTTGCGATCGACGTCGTTAGCGTGGTTACCCTTCCGCTTGGCTCGGGCAGGTTATGGACGCCATTGGTTATTCTTCGTGGCTCTTAGCTCAATTTGCATCTTGTCCGTACTGGACGTATCATTTTCAAGGTGATTTGGATCTTTGTATATTATATTCGTATTCTTGACTCATGGAGTCGTGTTGTATATATATATATATATCTGCTCAGGTCCCATCGAGGATTGTGTAATGTTGTTACTTCTTTTCCACCCGCACGAAAGTGCTGGTGGGCACCTTTGAATCGCTTTATGCGAGTTTGGCGGGAATCGCTGAAACTTGCATAGGGTCGATTCTCGAGGGTGTTACTGAGTGGTATCGAGCTCGGTTGCGATACCTGACAAGTCCAAATCAGAGGATAACCTAGCTAACGGCCGAAGTAGAGTGTCAAAACTATTTTTGCAAAATCGGTTGGATAGTTCCGATTAGGTCTGATTTTACTCCTTACCCTCTGCTATTCTCCTCTTACCTCTGCGTGTTTTGAATCTGCTCTCTTCTCTCTCTTCGAGTCCAGGATTTCTCGTGGTTGGGTTCCGTCGTACCTTTAGGGTTTCGCTTCCTCCTTTGATAACGGTGTTCTACCATCCGGTGTTCATGCTGTCTGAGGAATCCGTCTACTGTGGTACCATTCTTTGTTCCTTATTTGTGCCTTCCGGTGTTTCCGACGCGACGACATCATCTACGCCAGATCCGATGCAGAGTATGCATCACTCCTTTGTTTCTGAACCTCGACTGTCGAGATCTTCAGTCTGATTCCGAGAATGGTTGCACTCTTTCCTACTGATTGTGCAGAGTAATAGTTTGGGTGCGTGATGGATTGGCCCCCATGCCGACTACCCTTTCTATTCGCTCTCGTACATTGAAGTGGGATAGGCCGCATCTTTTCTCACCTTCTATCGAAGTTAGAGGTGGCTTTATTTGTGGATACCTCTACCTTCGCCCTTTTGTTTCCGGAGTGTTCCCTCGACGATCACGGACAACGACCTATTGTTAGTGGTGTCGCGAAGATCTACACGAAGCGAGAAGATTCAGATCGTCGCCCTTCTTCCGGTACCATGAGGCGGATCTCGAGGGCGAGATCCATTGTTAGTGGTGTCGAATTGTGGCATCCCGCAAAACCACTACTAGAAAATCGCGTTGATTTTTGTGCATTGCATCATCATGACCGCATACTCATGTCATCATGCCACGTTGCATTTGAGCATCGTCATCATCTTGCATTTGCTTGCATAAAACTATTTTCGAAAAAACCTATTTTTTGTTTTCTAAACGCCCCGTCTTTGTTCAACACAAAACCGGGTCTCCGGATTATTTTGTTTTGTCTACTATCGGTTTGCAAAAGCCCGGTGTTAAACAAATAAAATATTTAATTATTTTTAGTGGGGCAGTCGAACGGGCCGATTCGACCCAGTCGACCACCCCCGAAATAAAATCGGTCCACCTAAACCAGCCCACCCGAATCCTAAAACTACCCAAACCTATCCTACCCACCTATCCCAGCTCGCCACCTCACCCCTCCCCCATTTCCCTACCCACCTTGCCACCTCATCAATCCCCCTCTTTTTTCCCCTCTCTCTCTCTCACCTAGCCCCATCTACCCTTCCCTCACTTACACCCCGGTCCCACGCCCCACCTGGCCCCACCCGCTCAGACCGACCCCCACCTCCTGCTCGCACGCGCCCCCGACACCCTCCTCTCCACCCTCGCCGCCCCGCCTCTCTCCTTCTTCCTCCACTCCGGCAGCCGCCTCGCACTGCTCCTCCAAAGCGCCTCGGCCCGCCCAGCCCCGCCTCCCTCCTCCCAAGCGCCCGCCGCCGTGCCAAGGCCTCCTCCCGCCTCCCGCCCGGACCTCCGCCCAGCGCCTCTCTCTCTCCGCTGCTGACCCACCGCCGCCGGCCCTCTTTCCCTCGCGCCTCGCCTCGGCGAGCCGCCCGCCGCCTGCCGCCGGCTCCTCTTCGCACCTCCTCCGCCTGCCCGCTCGCCCGCCTCCTCTCCAAGACGCCATCATGGGCTGCGCCGCGCCGGCGCCTCCGGCCGCTTCGACGGCGCTGCCGCCATAGCGTCTCTCGCCGCTGTCCTCCGACCACCGTGTGCTCGCCGCCGCCGCGTTCCCCAGCCAAGGCTACCGTCGTGCACCTCCTCGCCTCCCGCCCACTTTCTCCTTCTTCCGGCCAGCCGAGCTCGCCCGCGAGCTCGTTGTCATGCCAGTTCAGCGAGCGCCCGCACCCGCCTCGATGTTCTGCGCGTTCGCCCCCGCCGCCGCCTTCACGCTGGCTGATGGCCTCGTCCCTGGCAACCACCTCCTAGAGTATCCTCTTGTCTCGCACCTGCGCCAATCCAAGATCGACGACAACCTGGACCTATCCGGCAAGCTGCGGCCCTAGCCCGAGTTCTCCACCGACCACGAAGCCGAGAAGCCCTACAGGATCAAGACCCCAACAAGATCTCCGCTCGCCCGCGTGTGCCATAATATGTCAAGACCTTCTCGTCCACAAGACTAAAGAGGCGCGGATCCAAGATCGACATCACCCTGTAAGGATCCGGTGGACCATCGGTGTTGAACGAAGTTCGCCACCAACGCCACGGCTTTCGCATGGATTCAAGACCGTCTGCATCGGTGGCGCTTAGACGAACCTCTACAAGATCTTCGTCACGGAAACCCCGATGCCTTCGACACGGCGATGGTGCTGCGTGAACCCGATGGTCGAGACGTTGAAGACCCGATCCCGGATGCGAAGTCTAAACCCTGACACTGGCTTCACGCTCTCCTTCACGGATGCAAGACCCCGTTCCCGGAGGCGAAGTCCGGACCTGAAGACCGCCAAGATTGCCACCGGTACGACAAGAACTTCGCCGCGGAACGCCAAGTACTTCGTCCCGAACGCCATGACCGTCGACATGACCCGAAGACCACGGATGCGACAAGACCTACCTCCGTTATCCGAGACCGAGCCCGTCGAACCCTGAACCCTGAGACCGGACCCCAAACCCCGAACCCCCGGAACCCCAAGTTTGTCGAGGCCCTCTAATGTGTGAATCCCTTCCCGAAACCCTATTTTATAATATAATACAACTTGTCGCATATTAATTGTTCATCTCGCATGCATCTTGTGTGGTTTGGGGGCCTTAGGCCGATTCACCTCTTAATTAAATATGGGGCCCATATGCGGGCAAATCCAGTCGTATATTGGCCTCATTTAAATTTGTGCATCGAACCGGTGAGATATTTTGCCATGTTAAAACAACATTTAAATTGCGGGGTATCTAAACAACATGAACCACCTAAATATTGTCGGAACCCGCCCGCTTGATCCGCCTAATTGCATCGCATCTGTGCCATGTCATGCATCATACATGCATCATGCCCGATCTTTTGCCGTAGTATTAAATATTGCATACCGTGTTTCTTCTAGTGTTTTGGTTCTTCGCGGATAAGGCCGTTGAGTTGATGCGAGTGTCGACCCGATCTTCGGATGAACCTTCGACAATGTTTTCAAAGCAGCATCTTCCCCTTTCTACCTATCTTACTTTTATAGCATTTATTCCCTCCTGTTGATCTATTTCTATCTGTGTTGCGATGCTCTAGTTTTCTGACCCGTGATATCCCTTGCAGCCTTATATTGCCTTGGACACATCCTATTACATGTTGTTTGGTAGATAGTTGGACTTATGCTGTCAGAAGTCGCTTGCTCAAGTGTCGCGTGTCACCAAGTACCCCGCTTGTTGGAGTACGCACTGTTTGATGTTGGAGATGATCATGGCTTTACTTATCGCTCACTTTAATTACTGTTTAACCACTAAAATTGAAGTAAGTAAGCGAGGCAATGGGCAATAGATGTTATTTGGTTGTTAACCGTCCACTTGTGTCCGTGGGACCCCGAGTGCTTGATACTTGTTCCTTGATTTATCGCGCTATCCACATCCGGAGGATTATGGGACCCCCGAGCCGAGCTTGATTCAGTCTTATTTCTTGGGGCCACAAACTAGTTTGAGGTTTTATTTACTATCATGTACTTATGCCATGCTACCGCTTTATTACGACATTGAGGAGCACACTGCATCGCTTAGGATCGGGACACGTTTTGCGGTGTCGACAAGCCCAGCTTTGGGTTCCTAGTCGCTCACACCGTCCACCCAAACCTCGGGTCCGTCTCGAGTCACTAACTTCGCTATGGTGTACTCAAGGGTGGCCTGAAATATTTCAACTGTGATTGCTTTGTCGTGAAGGCCTCGTTGGGTTTTGATTTGGTTTTTCCGAGGTTGATCGAGTGTGTGTTGCTATTGGTGCACCCCGGCCGGGTAAAACTTTCTGAAAGCCGTGTCCGCGGTTATGGACGACTTGGAGCACAGTATCTCGATCATAGATAACTATAACTAAAGTAGTGCTATAAATTTGACTTTATAATGACTAGTAATCAGCTTCACTACAATGGAATGGCTAAATAAAACTGTCAACAATTGCTTGCCTGAGTTGTCGCTTGCGACCATTGTACCTGACTAGTAAGTATTGCAACTACAACGGAATGGCTAAATAAAAGTACCAACAACTGCTGGGTTTTGGGTTATCTCATGCTAATTGTACTTGACTAGTAAGTGTTGCAACTACAACGAAACGGTTAAATAAAAGTGCCCACTGCTTATTTTATCAGGAGGATTATCTATACTTGACTAGTAATTGCTGCAACGATAACCGAATAAATAAAACTGCCAACGGTGTGAGTTCCTCGGTTGACTTCCTCGATTGGTCTCGAGGGGGAAACACCAGGATGGGTTTGTTTGATGGTAGCATCAGGTTGGTTCCGAATAGGTCTTTCTTACCCCTCTCTGATAGCCGCTAGTTGTATCGAGTCTCTATAGGTTGTTTAGTGCATGTCACCGCCGCCACCCACCATACCTATGTAGGCGAGGACCGCCGATTTCTAGCCTCGCTGTAATCGCCTCGATCGACGCCCACTTTTTCCTTTGCCCTTTGTTGGCACCCCTTTTTGTTTAAGCAGGTTTTGAGATCGACGTCGTTAGCGGTGGTTACCCTTCCGCCTTGGCTCAAGGGTTATGGACGCCATTGGTTATTCTTCGTGCTCTTAGCTCAATTTGCATCTTGTCCGCACTTTGACGTGTATCATTTTCAAGGTGATTTGGATCTTTGTATATTATATTCGTATTCTTGACTCATGGAGTCGTGTTGTATATATCTCTCGTGGGTCCCATCGAGGACTGTTGTGTAATGTTGTTACTTCGTTTTCCACCCACACGAAAGTGCCTGGTGGGCACCTTTGAATCGTTTCTATGCGAGTTTGGCGGGAATCGCTGAAACTTGCATAGGGTCGATTCTGAGGGTGTTACAGATTATCAAGTGAAAAACATAGATTAAAGCATTAACTGGTGATGTTATTGTGATCCCGAATGGGGCACTAAACGAAGACCGTACCACCCTTTCTGTCATTGGGGTTCCTATGAGATTGCTGCTAGCCAAGTATCTCACCTCAATCATTTATCAATCTATGGGATCTTGGGTACCTACAAGTCCACAGATCTAGACAAGAGACAAAGGAACAAAAGATACAAATATCAATTGCAAACAAAATACAATAATCACATGATTAGATGCACATAATTCCTGCGAGGTTTATCCCCAACCCGCAACCCGTGAGGACTACTCACTCATAACAAATATATCAAGGATAGAAAACATTATGCAAAATACTTAGGTTGAAATCAAATATTCTTACAATGGTCATCAAATCATAAGGAGATCTAAAGTATAAAGTAATGGCTATGGCTAGTGGAGGGATGGATGGTGGAGTGGATGAACAATGGTGTGGATCTCCTTTGATGGTGTTGTGATGAAATATGAAAATGGCGGCTCTCTAGGCGGCGACTGGAACCTCGAAATATATAGGCGTCTTCACAAAAGTTCTAGGGTTTGATGAGATAAAGCTGTTGGCACCCCGTACGGGCGGTCCCTGCCCATACGGTCGGTCGTTACGCGCACTGACGCCAGGATTTTTCTTCCCAATTACTTGGCCATGTGTACTTCCTAAAATTCCTTCATTATGATTCCTGATTTCGCATTAAAACCCGTGATTTCCTGCACAACATAATTCAAAGCAAGGTTTTATACATATTTGCAATTATTAGTTATTAGTGGCAAAGATTGAGAGTTTCTTGTCAATTGCTTGACTAAAAACAATGTTTAAATGCAGAGAAATATCACAAATTTCAGAGCCATCAATGCACCAAGCTAAGGTAGGGTGATAACATCTTATTTTGACTTCAAGATGTAGCCGCCGCCTCACCATCCTGAAGAAGACATTGAAAAATGACCTAAACAAAGAACGAGAATCCTTTCACCGGTGACAAGACATGGTTCACGGAGCATTTAAGGCCCTACGGACAACAAAGGCGAAGTAGACCTGTGACATCGATGTTGAGGAGGGTTGGAGCCCTAGATGGATTTAAGTGATGCCTCGTAAATCGCCAGGTCGTGGCCTTCGTACCGGTTCGAGTTTCCTGGGTGGCGTGTTTACTCAATTGGTTATTTTTAAGGAGGCAACGTAATATTAGTGGAGGTTGTACATGTGTGATCTTAGTTTCTTCATCGAAGGCTTGAAGAGAAGTCAAAGTAACGTGTGTGTGACCTCTCCCTATCATGCATAGGCAGCTAGGGTTCCTTCGCCTCCCGCCGTCGCTAATCTGTCTTGATTTTGTGGGCTTAGGGCCATGGAGGCAGGGTGAATCTCGGCCGCCATCAGCGGGAGGGGTCCGTTTTCCTGGTTTAAGGTTAATTTGGTGGGGAGACACTTAGGTGGTGGCGGTGACGTCTTGTCCAATAAAGTCTCCTCGGCTTCAGCCCCATCTCGACGGTGACGTCAAGAAGCTCACGTGAGTGGTGTGGTTCTCAAAAACTTCTTCCGGATGTGGTGATCTCCGGATCGTCAAGGAGCTTCATCGGCGGTTATTCCTTCTTCTTTGTCTCCGGGACATATGTGGTCTTCTTTACCCGTTTAATGATTTCCCGTCTGCAACCACAACGTCAGGCCGACTCAGGGAGGAGAGCCAGCAGTGACGCGTTGTCAACACAGTTTGGAGGTTAAAGAAAAAGGGCATGTCAAGGATTTCATTATAATTTTTTTGAGGTGGTTTGTATTATTCGTTGTTTCTTTTAATGCCAAGGTACTTTTAGCAAAAAAAGAAAAATATATAATTAAGGCAACAATATCCGATGATTCTTGTGTAACCTTTGGCTGCACGAGAGATCTTTGTTATTTGTTGCTCACTTGATAAGAGCACCTCCACTTGTTCGGCCTTCCCAGGCCGAAATCCGACGCTAAATAGCGCCAGACGGGTGTAACTTTCGGCATGGGAACGACCATTTTCCCACCCGCGTTCCCAGGCGTGGTTCCCAGACGAGGCCTAATCGGTGACTTTTTTGTCCAAATTCGGCTCATATTCAAACATTTCAACATAAATATGAATACATAGTAATGTTCGACATAGTTCGACATGAAATTAAACACAACAAAGTTCTGCATAGTGCGCAATAGACTAAAATATAACATAGTTCGGCCTAGTTTGGCCAGATCATGCTTGACATCTACGTGTTGCCCTTGTGTATCCATATCTGCTCAACCAGATCATCCTGCAGCTGTTGATGCATTACCGGGTCTTGGATCTCCTGACGCATGGCGATGAAGGCAGTCCACGATGGCGACACCTGGTGATCAGGCTCTGCAAGAGGTCCTTGTCTGTAGTATGGCTCGCCCTGCTCAACCAAATCCACTGGATGCTTCCGCTCATCCTTAATGATCATGTTGTGCAAGGTAACACAATAGTTCATCACTTACCACATCTGATCTTTTGACCAGGTCATAGAAGGGAACCAGACAATTGCAAACCTCTGTTGGAGCACACCAAATGCTCGCTCCACGTCATTCCTGCAAGCTTCCTGTTCTTTGGCAAACCGAGCATGCTTGGGGAGCATCGAGCTTGAGATAGTCTTCACAAATCTTGGACATCTTGGATAGATGGCATCTGCAAGATAGTATCCCTTGTTGTAGTGGTGCCCGTTAATCTCAAAGTCTATAGGGGGAGCATCACCCTCAACAAGCTTGGCAAAGACACTTGAGGACTGGAGAATGTTGATGTTGTCCGTTCCTGCCATGCCAAAGAAGGAGTGACAAATCCAAAGATCATGTGTAGCAACTGCCTCGAGTATCACAGTGCAACCTCCTTTGTGGCCTTTGTACATTCTCTGCCAAGAAAATAGACAGTTCTTCTAGTGCTAGTGCATGCAGTCTATGCTTCTAAGCATCCCAGGAAATCCTCTACTTTCATTGACCGCGAGGATCCGAGCAGTGTCTTCAGCATTGGGTGTTCTCAAGTACTATGGTCCAAACATTACAATCACTGCCCTGCAGAACCTGTACAAGCAACCAATGGCGGTGGACTCAGCCATGTGGAGATAGTCATCGACACTGTCACCCGGAGCTCCGTATGCAAGCAACCACATCGTCATTGTACACTTATGAAGTGAGTAAAACCCTACCATGCCAGTACAGTCCTTCTTGCATAGGAAATAGGGGTCGAACTCCCGGATGGCATGCACGATCTCGAGGAAGAGTTTCAGGCTCATCCTAAAACGGCGCCAAAACACGACCTCTTCGTGCAGCGTCTCGTCGACAAAATAGCCGGCGTACATCATGCAATAGCCTTCCATCTGCTGCCTTGATTTGCACTTCTAGCGACCCTTCATAGAGCCTCCACGCTTCGGCGCTGCAGTCTGCGTGTATAACCTGGCTAGGGAACCCAAGATCTGCATGTGCTCTTCATCTTCGGCGGTTGCGGTGATCTCTTCCTCCAGCAACATGGCGAACATATCCTCGTCGTCGGAGTCTATGGCCCAAATGAGCAAACCGCCGAACACTTCGCGGGCGAGGTTGGCGGGAGCTCGGAACGAAGTCGAGATGCAATGAAGGCTGGAGACGGCGAAACGAGGCCTACGTCGAGTGACATGGTTATACCCCGCGGGTACACGATCTCAGCATACCTGGTCCAGCCCAAGGAAGTCCCACGACAAATATACGCTGGCCCATGAAGATTTTTGGGTGGCCAAGGCCCATGACGCCTTCGGATCCTTGGAGAGCAAGACTAGAGTAGATAGGAAATTCAAAGGGGTAAACCCTAGAACTCGGGACCTGCCTAAGTCTATATAAAGGCCAGGAGGGTACGACCTAGATCTCTCTCATACTTTCGCATACACACCTCCACGCCAGATTGCATCTCGCACTGTAATCACCGGGTTCCGCCAGAATCAAGAGCGTATAAGGTGAGTAGGGTTTTCCTCCGGGGCCCGAACTGTAAACATCGTGTCCCCGTGTTGCTTGTTTTCTAACCGTTCCGCGATCTCCAGCATCCCCATCTTCTCCAAAACCCAAGTCCATAACAATGGGCATTGACGAGTCGAAACATCGTTAATTGGCGCCGTCTGTGGGAACTGGGGACGCTGGACGATCGTGACGGTCTCAACCCGAGCGATCTACAACTCTGCGGCGACGGAGAGCCACCTCCTCTTCGGCGCTTTCGACTTCACCGCCCACTCACCAGCCACCATGAAGGACTTCGAGCCCATATGCGACGGACTCGAGATCCTGCTCGGGAGCTTCTGCTTCCAGGTGGGGCAAACCGACACCCTCCGCCTTCCAGAGCGGGGTGCCCCTACCATCAATCAGGCCCGCTTCATGGGCCCCACACCGCCCCACGCACAACATCATCAACAGATGAGTCCCACGACAAAGAGTCGCAACTCCGATCAGGCGATCCGCCATCGGATGAAGGGACCTACGGTTCCGGACGAAGTCGGCGTTAGCGGACCAATCTACGAGCGCTACCAATGCTCCGTAGTCATCCAGGGCGACGTGGAGCAGCAAACACCCAACCCGCCGCCCAACCCGACACCCAACCCGCAAGACCGAAACGGCGGGAACAGAAGAAGCCAGTCCCCCCACCCGAAGGGGACAACAACGGCCATGTCATCCGCCTTAGAAAAGAAGGATGGGCCCAGGCACGCGCCGCCATGGCGGGCAGCATAGTCCTGCCTGCAGACTCCTCACGGACTGCGATGGCCTACCATCCGCCTCGATCGAGGATCACAAGAAGCAGGTCAAGATGCAAGAAGTTCTTGACAAACGCAAGCAAGCAGCCTCGGAGTCCAGTGCGCGACGAGCTGTGCTCTCCGCCATGGGCATCGGCTCCATCTCGAACGGCAACCAAGGCAGTAAGCATCGCTCCCGAACGAAGAACATGGACCCCAAGGAGCGCCGTGAGGTGACCCGAACCCTCAACGCATCCTTCATGGAGATGAATGCTGACGGCAACATCATCCCGAAGACACCGCAAGTTGCGATCATAGCAGCCACTGCGTACCTCGTGGCCCACCCACCTCCGGAGGGGGACCCGAAGAGAGCCATGCAGAAGTCCGCACTCACCGAACTCGGACTCGTCGAAGCTGCTCTCCATCAAGAAACTCCTACGGAGCTGAAAAAGAAAGCTATGGTCAGGTTCAACCGCAGCCCCACTCCTTCATCCGAAGAAGAGGACCATGACCTTCCTCGAAGGCACAAGAGCTCGCGTCATCGCAACCACGATTACGACGCCAGAGACGCGCTAACACAGCGCAAAATCGACAAAGCGCGATCCAAGCGTGCATGCTCGTCTAAATCCGAGATGGACGAAGACAAAGGGGAACTCTGCGGAGCCCGGTGCTTCGGCAGATCTGTCCGACAGACACGGATGCCGCGAAATTTCAAGCTTCCTTCGGATACTCCGAAGTTCGACGGCACACAGGACCCCAAGGCATGGCTCCAACACCACATCATCCGGCTGTCAGCACGGTGGAAACAAGGAAACCGCCATGCAATGCCTTCACCGCACCGACAGCGCAGCTGGATCCGCTTAGCGCCTATCCTCAGGATCCATCCGAAGCTGGGAGGAACTAGCTTACAGTTTCATCCGGAACTTCAAAGGCACCAGTAAGAGGCCCGCCTCGATCGAGGAGTTTCGAGCCTGCACTCAACGAACGGGCGAATCCATTCGCTCGTACATCCTGCGCTGGTCCAACACCAAAAACTCCGCGGCGCACATCTCCGAAGAAAGGTCCATCGACGCCTTCAAGGACGGCGTCAAGCGCCAGGACTTCAAGGAGGAACTCGGGCGCGTCAAGCCCAAGACATTGGACCACCTCATGGACATCGCCAACAGGTGGGCCGACGGTGAAGATTCCGTCCACCGGGCACACTCGGAGGAAGAGGAATATTACGGCCGATGACGGGAATGCCGTAACAAGAGGAGACCGCGCGTCTACGACGATCCCGATGGACCCGACATGGTCGCGGCCAGCTATGCCGATCACCGCAACGATGCCAACCGCAATAGTGGCGGATACCGCGGAGGCAACTTCCGCGATGGAGGATGCCCAGCACAGTCGTGGCAACGCCGCTATCGCGATAACGAGCCCTCAGCATACGAAAAACTTTCGGGTCCATGCACCATCCACTTCTACATCGACAAGCAGGATGGTAAGTGTTGGAGATATGCCCAAGAGGCAATAATAAAGTGGTTATTATCATATCTTCATACTTATGATAAATGTTTACATACCATGCTATAATTGTATTAATAGGAAACATTAATACTTGTGTGATTTGTAAACATAAAAGAGTCCCTAGTAAAGCCTCTTGTTAAACTAGCTTGTTGGTTAAATATATGATCATGGTTTCCTGATCATGAACATAGAGATGTTATTAACAACAGGGTCATATCATTAGGAGAATGATGTGATGGACATACTCCTATAGTTAAGCATAGCATAAAGATCAAGTCATTTAATATAGTTCATTTGCTATAAGCTTTCTGATACATAGTAACCTAATTCCTTCGACCATGAGATCATGTTAATCACCATCACCGGAAGGATGCTTTGATGACATCAAACACCACACCGTAACTGGGTGGCTATAAAGGTGGCATTGAGTGTTCGGAAAGTATGTGTTGAGGCACATGGATCAAGAGTGGGATTTGTCCATCCATATGACGGATAGATATACTCTAGGCCCTCTCGGTGGAATGTCATCCAATTATCTTGCAAGCATGTGACTGGCTCACAAGGGATCACATATCACGGGAACGAGAAAAGAGTACTTATCAGTAACGAGGTTGAACTAGGTATGCAGAGATACCGACGATCAAAACCTCGGATAAGTAAACTATCGTGAGACAAAGGGAAATTGGTATCGTATGTAAGTGGTTCATTCGATCGCAAAGTAATCGAGAAATATGTGGGAGCCATATGAATTTCCATTCCTCTATTGGTTATTGATCGAGAAGTGTCTCGATCATGTCCGCATAATTCATGAACCGTAGGGAGACACACTTAAGGATTCGATGTTGTTGAGTAGTTATGGAATGATGAGTAAGAGACCGAATGTTGTTCGAGTCTCGGATGGGATCCGGATATCACGAGGAGATCCGGAATGGTCCGGAGAATAAGATTCATATAAGGAAAGTCCTGCTTTGAGTTGGGGAATGATTCGTGTTTTCATTGGGAATGTTCTAGAAGGTTCCAAATGTCCCACTCGGAGGAAGGGTACATGAATGTGTTATATCAAGTTGGTATGATTGCATTATGTACTTGGTGTCATCGCTGTACCAAATAGAGGGTTTATGCAAATCCTAGTTTGAAAAGTCAAACGGCTAGTTTGAAAGTCAAACTAGTTTTTTGGAAAGAGGAGAAGGAGGTTTGAACGACTTGGGGAGGAGTTCCTCCTCCCACCGCGCCCACCTTGGGTCCGAGTTGGGAGGGACTCCTCCCCAGCGCCTCCCTCCACCTATAAGAGGAGGGCAGGCTCCCTCACACACAAGTGACCTCTAAACCTAAACCCTAGCCACAGCTAGGATTTCTCCCAAGCCGAGTTAGAGCTTATAATTGCCCTAGCCGCTGGTTTAGTCCCTTCTAATTGGTGTGTCTAAACCCTAGATCTCAAGGCTCTCATAGTCCACCATACTCGCTCGCTTAAGGCGAGCCTCACGAGATCTCCCTCTACTTCCGGTACCACGTCGTCTTTGCCGAATCGCGAGGAGAGTGATACAACCTCCGCCTCCGAACAAGGGAGAGGAAGGTCTTCATCGAAAATTTAACGTGTGACCGATCATGAAGCGCCATTTAACGCAGCCCGAAGGATCGTCACGATCTTGAGATCGGAAGTGTACGACTACATCACCCACGAGAATCTGCTCTCGTTAACCGCTTTGGATCTTCGAGGGTTAGTACTCTATTGACTCGTTGCTACAATCTAGTAGATAGATCTTGGCTTGATCATAGATTAGATCTTGATTCTGTGTTAATGCGGTAGAATTTTTTTGTTTTCCATGCTACGACCCCCTACAGTGGTATCAGAGCCGTGTCTATATGTAGATCTGTTTGCACGAGTAGAACACAATGGTCATTGTGGGCGTTGATGCTTTTATTGTCGATTCTTCTTGTGTACTTTGCATCTTGCGTTATGTTGGGATGAAGCGGCCCGGGCTAACCTTACATGACATCGTTCATGAGACTTGCTCCACGCTTGACATGCAACTTGTATTGCATAAGTGGCTTTGCGGGTTCCTGTTTCTCCTAGCATAGTTAAGATCCAATTTACAACGGGTGATTAACAATACTAGTATCAATGTTGTGGTTCTTGTTCGTAAGTTAGAACGACACTTATTGAAATCCCCAAACCACGTAAAATATGCAAAGAAAGTAGAGGCGTCTAACTTTGTTTTGCAGGGGTGTGCAGTGATGTGATATGGCCATGATTGTGATTATATATGATGTATGCAATGTTCCTTATTGTAAGTCGGGAACCGGCAGGAGCCATATGGTTGTCTTTAATTTCTGTTAAGACCCGCGTGTCTATTTCAAAGTAGTTGTAATAGTTGAAGCCGGTGGACGACAACCATGGTGAAGCGTCATTGACCTTGATGCAATGCTGGTGATGATGGAGATCATGTTCGTGCTAGAAGATGGAGATCGGAAGCACAAAGAAGAAAGTCCATATCATATCACATATTATGAATTGCATGTGATGTTAATCCTTTATGCATCTTGTATTGCTTAGTAGACGACGGTAGCATTATAAGATGATCCCTCATGCACATGAATTTCAAGTCATAAAGTGTTCACCCTTAGTTAGCACCGTTGCTAAAGCTTGTTGTTTCGAAGCACCACGTGATGATCGGGTGTGTTAGATTCCGCAAGTGTATACAACGTGAGCAAGCCAGATTTGCTCATGCGGAAACTAAGGTTTGATCTTGACGAGCCTAGCATGTACAGACATGGTCTCGGAACACGGATCACCAAAAGGTAAAGCATGAATCATATGGTAGATATGATGAACATGATGATTGTTCGCCATTGAAGATACATCAACTCTCGTGATGATCGGTTTTGATGTGGTGGATTTGGTTCGTGTGATCACTAAAACAATGTGAGGGATATTGTTTTGAGTGGGAGTTCAACGGCAAAATGATTAAAAGTTGAACACTATTTATCATAATTTAAATCAAAGTGAATTGCATAATTGTTGTAGTCATTGGCATCCGTTTACCACCTTGCGCTTAGTTATAATTGAGATGATAGAACTATAGAATTCTGGTTAGTTACTTTACGAACTGGTATCGTATTGTTTTGAAGTGTTAATCTAAAGTTTAAAAGTCCTATTGCAAACTTTCAGTAAGTTCCGGTTACTCCATGAAGTTTAATAATTGGTATTAAAATGAGAGTGACAATTCCAAGTGTTAGTGTATGAGTATCATGTTTGTCTCCATGATTCTTGATATTCAAAGGATTGTCTTAATATCAAGGTTATCTAGGATCTGAAAGAGTTGTTTCAGAAACCATGATGTGGAAGATATTGTGATATCTGAAACGAAGTTTTGGTTGCAAAATGATAGAGTATAATATGGCAAAAGTCATGTTCTCATATTTGATGAGAATTTGCAAAAGGTTGGAGACACTAGTTGTCCTAATTCACCAAAAGGTTTTGGAGAGCAACATTATACTCGTGATTCACCGTTATAAGCTAAAAGTAGCTTGATTATGGATGATTCCATGATAAGGGTGAATATTTGATGTAGGTAAAATGTTTACTACACCAAGAGATTACTAAAGAAAGGAATTTGAAAGAACACCAAAACATTTGATGATGGTAATCTACTTCAAAGTGCAAGTCCAAAGACATTGGTATTTAACTATACACGCTTTGGACTATGTGCCATATGTATGACTCCACTATTGATGTTGATAGATTCTTTCAAACAGAAAATAAATACTGAAAGAGAATCTCATAAATATATGGCAGAAAAGAAAAGACTAGAATTGTTCAGTTTAAGTATATAGATGATATACATGTTATGGCTATATTCTTTGCTTATTAAACAATGTGGTTCTTAAGTATTTGATACTGAATTTGTTGGTGTGAATTATCATACGAAACAACACAATTCATGAACTACAATGGCCTAAGTAACTAGCAAAAGAATATGTGATGATGTTCATCGAGAACAAATAAAAGGTTATTGTGTTGCTCGTTAAACGTCAAGCTTGCCTTCAAGATTTGTTTTATCAGTATTATGAGAACAAAAGGGTTGTTCAAAAATTGCAGTAATCCATAAAAGATGGATGATTCACAAATCTCTGGAGAAATCACATCCATAAAACTAGTGCTAAAAATGTCGAAAGACAAATTGATTGAAAGATCACTTAGGAAGTGACATCGCCGCTTAAATTATATTGGAAAGAAAACATGAAGAAACTCCATGTGGATGGAATTTTGGAGTCTTTTGATTTTTGATCACATGACGCTTGTGAAAACTTTCCGAGATAATTAAAACTTCGTCAGAGGCCAAAAGGAACGAATGACTAGCTTATTGGAACTTGTACATATTGTTGCAAGTCCATTATGTGTAGTCAAGAGCGATGGATTTCAACTTCATATGCTTTCTCCGAAAATTTGAGTGAATATATGAATATTTACTTAATAAGGATGAAGTGTGAAATATTTGAAAAGTTCAAAGACTTTCAAGATGAAGTGCAAAATCATTGTAACAAGAATATAAATAGTTTATGATAAGATCATAAAGGAAGATATTTGAGTTACAAGTTTAGCATAATACCTAAGATTTAAGGAATCGTTCGTGGATTTGCATTTTCCCGAAACACCATAAGAGTATGGAGCATTCGAGATATGTAATTAAACCTTGTTTGACATGGTAAGACCGAAGGTGTAATTCATAAAACTGCCATTATATTTTAAAGATTAAAAGCTTTAGAGATTACCGCTTTTCCAATCGAAAAGAGCTCCATCATAATCCGTTGAAATGACACCATATAAAGTTATGGTTTGGGATAAAACCCATGTTGTCCTTTCTTAAACATTGGTATGCTATGCATAAGAAATATGTTTGCAACCAAAGTCGGATGAACCTGTCTTTGTATGATATTTCGAATAACTGTTAAGTACTCCTCCACAAACACCGGAGACAAAAGTGTTTGTCGCTTAGAACGTCAAGTTTCTTTGAGAAGGAATTTTTCGTGAAAAGATAAGTGGGAGGACAATAGAACTTTGATAAGGTTAAAGGAACCTTAGCTATATGTGCAAAGTTGCGCAGCGCCGAAAAGTGTTCCGGAGGCAGCAACAATGCTCATGGCTCACGTGCCTCAAAGGTTGTGGTTACGAAGGTCAAAGTTTCTATTAAAACAAGTAGGTCGGGTAAACAATCAAATACCAAGATTTGAGAGTTAAATCATTATTTGACAATAATGATCCGACTACATGCAAAGAAGCGATGATGAGCCCTGACTCCGTCAAATGGCTTAAAGCCATAAAATCCGTGATAGTTCCATACACGAGAAATCAAGTTTTGAACTTGAAGGACCCTCGAGAAAGGTGTAAGACCTTACAATTGTGTTTGGATCTATAAAAGAAATAGACATGGATGTTGCACATCTATGAAATAGTCGACATGTTGGGAAAGAGTTCACAACAATGTTCAAAGGTTGACTATGATAAGATTTGATCTTTCATAGAGATATTTAGTCTAGACGGATTAATGTAGCAACTACGACATATAATTTTGTTATGTGTTGAATAAACAAAACAAGTTCTTCTAATAGAATGGTTACCAAGGACGTGTGCATGACACGGTCCAAAGGGTTTTGTTAATTCAAGGATGCTAAAATCATATGCAAACTTCAATGGTTGAAGTAAGCATAGCGGAGTTGGAATCTTCACTATGATGAAACTGTTAAAAGAGTTTAAATTCATCGGAGACAATGAAGATGCTTGCATTTGCAAGAAATTAAGTGGGAGCACTAAGACATATTTCTAATACATTATGTGGAGGACATATTGTTGATTGGAAATGATGTATCTTTTATTAACACATATTAAGAATTTCATCCTGATGAAAGACTTAGGCAAAACCCAAATATTTGGCATCAATAGACGCTAATATGGTTGTGCCTAAAGTACATAGATGATGTATTGAATGAGTTCAATATAGAAACTACAAGAAAGGTTCTTGTCACAGAAAAAGGATTGAATGAGTTCAATATTGATTGACACAGGGTAAGTGAAACAAAGATTCAAGTATAGATTGATACTTGATGTATGAAATCACAAAGAGTATTTATATCAATCATACTGTGATATGTACAAATCCAGATATGTCCTATGCTCTAAATGTTATGAGCATATACCAGAATGATTCATAAGATGATCATTGGACAATAGTAAGGATATTCTTATGATCTTTTGGAAGAACTAAGAATATATTGTTTTGTAGAAGTGACAAATAGATGGTTAGTTCATTGTAAAAGTACTACATTGATACTAGTTTTGTCACAAAGTACAAATTAAGTTTATCTCAATCTAAACTAAGGGTGGCACAATAAAATGGAAAGTAAGTTCCATAATGGATTTGGATGAGTTCCAAAGTTAAGACATTGTGACAGATACTACAACAAAAGGCTAAGTATATAACTGCTATTATAGTAGCTAAAGAGGGCATTTGTGTCAAGTAGTTTGTTATCAAACTAGGTGTAGTTCACAGCGGGATAATACTATGAAGATATATTGTACGACAATATTATCAACATGTTTTAACCCCAAAGAACTAAAGGTCACACCAAAGGACCAAATTTGTACGAAGCCATCTCATTAGAGAAATGAGTGATGCGTAGAGACGCAAAGATATGCAATTACACACGGACCTGGAAGTGTCAGATCCGGAGATCAGTTGACCACTAGCAATCGTGTACATACGACACCGGAAAGCCATAGGTGTTGAATACACAAAGGTTTGAAACTAGATTATTGACTCTAGTGCAAGTGGGAGATCTGGAGATATGCCCAAGAGGCAATAATAAAGTGGTTATTATCATATCTTCATACTTATGATAAATGTTTACATACCATGCTATAATTGTATTAATAGGAAACATTAATACTTGTGTGATTTGTAAACATAAAAGAGTCCCTAGTAAAGCCTCTTGTTAAACTAGCTTGTTGGTTAAATATATGATCATGGTTTCGATCATGAACATAGAGATGTTATTAACAACAGGGTCATATCATTAGGAGAATGATGTGATGGACATACTCCTATAGTTAAGCATAGCATAAAGATCAAGTCATTTAATATAGTTCATTTGCTATAAGCTTTCTGATACATAGTAACCTAATTCCTTCGACCATGAGATCATGTTAATCACCATCACTGGAAGGATGCTTTGATGACATCAAACACCACACCATAACTGGGTGGCTATAAAGGTGGCATTGAGTGTTCGGAAAGTATGTGTTGAGGCACATGGATCAAGAGTGGGATTTGTCCATCCATATGACGGATAGATATACTCTGGGCCCTCTTGGTGGAATGTCATCCAATTAGCTTGCAAGAATGTGAATGGCTCACAAGGGATCACATATCACGGGAACGAGAAAAGAGTACTTATCAGTAACGAGGTTGAACTAGGTATGCAGAGATACCGACGATCAAAACCTCGAATAAGTAAACTATCGTGAGACAAAGGGAAATTGGTATCGTATGTAAGTGGTTCATTCGATCGCAAAGTAATCGTAGAAATATGTGGGAGCCATATGAATTTCCAGATTCCTCTATTGGTTATTGATCGGAGAAGTGTCTCGATCATGTCCGCATAATTCACGAACCGTAGGGAGACACACTTAAGGATTCGATGTTGTTGAGTAGTTATGGAATGATGAGTAAGAGACCGAATGTTGTTCGGAGTCTCGGATGGGATCCGGGATATCACGAGGAGATCCGGAATGGTCCGGAGAATAAGATTCATATAAGGAAAGTCCTGTTTTGAGTTGGGGAATGATTCCGTGTTTTCATCGGAATGTTCTAGAAGGTTCTAATGTCC
Source organism: Avena longiglumis (assembly GCA_030063025.1). Classification (NCBI taxonomy): domain Eukaryota; kingdom Viridiplantae; phylum Streptophyta; class Magnoliopsida; order Poales; family Poaceae; genus Avena; species Avena longiglumis. Next base: position 437,175,127 of record CP125978.1, read on the forward strand.
AGACCGGAGGAAGGGTACATGAATGTGTTATATCAAGTTGGTATGATTGCATTATGTACTTGGTGTCATCGCTGTACCAATTAGAGGGTTTATTCAAATCCTAGTTTGAAAAGTCAAACGCTAGTTTGAAAGTCAAACGGCTAGTTTTTGGAAAGAGGAGAAGGAGGTTTGAAATCGACTTGGGAGGAGTTCCTCCCACCACCGCCCACCTTGTCCGAGTTGGGAGGGACTCCTCCCAAAGCGTGCCTCCTCCTCCTATAAGAGGAGGGGGGCTCCTCCTACACACAAGTTGACTCCTCTAAACCTAAACCCCTAGCCGGCCTAGGGATTTCTCTCAAGCCGAAGTTAGAGCTTATAATTGCCCTAGCGCTGGTTTAGTCCTTCTAATTGGTGTGTCTAAACCCTAGATCACCAAGGCTCTCTCATAGTCCACCATACTCCGGCTTAAGGCGAAACCTGCGAGATCTCCTCTACTTCGTACCACGTCAGGTCTTTGCGGAATCGCGAGGAGAGTGATACAACCTCCATTTCTTTGGAACAAGGGAGAGGAAGGTCTTCATCGAAAACCGAACGCAGGACGATCATGAAAGCGCCAGCCGAACGCAGCGCCGGAAGGATCGTCTACGCGATCTTGAGATCGGAAGTGTACGACTACATCACCCACGAGAATCTGCTCTCGTTAACCGCTTTGGATCTTCGAGGGTTAGTACTCTATTGACTCGTTGCTACAATCTAGTAGATAGATCTTGGCTTGATCATAGATTAGATCTTGATTGTGTGTTCATGCGGTAGAATTTTTTTTGTTTTCCATGCTACGAACCCCTACAGTAAGAAGAAGGCAAGCCACATGCTCAAGGACTACCACGAATTCCAGAAGCTCAGCGAAAGCATGGCTCAGATGAGGCAGCAAGCTCCACCCCCTGGGTTCGGAAACGCAACCGCACCAGGTGAAATAGCGCATGGAGCTCCTCCACCGCCACCTGCAGGAGGCCCAAACCAACCAGTCGCACCAGCACAGAACAACACTGGGCACGGGTATCCCCCGCCGAAAGGAGCACTGATGATGTAGAAGGGGCTCCCCACAAATAGGGTGCAGAAGAAAATCACCCGTCAGATCAACCTGGCCGTGACGACTCCACCCGCCATCCCCGAGTACCTCAGCGGATCGGAGTCCTGCATCACGTTTAGTCGTTCGGATCACCCTTTCCAGATACCTCGCCTAGGTCATGTTGCCCTGGTGCTGGAGGCGCAGATCGGAGGTTTCGAGATGAGTCGCGTCTTCATGGACGGTGGCAGCGGCATCAACCTGATGTTTGCAAGCACTCTAGCAGCAATGTGGATCCCGCTGTGCAGCCTAGAACAGTCAGACACAACGTTCCACGGCATCGTCCCAGGAAAGGGCATATTCCCCCTGGGAAAAATATGGCTTGACGTCATCTTCGGCAAGTCGTACAACTTCCGATACGAGCGGCTCGAATTCGAAGTGGTGGACTGGCCATCACAATACCACGCCATCCTCGGGTGTGTAGCATTCGCAAGGTTCTTGGATGTCCCCCACTACGCATACCTGCTACTCAAGATGCCAGGACCCAGGGGCGTCATCACGGTCCACGGGAGCTTCACCCGATCGGACCACTGCGATAGGGACTTCAACAGAATCTCCCAGTCATTCGGCATGCAGGATGAGATCGTAAGGCTCCGCGAGGTGACGAACAATGGGGCACCCCCAGTCGCACGACAAAACGCACTTGACATGTCTTTCGACTCCACCGTCAACACAAAGAAGGTGTAGGTCCACCCGACGGATGCCTCCAAGACGGCGCTGATCGCCAACGACCTCAGCCCCGCATAGGAAAGCGTGCTCGTCAAATTCCTCCGTGAGCGCTCGGAAATCTTCGCCTGGTGTCCTGCGGACATGCCAGGAGTTCCCAGGGAATTCGCCGAGCACGCACTCGTCTTTCCAGACACCAAGCCCGTCAAGCAGTCCATCCGGAGACTGTCTGAGCCACGGGCCGAAGCCATCGGGATGGAAATTAACAGACTACTCGCTGTAGACTTCATCAGGGAGATCAAAGAAAGCGAGTGGCTCGCAAATACAGTGATGGTCCCCAAGAAGGACACGGACATCCTGCGGATGTGCGTGGACTTCACGTCGTTGAACAAGCACTGCCCAAAGGACCACTTCCCCCTTCCTCGGATCAATCAGATCATCGATTCGACTGCAGGATGCGAGAAACTCTCCTTCCTCGACGCCTACTCTGGCTACAACCAGATTCGACTCAAGATCGAAGATCAAGAGAAAACGACGTTTATCACACCGTTCGGAGTGTTCTGCTACAACACAATGCCCTTCGGGCTAAAGAACGCAGGTGCCACGTACCAGCGATGCATGCAGGCATGCCTGAAGGACCCGATCGGTCGCAACGTCCAAGTCTATGTCGAAGACATAGTCATCAAAACCAGGGAGGCAAGAACGCTCATCGACGATCTTCGCGAGACGTTCGATAATCTCGACCGCTACAAGATCAAGCTTAATCCCGAAAAGTGCGCCTTCGGCGTCCCATCAGGACAGCTCCTTGGCTACTTCATCTCCCAGCGAGGGATCGAGGCGAACCCGAAGAAAATCCGGGCCATCATGGCCATGGAGAAGCCGAAGAACCTCAAGGGTGTCCAGCAGCTCGCAGGACGAATAGTGGCATTGAGAAGGTTCATCAGCCGCATGGGCGAGAAATCCATGCCATTCTACCAACTGCTATGCAAGGCAGATAAATTCGAGTGGACGCCCGAAGCGGACGACGCATTCGAAGATCTAAAGCGACTGCTCTCCACCTCGCCCGTCTTGGTCACGCCAAAGGAGCGCGAGCCCCTACTGTTGTACATAGCAGCCACACACCAGGTGGTAAGCACCGTACTGGTGGTTGAGCGACCCAAAGAAGGCAAGACCCATGGGGTCCAACGCCCAATCTACTACCTCAGCGAGGTATTAACGCCAACAAAGCAGAGGTACCCTCACTACCAGAAACTCGCCTACGCGTGTTCATGACGACTCGACGGTTGAGCCATTACTTCCAGGAGCACCAGGTGATGGTTGTCAACGAAGCACCCCTGAACAGCATCTTAAACAATCCGGAGGCCACAGGACGCGTGGCCCTATGGGGAATCGAGCTGTCACCCCTAGACATCATCTACGAGAAGCGACTCGCAATCAAGTCTCAGGTCCTCCTGGACTTCCTTGTACACTGGATGGAGCTGCAGCTGCCAGACACCCCAGACATGTCACAGTCATGGAAGATGCACTTCGACGACTCCAAGCGTGAAGCTGGAGCAGGATCCGGGGTCATACTGACCTCCCCGCAGGGCGACAAGATGAAGTACGTCCTTCGGATGAAATTTCGAGCTTCCAACAACGAGGCCGAATACGAATCCCTAATCCACGACATGAGGATGGCAAAGATCTGCGGCGTAACGCGCCTGGTCATCTACGGTGACTCCAACATCTTCATCCAACAGACGATGAATGAGTGCGACGCACACGCCGAAAACATGATCGCGTACTGCGCACTCTACAAAGCACTCAAAGGAGAATTCGACGGCTGTGAGCTTCGGCACGTTGGAAGATAAAGCAACGAGGAAGCCGACAGACTCGCCAACATTGGCTCCACCTGCGCAAGGGTGCCACCAGGTGTGTTCCTCGAACAGATCTGCGTGCCATCCATCAAGCGGAAATTCCCCAAGGAATCACCCGAAGAAGCAGAACACTCGGGGGCTACGCTACCCGAAGGTCATGAAGGACCCAAAAAACTGGACACAGAGGTCGCCACGGTCAACCTGATGCAGGTCATGGCAGTCAAAGAAACCTGGACATGACCGTACCTCCAGTACTTGATAGACGGAGAACTACCTGATAGCCCGACAAATGCCCGACGCATATCTCGCCGGTCAAAAGCCTTCACCATCATCAATGGCGAGCTATACAAGCGCAGCATTTCAGGTGTACTACAAAGGTGAGTCACCATCGGTGGCGGGAAAACCATCCTCCAAGACATCCACGAGGGCATCTGCGGCCATCACGCAGGCAGTCGCTCCCTTGTCGCCAAAGCTCTACGAGCTGGATTCTACTGGCCAACGGCCATGACTGATGCAAAGGACATCGTCAGAAGATGCAAAGGGTGCCAAAGGTTCGCTGACAAACCACATGCACCCGGGTCAGAGCTCAGGCCCATACCTTTGGCTTGGCCCTTCGCCCAATGGGGCCTCGACATGATCGGCAAACTGCCAAGGTCCTCGAAAGGGGGGCACGTCTACCTCCTGGTCGCAGTCGACAAATTCACCAAGTGGATCGAAGCAATGCCGAGCACTAACCAAAAGGGCAAAACTGCCGTCAAGTTCTTTGAATCCATCGTCTACAGGTTCGGCGTACCGCATAGCATCATCACCGACAATGGATCGAACTTCATCTCCAAAGAATTCCAAGACTTATGTGAAGGCCTCGGAATCAACATCACATACGCCTTTGTGGCGCACCCGCAAATGAACGGGCAGGTGGAAAAGGCTAACGGCCTAATCGGCGCTGGCATCAAGAAGCGCCCCATGAGCCCACTCGAGCGACTCGCCGGAGCCTGGACGAAAGAGCTACCCTCCGTCCTATGGAGCTTGCGTACCACGCCAAACAGCTCCACTGGCTACACGCCGTTCTTCATGGTGCCGGCGAGCCGTGCTACCGGCCAATCGCCACCTGGCCCCCCGGGACGTCGCTTACAGTGAAGCCGAATCCACGGCTGCACTCGAAGACGCCGTCGACACACTCGACGAGGCACGAGACATAGCAGCAGCTCGATCAGCGATGTACCAGCAGAGTCTTCGCAACTACCACAGCCGACGGCTGCGCCCAAGGTCCTTCGTCGAAGGAGACCTCGTCTTGCGACTCAAGCAAGAGCGACCGAAGAAATTCGAGTCACCATGGGAAGGACCCTACGTCATCACCGAAGTCATCCCAGGTGGCGCCTACCGCCTCAAGCACGTGGAGTCTGGAGTCGCATACTCCAACCCATGGAACATCGCACACCTGCGATGATTCTACCCCTAGCTACCTACCCCTTTACTTTCAATAAGGCTATTTAGCCAAGGCTACTCAGCCGAACAATGTACCTCCTCCATTACGATATAAATAAAGCTAAGTGTCTTGCCCCAAAAATTTCGTTTTCCTATTCGCACTTTTACTTCATGCTATAAACGCACTCGGGGGCTCCCCCCACCTCACGATTTCGTCGACTGAGGATAACACGTGTACGCCTGAGTAGCTGACCACGTTAGGCTAACGAAAAGGACACGTATGCGAACAAAGCACTACGTGCTCAAACAACAACCAAACCTTTATAACAAAGGGCAAAACACGCCCAGTCAAATATATACAAATTTTACATTTATCTCTTTTACAGGCACTACCTATTCTGAAGAATAACCTGAGCAAGCTGCTCAAATAGATCTACAATCTCTTCGGCATACTGCCCTACAGCCGCGTAATGCGGACGCATATCCCACACACCACCATCTGGTTGAGGGGTGGCCCGCTTCAATGCAGAGATCTACATCAGGATGGTGCAACCTAACAAGGGACAGCGCAGCCTTCACCCACGCGACGAGCTGCTGCCTCACCAATTCCTTGACATGATGCACGTTCCGAAACTTCGACAGAAGACCAAAGAGGGTTGAAGGCGCAACATCCAGCGGAAACATCACATGCAGAACCGACGCGAGTGAAGTCTGCACCTGACGAAGCACCCGATACTTGGTGAACGCGATCACGCACGTCGCAAGGACCATAGCACGGTCACGATCCATCCAGAAGAACCCGCCGACTTCCCGACTTCCATGTCCTGTTGAGTCAAACAATTAACCCGAACAGCAACATGCTCCTTATCCTCCCTTGGAGCAAGGTTAGCACCTACAATACTTGCACAAAAGTAAGATGCAATGCCAGCAGGCGCATCCGAAGAAATGGGCAACAACTCGAAGAAACTTACACTGAAGCTGTTCGGATAATCGAAGCAATTCCGCTATCAAGTACTCCTCTCTAGCAGCACCGCGATCCGCATTGGAATTCCAAACGTCGGCATGGCCACGCACCCCAAGCAACTCTTTATCGAGACTACGAACACGGTCTCGAAGAAACGCAAGCTGTGACGAATCATCCAAGGATGGCCGCAGCCGCGCGGCAGGCGAGGTGTCAACATGATCAGCACCCGGAGGACCCTAGATCAACAGAAAGGCAAAGACATGAACACACAGACGAAGGAGCACATAACTCAACAAATTCATTAAGTGCATCAAAAGCCACTACGTGGCACAAGGATTTGTTCATCAAAATAATTACAACAAAAGAGACTACAACTATCCTATAGTTACAACGCCTAAGATGCGGCACCCTGAGTAGCCTCGGGCGGATTGCCTGCCTTCCCCCCTTTGCCGTGGCGTACTCGGCGGCCGGTCGATCGACCGGCCCATAACGCTTACAGCGAGTAGAATAGGTAGTGAAGGCTACCTTGTATCCATCAACATTCGTCGGCATCCGGGAAGTGACCTAGGGAAGGTCCAGCTCTGCTCTAGCCGCCAAAGCCATCGCCAGCCCGACGGATGGACCGATGCCCTTCTGCTTGCGCTTATGCGCGCGGTGCTTGGTGACAGGCCTCGCCAGAGCGTCAACATCATCAAGGCCACGCCCTTGGGACAAGATCCTTGTAAAGCGCCAGGACCTCCTTGGCCTTGGCGGCGAGATAGCAGCGGTCTGCGGCGATCTTCGACCGTGCGGTAGCATCATCCAGAGCACTCCATGCTCCGAGAGCACATGGTCAAACTCGATGCCCGCGGCATCTAAGACAATAAAGAAGAGGAATGAACAAAAGCACCGCAGAAGAAAGACAAGAAAACCAAAAAAGACGAAGGTGAAGATACTCACCCGAAACAGCCTTGGCACCCGCCATAAGCTTGCGAGCCACTTCTCTTTCACGCGCAGTTGCAGCAGTAGCAAGCTGCTCCTCGCGGTCCGTGGCCTCCCGCTGCAGGCACTCCTTAGCCTCAGCCGCAGTGTCCAGCTCCAGCTCGAGGCGCTCCTTCGCACCAATGGCGACCTCGGCCTTCTTCTCCGCTTGACCGAGGCTCTTTTTGAGAGCATCAATCTCACGAAGGGAGGTGTTGTGCTCCTCTGCATTCAAAAAATACAAGCGTCAGATAACAGGACAAGAATACACGAAGAAGCAAACATCAAAGCATAACAGTACCTTTAAGCTGTTTGAGGCTGGCCTCCAGGCCAGTCTTCTTGCACCATCGTTTGGCATCCTGCACAAAGGCTGCAGGAAACATACCTACTAGTCAAGAGAAGGACTGGGGGCTCGCCCAAAATAAAGCGAAACAAATTACACACACACTAAAGCTCGGGGCTCCCCAGACTCAAAAGAACACGCAACAAAACTCCATTATAGGCGCTGGGGCTTCCCGTGGCGAGGCGAACTACTCACATGATCCGATGGCGGCCAAGGTCGCTAGCAAAATTACTGAGCAACCACAGAACCTCCTGCGGAGGAGGGTTCAGAGCAGCGCCCTCAGAGGTAGCCACCGTGTGAGGAGGAGGAGACGCGACTTTCGACTCCCCCATCATCTCCCGAGCACCATCGCTAGAGGAGTCGTTGGAAGAGTGCCTGCACACGGACAAATTAGTACAAGTACAAAGTAAACAGGCAACGAAAAGCAATGCAGAACAAAGGAAACTTACGAGTCAAGCTCGCTCAGGTTGAAGACAGGAGGGGTCCTCCGGACCTCCTTCTCCTCTTTCTTCTCTTCCTTCTTTTCTTCCTTCTTCCGCTTCGCCGGCGGGTGTGGCGCTACAGCCCGCACGAGAATGGCAGGAATCGGAGTGGAAGAGCCTCCATGCCCATCACTGTGACGTTCAAGACACAATGGGTTCCTAGGAGTCGGAGGAGTCGAGGCATCCGAAGACTCGCTGGAGCTCCGTGATCGTTTGCGACTGTGGTCCTCGATCGACTCGTTGGCCTCTTCAGTAGAGACGCCGACGGCAGATCGGACATGGAATTCACCACATCATTATCTGGAGCATCCGGAAATACTTCGGGTAATGGAGGCGACATGCCTGGCACTTTGAAGCTCTACACAAAGAACAGAAAATTTGTTAGCAAACAAAGGCAAATAAAATGCATTCGAAAATAGCGCTACGCACACGGATCTACACCTGTGGAACAAGAAGCGAAGAAGAAAACGGAGGAGTCAGCGACTTCCTCGGGATATCCTCTCCAGCCTTGAACTTCAGCAGCGAACGAAGGGCCCTGTCGAGATCTCCCTGGGAGAATTTCTCAGTCGAAACCCTCGTCGGATCATGGCGGCCAGCATAAAGGAACATCGGGTGCGCCCTAGCCTGGAGTGGATGCACCCGGCGCTCAAGAAAAGTGCGGATGATATCCACACTGTTCACTTCCTTCTCCGGAATCAACTTGAGATCCTCCACTCGACGATAGAGAGCCTCTATATCCGCCACCTCGCCATCCAAGATCTGGTTTTTCTAGGACCTTTTTGGCTCGATATTTTGGGAGGGGTCGAAAGGAACAAGACCAAAATCCTGCCCAGGCACTACGGAGTCGCGGATATAAAACCATCGCCTCCACCAGTACTAGACAGATTCGGGCATGGAAAAAGAAAAGAAAAGCAGATTGGGTTTGAGGGAGATGATGCAACCCCCAATGGGATAAACACCATCCGAACCAGATTGCCTCTTCACGGAATAGAGTTTCCGGAAGAGGCCAAAGTCTTGACTCAATACCGAGACTGCAGAAAGTGATAAAACAAGCAATGTGAAGAAGAATTAGGGAAAGATGGTGCAATTGGACACCAGAAAAAGCGATCCACGAAGGAAGTCGGATGGGAGGAAAATCATGAATGACGAAGGCAAGGAACATAACCCGAAACCCAGCGGGGGGACGGGGGATTACCTCGTTGCCTAGGAGTTGGACAGCCTCCCTATCCCGCGGGATCAAGCCCCGCTCACGAAGCTTGCGGAGATCACTCTCCCGCGTCTCCGATCGCCGCTAGTCACCGTCGGTGACACGGGTAGCGGCGGCACTCTTCTTCCTCTAGCGGCTGGTACCAACCTGAAGAAGACTTCTTGACTTTCCCATCGCGATACGGTGGCGAGAGCGCAAGATGGAAGAAGGAAGTGTGGAAGGATATTCGGTAGCGAAGAACTCTCGAGAGAACAAGGAAGCGGTGAAAGCGAGAATAGCTACGGTGAAAACAAACTAAAGTTTTCCCCAATGATTATAAAGACGAAGACGATGCCGCACGGCCGTCCATCGAGAAGACCTAACGCAGCGGGATCAGCCATACACGTGTCGATCGCATGCGAACCATCGCTAACACGCCGTCCACTACGCGCGAAAATCGAGGCGACACCGTAATTATCTCCACGCCGCGCGTGACCGGTCAATTCAAAGTCAGAAAGTGGGACCCATGTTCGTCCAGTCAAGTCATCTCTGGCGTAGCAGACGCTTGAGGTCATCGATCGTCAGGACTGACGTCATCAAAAGCTACACTAGCAACAGCTACAATTTCTCCGGCTTCGAAGCTAAGAGTACTCACTCGAATCTACGATTCGACCAATTACTCGGGGGCTACTCCTATCAGGAGCGCTGGTCGCGCACCCGAAGAATGAACAACATGTTACAAAACCGAATTGTTTCTTCGAGTCCTACGTAGAGTCTACGACTCCACTACGGACTCGGGGGTTACTCCCATAGGGAGGACGGATTTAAGCATCCAAACAAAATTGTGTCCTACGGACCTAACACTAAATAACGGCTAAATTAAAGTCTCCGCTCGAGTCTACGACTCGAACAGACACTCGGGGACTACTCCCATAGGGAGCGCTGGTCGCGCACCCTATAAATCTTCGACTGCGATCTATCGGATCATTACACAAAAACTTTTTCGGCAACTCTGCCCCAATTAACGCTAAGTGAGTAGCATTCTCCTTGGCCACCCGAAACACCTCCGCGGTGACAAAATTCGGATGTTATGTCTGCGACGCAAAGATAAGACCTCTGAGATATCATCGATGGCACAGTACATGGCTAGCTCTGCTAGTATAAACCCGTGCGAACAGGTGCGATGAAAAATCCCGACGGACGCGTTGGGTACACTAATTAAATTCGCTGGAATTCCACTCCTGTAAGTCCTCCGCGGCCTGATTCGAATTACACCAACATATGTTCCGGGTTCGAGTCGAGGGACTCGAACCTGAAGAAGATCATGTTGTTTTGTCCTAAGACAGTTAACTAACCTGATCCGTCGGGAGAGTCAGGCACATGCATCAACAATCCCTACACATTCTCTTGAAAGACAGATTTGCACCCGAAGGATTGAAGAGTCCTCAGCCGAATCTACGATTCGACTAAACACTCGGGGCTACTGACATGGTTATACCCCGCGGGTACATGATCTCAGCATACCTGGTCCAGACCAAGGAAGGCCCACGACAAATATACGCCGGCCCATGAAGATTTACGGGTGGCCAAGGCCCATGACGCCTTCAGATCCTTGGAGAGTAAGACTAGAGTAGATAGGAAATTCAAAGGGGTAAACCCTAGAACCTGTAACCAACTAGATCTATGCCCGGGACCTGCCTAAGTCTATATAAAGGCCAGGAGGGTATGACCTAGATCTCTCTCATACTTCCGCATACACACCTCCACGCCAGATTGCATCTGCGCACCCCTGTAATCACCGGTTCCGCCGTAATCAAGAGCAGACAAGCAGGAGTAGGGTTTTCCCTCCAGGGGCCTGAACCTGGGTAAACCTCGTGTCCTCGTGTTGCTTGTTTGCTAACCGTTCCGCGATCTCCAGCATCCCCATCTTCTCCAAAACCCAAGTCCATAACAATAGGCATTGACGAGTCTGTAGGGTTCGCAGCATAGAAAACAAAAAATTTCCTACGATGTGAACTATATACCAAGATCTATCTACTAGATACAAACAACGGGCGGATGTATATCCGTAGAGAACATACCCTTGAAGACCGACAAAGCTTAACGAGTTCAACTCATGGTTGATGTAGACGATCTCTTGCCGATCTCAAGATCGAGAGGAAGTCCTAGCGCAAATCAGCGCATCCATGCTCGCACACGTTCGAGGCACGAGCAACCTCCGCCTCCTCGCTCGGCGATGCAAATGAAGCACAACTCTTTCTTGCCGAATAGCCACCGGGAACATGTATCTCGCTAGTCCGAGACCATGGGGGATAAATTCTAGAGGGGGAGAGAGATCCTTCACAAGGAGGTGTGAGAGACAAGTGAGGAGGGGGGGGGACCCCAAGGGGGTGGCCGGCGCATGGGGCTGCCCCCTTGCCCTCCCCTCTTCATGTGGGTGGACACTCCACTCACAAATCTCCTTTAAATTCCCTCCACTCAAAAGTCCACTCAAATTCCCATTAAATTTCCACCAAATTTAATGCAAACTCTCATTAAATAAAACTCTTTTATTTTATTCAGAATTTTGTCAATTACTTTAATGACAAACATTCAAAAATAACCCCTTGCTAGAATTCTATTTCACATGCATAACCACTTTATGCAATTTCACCCGAAAACCTGTTTCAGTATCTAGTGAAATAAATTCCTGCGCTTGTTCATTCTTTTGACATGAAACATTTGCTCCAATTGGATGTCGGTGTCTCTTAAGTGTGTCACCCTAAAGTTCGTGAATAATGCGGACATGATCGATACCCCTCTCGGATCAATAATCAGAAGCGGGATATGGAGACCCATACTGACTCCCACACATTCAACGATGACTTTCTTGTGATCGTCAGAACCTTTTACGCTAGTATCTTAATCCCTTTGTTTCACGATATATTACATGTCCGAGATTCGATCATCGGCATATCCATACCTAGTTTGATCTCGTTACCGATATGCACTCTTTTCTCGTTCCTGTGATATAACATTCTAGTGATCAAATCACTTGCTTGCAAGCTAATCAATGTGATATCACCGAGAGGGCCCAGAGTATATCTATCTGTCATCGGGATGAACAAATTCCACTCTCGATCCATGAGCCTCAACATAACACTTTATTAGTTCTGAATCCATCTTTATAATTACCCTGTTACGGTGTGACGTTTGATGTTATCAAGAAACTCTTCCGGTGTTAGTGATTGACATGATCTCATGGTCTAAGGATTAGGATCACTTCGTAAGTTGTTATAGAAATATAAACTCAATGACTTTGATCGTAATGCTATACTTCGGATGAATGTTCATCACACCATTACACTAATGTTGTGATCCCGTTATTAACAACATCCAATGTCCATGATCAGGAAACCTTGATCATCTTGTTAATTAACGAGCTAGTTTATGAGAGAGGCATAACTAGGAACTTTCTGTTTGTTTATTAAACACACATGTATTAATGTTTCCGTATTAATACAATTATAGCATGCAAAATAAACATCTATCATATACTTGGAATACACATAATAAACACTTTATTATTGCCTCTCAGGGCATATTCCTTGATCTCCCACTTGCACTAGAGACAATAATCTAGTTACATAGTGATAAATCTAACACCCATTGAGTTCTGGTGTTGATCATGTTTTGCTCTAGGGAGAGTTTTAGTCAACGGATCTGCTACATTGAGATCCGTATGTACCTTACAAATCTTTATATCTCCATCCTTGACATGCTCGCGGATGGAGTGAAACCGGCGCTTAATATGCTTGTGAGACCTTGGCTCTTTGGCATTGGCAATGGCACCATTGTTGTCACAATAGATCACCATTGGGTCCAACGCGTTTGCCACCACTCCTAGTTTGGATATGAACTCCTTCATCCAAACTGCTTCCTGAGCCGCTTCTGATGCAGCAACATATTCAGCCGCCATTGTTGATCCCGCTACCACAGGTTGTTTGGAGCTGCTCCAACTAACCGTTCAGCCATTCATGAGAAATACGTATCCAGATTGAGACTTAGAGTCATCCGGATCGGTGTCAAAGCTAGCGTCGACATAACACTTAGCGACGAGCTCTTCTTCACCTCCGTAAACAAGAAACATATCCTTAGTTCTTCGTAAGTACTTAAGGATATTCTTGACCGCTATCCAGTGTTCCGAACCTGGATCCGATTGGTACCTACTAGTCAAACTAATAGCATGTGCCACATCCGGTCTTGTACATAGCATGGCGTACATTATAGAGCCTATGGCTGAAGCATAGGGGACTTTGTCCATTATCTCTCTTTCTTCCGCCGAAGCCGGACTTTGAGTCTTACTCAATGTCTTGCCTTGCAACATAGGATACCCTAAAGAAACTATTGGGTATTCCTTCTATCACAGCCAACTCCGGAACAACTTCCGGTGCTGCGCTACTCACCATACTTTGAAGAGAAGGTTCCACAACCTCTTCGAGTTCTACCTTGCGACTACTCACACCTTTTGTGAGAAACTCTTTCTCTAGAAAGGATCCATTCTTGGCAACAAAAAACTTGCCCTTGGATATGTGATAGAAGGAATACCCAATAGTTTCTTTAGGGTATCCTATGAAGACGCATTTTTCCGCTTTGGGTTCGAGTTTATCCGGTTGAAGTTTCTTCACATAAACATCGCATCCCCAAACTTTAAGAAATGACAGCTTAGGTTTGTTTCCAAACCACAATTCATACGGTGTCTTTTCAACGGATTTAGATGGTGCCCGATTTAAAGTGAATGCAACAGTTTCTAGTGCATAACCCCAAAATGACAACGACAAGTCCGTCAGAGACATCATAGATCGAACCATATCTAATAAAGTACGATTGACGTTCACACACCATTTATTTGTGGTGTTCCGGCAGTGTGAGTTGTGAAATAATTCCACACTCTTTCATGTGAGTGCTAAACTCGTAACTTAGATACTCACCTCCACGGTCGGACCGTAGAAATTTGATCTTTCTATTATGATGATTTTCCACTTCATTCTGAAATTCCTTGAACTTTTCAAAGGTTTCAGACTTGTGTTTCATCAAGTAGATATAACAATATCTACTCAAATCATCCGTGAAAGTAACAAAATAACGATATCCACCTCGCGCCGACACACTCATTGGACCACATACATCAGAATGTATGATTTCCAATAAATCTGTCGCCCGTTTCATTGAACCGGAAAACGGCGTTATAGTCATCTTTCCCATAAGGCATGGCTCACATGTATCAAATGATTCATAATCAAGTGATTCCAAAAGTCCATCCGAATGGAGCTTCTTCATGCGTTTAACGCCAATATGACCTAGACGGCAGTGCCACATATATGCGGATATATCATCATTAAGTTTAATCCTTTTAGCATCAACATTATGAATATGTGTAACATTATCATCGAGATCTAATAGAAATAAACCATTCATCATCGGTGCATGACCATAAAAGATTTCATTCATATAAATGGAACAACCATTGTTCTCATTTAAATGAATAACCACTTCGCATCAAACACGATCCGGATACAATGTTCATGCTCAAGGTGCACCGGATAACATTTATTCAAGTTTATAACTAATCCCGACGGTAAGTGGAGGCGCTTCGGCGGCGATCACATCAACGCTTGATCCATTGCCGACACGCATCTTGACCTCACCCTTGCTAGCGGTCACTTGTTCCGCACCCGATTCGAGTTACAAATATTAGCAACCGAACCTATCAAATACCCGGTGCTCTGCGAGCACTAGTCAAGTATACATCAATAACATGTATATCATATATACCTTTGTTTACCTTGCCGGCCTTCTTGTCCGCCGGATACTTGGGGCGATTCGCTCGATGGCGATCCCTTATAATAGTAGCACTTTCGGAATCGGACTTAGGTCCAACTCGGGGTTTCTTTTCGGTAGCGACAACAGCTTGCCGCCCTTACTTCCCTTCGTTTTCCTTCTTGTCTTTCTTGAAACCGGTGTTCCTATTGATCATCAACACTTGATGTTCCTTTTGATCTCCACTTGCAGTTTTAAGCATTGTGAAGCTCGGGAGAGACTTCTTCATGCCTTGCATATTATAGTTCATCACGAAGCTCTTATAGCTAGGTGGCAGAGACTGCAGAACACGATGGATGCCTAAGTCAATGGGAATCGATATTCCCAAGGACACAAGCTTATCGCGTAACCCGACATCTTGAGTACATGCTCACTAACGGGCTGTGCTCTTCCATCATGCATCTAAAGAACTTTTCGAGCGTTGTAGCTCTCTGACAGCATGTGTGTGAAAATCATTTTCAACTCACCCATCGTATCAAATGCATTGCCGTTTAAAGCGCTTTGAAGTTCGGCTCTAGCCCATACAATATGCCGCAATGAACTAAGTTGTGGTCCTCCGACGATTCGATAGACATTCTTCTCCTTGTCGGGGCATCATCTAAAGGTGGGGGCCTAACGGCTTCTAGCACATATTGCTTTTGTGCGTGAGAGGAGAATCCTCAAATTCATGGCCCATTCGTAAAGTTGCTACCGTTCGTTGCTAGTTTCTCTTTCTCCATGAACACATTGAAATTAAAAGCGGTGGTGCCATCTACAATGTAATTTGTAAAGTTTAGACTAAGTGTATGATAGATTGAGTTCAACTAATCTATATTACGAATGAACTCCCACTCAAACGACATCCCTCGTGCCTTTTTGGTGATTACATGAACCAAATCCACTACACCAAGTCCGATCATCACGTGAGTCGGTATAGCTTCAAAGCGAGCATCAAATGGGCATCATATCAACTATATGACTCATGCTTAACCTTTCGGTCCGTGTTCGAGGCCATGTCTACATGCTAGGCTCGCCAAGTTAGAACCTTAGTATTCGCGTGTAATCTGTTTTACACCCGAAATATGGTCGTGGATCCAAGAACACCCGATCATCACGTGATGTCTTGGAGCGACGAAAACATAATCGGTGCATACTAAAGGAAGAACACATTCTTATCTTGATATTTAAATGAGGGATCATCTTATTATGCTAACAAAGCGCTAAACAAGCAATATAAGATGCTATCAAACATCATATGTTTATTAGTGAAATTATATGGTTCCCGCAGATGATCTCTATCATGTGCATCGTGGTATAATCACTATCATACCTATATGTGTTAATCCAAGGTCTATGGATTTTACACGCTATGTGTGTTGTAAGAGTATCATCTCATACTTCTACTTACAACACTACCATATCATAACACTAGCCTAGCAACAATCTAAACTAGACTCCTCTAATTTATCCATTGCAAGTTTTACGTGGCTTAGGGCTTTCGAGATAGAACTGTTCTTACCTACGAACATGAACCACAACGAGGATAATCAAATTGTTGACAACTCGCTTGCAAAATAGATATTGACTATAGTAGGAGAGACAGACACCCGCTAGCCACTTATGCAAACTAGTTGCATGTCAAGCGTGGAACAGGTCTCATGTGCGAGGACATGTAAAGTTTGTCCGGGCCGCTTCATCCCACTATGCCACCAATATCCAAAATTACAACAAAGGAGAAACACCATGATCATCATCGCCCACATACTCATATGTGTACTACCCGTGTAAAGTATCTACGCATAGATCCGGCTCTGATACCACTGTAGGGTTTGCAGCATAGAAAACAAAAATTTTCCTACGATGTGAACTATATACCAAGATCTATCTACTAGATACAAACAACGGGCGGATGTATATCCGTAGAGAACATACCCTTGAAGACCGACAAAGCTTAACGAGTTCAACTCATGGTTGATGTAGAAGATCTCTTGCCGATCTCAAGATCGAGAGGAAGTCCTAGCGCCGCAAATAAGCAGCGCATCCGTGCTCGCACACACGTTCGAGGCACCGAGCAACCTCCGCCTCCTCGCTCTCCCAAATGCAGCGAAGCACAACTCTTTCTTGCCGAATAGCCACCGAACATGTATCTCGCTAGTCCGAGACCATGGGGATAAATTCTAGAGGGAGAGATCCTTCACAAGGAGGTGTGAGAGACAAGTGAGGAGGGGCTCCTTTTATAGGAGGAGGGAACCCCAAGGGGTGGCGGCGCATGGGGCTGCCCTTGCCCTCCCTCTTCATGTGGGACACTCCACTCACAAATCTCCTTTAAATTCCCTCCACTCAAAAGTCCACTCAAATTCCCATTAAATTTCCACCAAATTTAATGCAAACTCTCATTAAATAAAACTCTTTTATTTTATTCAGAATTTTGTCAATTACTTTAATGACAAACATTCACAAATAACCCTTGCTAGAATTCTATTTCACATGCATAACCACTTTATGCAATTTCACCCGAAACTGTTTCAAGATATCTAGTGAAATAAATTCCTGCGCTTGTTCATTCTTTCGGCATGAAACATTTGCTCCAATTGGGTGTCGGTGTCTCTTAAGTGTGTCACCCTACGGTTCGTGAATAATGCGGACATGATCGAGACCCTCTCGGATCAATAATCGAGCGGGATCTGGAGACCCATCGACTCCACACATTCAACGATGACTTTCTTGTGATCGTCGAACCTTTTACGCTAGTATCTTAATCCCTTTGTTTCACGATATATTACATGTCCGAGATTCGATCATCGGTATCTCCATACCTAGTTTGATCTCGATCGACATGCACTCTTTTCTCGTTCGTGATATAACATTCTAGTGATCAAATCACTTGCTTGCAAGCTAATCAATGTGATATCACCGAGAGGCCCGAGTATATCTATTCGTCATCGGGATGAACAAATTCCACTCTCGATCCATGAGCCTCAACATAACACTTTATTAGTTCGAATCCATCTTTATAATCACCCATTACAGTGTGACATTTGATGTTATCAAGAAACTCTTCCGGTGTTAGTGAATGACATGATCTCATGGGCTAAGGATTAGGATCACTCCGTAAGTTGTTATAGCAATATAAACTCAATGACTTTGATTGTAATGCTATACTTGGATGAATGTTCATCACACCATTACACTAATGTTGTGATCCCGTTATTAACAACATCCAATGTCCATGATCAGGAAACCTTGATCATCTTGTTAATCAACGAGCTAGTTTATGAGAGAGGCATAACTAGGAACTTTCTGTTTGTTTATTAAACACACATGTATTAACGTTTCCGTATTAATACAATTATAGCATGCAAAATAAATATCTATCATATACTTGGAATACACATAATAAACACTTTATTATTGCCTCTCAGGGCATATTCCCTTCAGAGTCGAAACCTCGTCATCGAGGGAAAAGGATACAGCGAGGGTGACAAACTTTTCTATAGGCGTGGATTAATTTGGTGTAGGGCTTCACCGATGATGACATGGCGCGAGGAGTAGGTGAAAGCTACATGGCGAGAGAACGCGATGGAGAATGAGTGTGTCGCCGACAGGATTAGCCTATCCTTTTTTTGCTTTATCCGACGTAGTCCACAGCGTCCTGGGTTCGGCCTAAAAATGCCGGATGTAAAATGGCCAAATCCGGCAAAACTGGACGCCTCGGAACACGACCAAGGGATTTTTCGCCGTAAAAAAAAACGCCCTGAGGAAGCCCTTCTGAAACGCTACTAGAGATGCTCTAAAACGATGTTTGTAAACTATGTCCAGATTACACTTAACACAACGTGTGTGTAGCAGTACCCGCGGCCAAAACTGGACGATCCAAGACCCCCGCTCCCGATCCTTAGGGTTAGGGTTTTACAAAACCCCCCAGTAGGGACAAAACCACGCAAATCCAACGGCCCAGCCCACCGCGAATCGTCTCAATACAGTGCCGACGCGTATCTCCGCGCCGTCCGCTATAAAATCGCGCAGCTCCACATTGTTTTGCCCCCAGCTCCGCCTCCCTCTCGCTGCCCGCTTCTAACAAACGCACACACTCCTCTTCGCTCCCGCGGCGCAGGTCGGAGGCTAAAACCCTAGAGACAAGCGACTATGACGGCGCCGGCAGACAAGGGGAAGAAGGCCAAGACCGACGCCGACGCCGGCGAGGAGAACGAGCAGATCGACGGCGCCCTCGTCCTCTCCATCGAGAGGCTCCAGGAGATCCAGGATGAGCTCGAGAAGGTGAGCCTTTACTCTGCTCCTCTCTCGAGTTCCCGATCTATTTTGGTGCGTCCTGAACGGTGGGGGTTGGCTGCGCAGCTGGACTAGGCAGTGGGTTAGGAGGCCTGAAGCGGGGTTCTTGTGTCGAATTACAGAGCAATTTGACGGATGGGTTGGTGACTGCGAGTTTGGTAGAATTCCCCGCTCCTTGTAGTTCCGGCTGTGCCAATTAATGGGGGCGGTGGCAAACATAATTAGTCCATTTTGGCGAATTATGTTAGGATGTTATAGCCTCTAGAGGTTGAGTAGTGCAATTTATCTGCTGAGTTTAGAGCGCCGGCTGTGTGCTGTATCCTGATTTGCCGTCAGATTCTGGCAAGTGGCACTTTAAGTATTAGAGTATTCAATTCAATTGAATGACAAAGTGTTTGGGATGTTTCACTGTGGAAACTTGATGGAGGTATATATGTAGGTTGAATGAATGTTTATATCTATTCAGTAAGCATTTCCTTTGTTGAACAACACAAAACATCTGTTGTCTCGCTGGTGTTGCCATGTTATACCTAACGTGTCAGCCAGTCTATTTAAAATATAATTTTAAGATATCTGGAGCAACATAACTAGTTTCATGTCAGTGCAATTTGCAATTTAAGTTTTGTGATGAAATTAACTACAGAAGTAAGTCTTGGTCTCATTTCTCGTTTCCATTAGTTCCTGAGGCTGTTTTGTTCCCGAGGCTGGGCAAGAACAGGATTTTGACCAGGCTCTCTTGAACCAGTGGTAAACAGTTCGAGACCTGTGTCCAGATTTTTGAATCTAAAAGTCAATTGTTACTGGTAATGTGAGTATAGAAAGTGCATATGGTGCTTTATACAGTCAAATACACAGAGCATGGACTAGCAGCGCCATCCTCTGCCTGTCTTGCTGCTATGCAGTCTAATCAAAGACACAACACTTAACTATCAACAACACTATGTTCATTTGCAGATGTTCTGTTTGCTCCCCCTGCCCACCTGATTCCACTAATTATTCCATGACAAACTCATGCTATTCAATTTTGTTTGGTTTCTATGAACTCAGCGTGATATATTGCAGATTTTGCAACAACCTTTTGATATTGTATTTAGCATAAATAGCTTGTTCCATGATTTCCTGTGCCAGGGTAGGGTGTTGGATTCCTGTTGTTAACCTGGAGCTCAGTTACATTGGTTGATGTCTTGTCATTTGTATAATCCACCAATGTTACTCTCTTCGCTTTCACTTTATATGACATGACACCTCACTCTCATGAAATGTTGATTCATCCATAGTTGTTTTTAAATCTGATTCAGTTTCTTTCGTGTTTCAAGAGTTGAGTTGTCACAATCTGTAGGCTTATTTTAATTTCATTCTTTGCACACAGGTTAATGAGGAAGCAAGTGATAAGGTTTTGGAGGTCGAGCAGAAGTACAGTGAGATTCGCAGACCTGTCTATCTTAGAAGGTGTGACATCATCAAGACAATCCCAGACTTTTGGCTGACAGCGGTATGCAGACTACTATATTACACAATATAAAAGCTCCCATGTTTTTGTTTGTTTGTTGCAAGTGTTGATCAACATGGTCACATTTTTACGTAATATGTTATGTTGCTGTTTACAGTTTCTAAGTCATCCACTTCTCAGTGAGCTTTTGACTGAAGAAGATCAAAAGGTATCTTATTTCTTTGGTGCAAAGCTATTTCTGTATTATTTGCTATATTGTGCAAGCACACACATGAGGATGAGAAAGAAAGCTAAATTATCTTGAGCAGTTATTAGAGTTTTCTAGACCTATGTAACATACAGGTTTCTGAATTTATTCCTCTCATCATAGATGTTCAAGTACTTGGAATCTGTTGATGTGGATGATTCTAAAGATGTCAAGTCAGGCTACTCCATCACTCTTGTAAGTATCATTTGCTCTTCTGAATTATGATGTCTTCATTGCATCACTTGTACGTAGGGCAAAAGCAAATAATTGGGAGTGAGTGTAAAAGGTAGAACTATGTATTTTACAATGGCATAACCTATGGTCAAGGGACCTAGTGAAGAAAGGGGACGAATGGCCTTTGTGCAAGGCCAAATCAAGTCTTATCTTTGATAAAGTGTTCAATCTTTTTAACTTTATGCTCTTTTCTTTGAACTTCAGAACTTCTCCGAGAATCCGTACTTTGAAGACAAAAAGCTTATCAAGTCTTATGCCTTTGCTGATGACGGAACAACCACAATAAATGCTACTTCCATTAAGTGGAAGGAAGGAATGGTATGTTGCTCTTGTCTAAATTTATATTTTAGCACTGCTTGGCTGGACAACATCTGATGTTTTTTATAAATATGCACACTAGGAGGTTAACGGAAATGCACTTAAAAAGAAAGGGAACAAGCGCCCATTGGTTGAAGAAAGGTTAGTTTATTCCCTTGCATCTATTGCCATGATAGATGCATCTGGATGTAGTTTGAAGTAATTCCCATGTCACAATCTTTTGGATGTTTATGGTAAACACAACATAACTGATTAGAATTGTTGCCTGTTCCGTGAACAGTATACAATTTTTCATGTGACGGTGATTTTATATTCTATAGCAATTTGTGATAAGCTAATGGAACTCGGAGCTACTGTTGAAAATGCTGCACTTCTATGTGTTATGCACGTGTATATGCTTGATCTGATGTTTCCTCGTGTCCTTGGAGCTGTTTATGGCTACATCCTTGCCTTAATCTTTTTTTCTGGGAATAAAAAACTTATCAGTTGTCATGTAAGTTTGCTTATGTTTCATTTTAGAGTTTCTGTTGTTTTCTTTCAAAAATGCTTATGCCAGACAATTTCCTGGGGAACCAAAATTTATGCCATGCTTTGTTAAGTGTTCAGTAGTAGTGGAACTGTGTAGTATGTTCAGTAGTAGTGGAACTGTGTAGTAAGTTACACTCTTATTGCCCTGCTTAAGTGGTTCCCGTCCGTGCTGTTGTTAACCAACTTCTGGGAATTTCGTAGATGTTCTCATGTAGAAAAGCTTGATAATATACATCTTAATTTGCTATATTCAATATTAGTTGTATAATTGTATTATAACCATCACCCTGTGGTTAGATAGTCTGGTGTTAAACAACATTTTCTGGTGCAAGCCTTGTTGCATGTCTTGTGATTTGCAAATCTTACTAGGCAAGCCTGAAAAATGTTTCTCTTCTGTCTTTTTTTGTAGTTTCTTCACCTGGTTTACTGATACTGAGCACAAGAGTCTTGCTGATGGTGTGCAAGATGAGGTAACAGAACGTATATGACATGTTACCTTCATTAGGAAACTTCTAGCTACCTATTTATCTTGATCATTTGGCAACTTAGTGCTTTTAATCCCTTGTATGGTTGGTTTATGAGATTTGAACTGTGCAGGTTGCAGAGATCATCAAAGAAGATTTGTGGCCCAACCCTTTGAAATATTTCAACAATGTTAGTATTCTATCTGACTTGATGCATTTGTTTTATTTTATATCCTTAAGTCTGGTTCTTAAAGATCTCTCTTTGCAGGAGGTTGAAGAGTTTGAAGGAGATGATGAGGATGAAGAGGTAAGCTTTATCTTGTCAGTGTTACTGTTTACCTTTTCATTCATCTGATTCTAGAAAAGAATATCTCATTAGCAAGACCTCATGTGCGCAATGACTACTAAAATGCTACACCAATTAGATATGTAAGCAACTGGTGTGAGTTTTGTTGCCCAGTTTTTTTTAAAAAACTTGTTGCTTCCCTTGTGTTTGCAGCCATCCGACGATGAGGCTGAGGAGGATGAGGATGAGGAGAACTGAGCTCCTTAGTTGGATCCATGATCCTGTCGTCTGCAGTTTGTGTAGGCCGTGTCCGTCTGAAGGCTGAAGTCATGTGACCCTTGTCTTGATGGTTTTCTTTTTGTGCTTGACTTAGCTGGAACTTAGCTTTAGGAGCTGTTTAATGTCTTATGAAGTACTGTCGGTATTTTCGACTTAAAGGAGACCTCTATATCATAATCTGGCTATATTATGATGACAATTTAACCTGCTATGTCTGTGGCCCTTGTCGGTGCTGCAACTTTGTGCTGTTTGCTATAATGCTATTGTGATGTTCGTCCATAATGCGTTCTTGTATGTCCCTGCTGTTTCTAATGGTTCTCCAGCACCATGTTTTTTTGGGGGCTGTTTAGCTGGTCTTTTTTTGGGTTTCTGGATTTTTGGCTTATAAGAATTGGAAAAAATACCGTGCTATTTCAGTGTTAATAGGGTGCTATACCATATTCCACACCAAATTTCCACCCTTTTGTCCCAATGACCTGTGTTTTCCTTCTTATGAATCCACGGATAGATATGTTGTCATTGTAAGGTGCTTTTGTCTTTTAATTGAATATTGTTATATGATGATATAAGTTAAAAGTCAAAAACAAAACCACGTAAGTCGTACGGTTTGGGTGGCTATATCTTTCAAGATTCCTATTCCTGCCTTATAAGAGTATCTTCGTTCGGGGCTTGTTTCGTTCCACTGGAATAGGTTGGTTCCGTTCTTATGTTTGGTTAGAACAAAAAAGGTGTAATAGAATGGTTTCATTCTTTGTTTGGTTGAGCCAAAAAAAGTGGAATGGAATGGTTTCATTCTATGTTTGGGTACATTTAGTAAAAAAGATGTCAAAAGAACAAACAGAGTGAGAAGGGTTGGGTGGCTTTAGCATAGAGGAACGAGAAGATTCTACCGATTTGGAGGAATGGGTATGTTCTGGATCTAAAGGGAATATTCTCTGTTGAGGAACCATCTCGTTCCATTTCATTTCTTAACTAAACACTAGAACGACTCTTAAGTGTGAAACCATTCCATTACATTCCACTTAGTGACATCAACCGAACGCACCCTAAAGCCCCCCTAAAAGGCTATTGGACTGCTGGTCCTTAAAATCACGTCCAGCCTCCCCCACCCCCCAATCCCACAAATCTTTTTTTGTGCCAGCATGACCTATTTTGTTATCCGGCGCTCCAAGACTGAACCTACACACAGGGAGGGTAAGCGGGGGCGCTAGCAATGGGAGATAGCTTTGTTCTCCCAGCTTCCCGCTTTGTCTTTTTGCCCTTTTTTCGGCTATATGTACCTAGCCGTCACCCTCTCTCTCCACATCCCGCCGCCTCCATGGAGAGACCCAAACTCAATTTCTATGAGGCCGTGATGTCCGCCACTACGGCATCCCCGTGCCGTCGCGCACGCGGCTTCCATCAAGCTTTGAGCTCAGCTACGCCAACGTGCCTGTGGCGTCGCCCTTGTGTGGCGCCGAGTTGGTGATGCAGATAGAGGAGCGCCGCCTCGAGCTGCCGGAGCGGAAGAAGGCGATGGCCCGGTACGCACCCACGAACGCATAGTGGCCTAAAAAGTTTAAGAAGGAGCGGGCGAAGGAGCTCTCACTGTGCCGAGCTCATCGGTGACAGCTCCACCCGCATCTGCGCCCTACTTCAGCACAACTGTGAGGAGAAGGGAGCACATTCCCCAACTTTTACTGCTATGTGGAACATGGCAGGGGACAAAGACCTCCTTCGTGGCTTTAGGTTTTTCTCCTTTTCTTTTGGTTTTCTCTTTTCCTTGGGGTGACTTTGGCCTTCGCCTTGTTTTTTTTTCACCTCCTCTCCTTCTACATAATTAAGTAAATTTAGCAGCTCTCCTGCTATACTACACAACTAAGCTTAATCAAATAGTCAGTATTCTGCCATGCTAGTGCGTTTATTGAAGAAGTTTACCGCTCTTGGCTAGGAAGCGAAGAGCTCTACTTGTCCAACATGGCAGAAACGATAAGGTGGTGCCGTTTTGTCCTCGACCTACCAAACAAGGTGAACATGCATGATTTCTAGCGAGTTCTCTTCACTTGCCAGCCGTCTATCCTTGCCTTCCCAGTCCCAGCCGTCGGTCCACGCTCGGCAAGATCTCGTTCGTCTTTTTGCCCTGCTGCCGTGCCTCCACGCTGTCTTTGCCGTGTTAGCAGGTCCTCGTGCTCCAGCTGAACGCAGCCTGATGTGGTGAATATTCCCTCGTCGTGTGGTGCCACTAGTACCTTCCAATTTTCGCACCGGTGACGCCTGCCACCCTCGCGTGCCTACGCTATACCTAGAAGGCAGCCATGAATAATGCCGATCCGCTGCAGTGGATCACGATCGCACGAGATAAGGACAGCTGGTTCCGGATAGAACAAGGAATGGGGCATATATGGCCAGTAGCCGTTTCAAGCTCCATGGGAGTTCTTTTTAGGCCTTGTTTGGTTGCAATGCAAGGGATTGAATCCCAGTATGTATGGATCTAATCCACACAACAATTTGGTTGATCCAGAGCTCTCACCCAATCCCATCCCATCCGATCCCTTTCCCATGATCCCATCCAATCCATGTCTCAGTGAAGATGTTCGTTTGGGCCTCTTGTGTCTTGAGAATATTGAAGTAAGGAATAGACAAAACACAAGAAGGAGCGGGCTGCAAGCACGAGCTGGAACCAAACCAAACCACAGGTCGCATGGAGAGAATATTTTTCCAAACCGAATCCGAAGAAATATTGGTGGCATGGGTAGACCATAATCCCGCCGGGGGCTTAGCGAAGGACACGGTTCCTCCAGGCTGGATTAGTTACCTCGCTGGGCTAGAAAGCTGGGATTTGGCCTCAATCCAGACCAATCCATGCCTCTTATGGAATAAACGAACGAGGCCTTACTGTAGTATTACACTAGTAGCAGACAAGCTTCCTGTAAAAAAAAAAGATCGCCTCCCATTCCGCTCTAGCCAAGTAAGGTGAGAACGACAACGGAGTTGAGCTCCATCGCTACTCAACTTGCTACGATCGCATGTGGTGAGAGATCCATCATTTTCCTCGCGATCCAAGTTCGGAAGCCCACCCCTCTATAAGCGACCTGCACTGCAATTCAACATTGGTTTGTGAAGTCATAAGTATAGATGTATGGTTGGACTATGTGTTTCTAACTCATTATGTTTTATCACATCACCTCTATCCTTGAGTTGGTGACGCTTTTGATAAATACTTTCTCATGAGAACATCCATGCAATTCATCACATCCCGTTAAGTTAAGCACGAGCACTACCCATTTCTCATGAGTGGAGAAGGCCCTTCAAGATAGTTACATTCATATTCGTCGCAGCTCTTACCATATCCCACGATAGTTTTGTTCTCTTTACAGAGATGATTTATATTTGTTATGTGGTAGCCGAGAAACCCTCCAGTCCAAAGAGACTAAAATGGCTAGAGTTTGTAAGAAGAAGATGCAAGGATACTACACATTATCTGTGTGTTTCTTCATCCCATCCAGCCTTTAAGTTTTTCAAGCATACGAAATGCTATATGTGCACACTACCATAAGCATACACTCATGCCAGTGCATTTTCTTAGCATATACCTACATTTCAATGGCACCGGGGACATTTCCTTATGCATGTGGTAATGTTTTATTTAACGTAACTACGGCGGGCTTACGCCAGCCTGAACTTTCTCATTAATTTGAACGATCCATTACAAGCAGTTACAGGGGGAGGAGAAAGAAAAGGAGGGGAACATGCATTACAACAAGGGCCTCAAGGAGGCTCATAGCTATTACATCAAATTTGTAGTTTCGAGGCGGATGAGGAGGTTGTACATCTGTAAGCCCAGAGCCGGACATCCTCCAGGAAGCGGTGCACTACCATCTGAAGAGGCTCGTCAGTTGCGTTGAAGACCAAGGTGTTTTGACGCTTCCAGATGTTCCATGCTATAGCAGTGACGATTGTTCTCATCTCGAAGGAGCAAGAAGTCGCATATAGAGCCGAGTCGAGATTATCAGGGGGAGGGGGGGGGGGGGGAGGAAGAAGCTCCAAACTTCCCGGGCACGATGACAACCTCCTAGGAGGTGGTCGGAATCTTCATCCATGTCGCAAGAGGGGCATGTAGCATCGTCTGTCAGTCGATGACGAAAACAACGCTCATTTGTAGGTAGGCGACGACGCCAGGCAAGCCACACGAAGATTTTGCATTTGAGAGGCGCGACAATTTCCCACGCCTTAGCCGCACGATCATCCTTTTGCAAGTGCCTGAAAGAATTGATATATAAATCTTTGTTCGAGAGGCCACAGTTAGTAGCGTTGCATGTACATTCATCAGTAGCGTCGTCCCGAAGAGTGAGAGGGCAAGGGTAGCATCAAGGGAGGTAAGGTCGGAGGCGGCGACAGAGGACAAGCGGTGGGCGAGGTGCGCAGCGAAGCCGTAACGAAAGGTGTCAGCAACGCTAGCGTTAGGTCTAGTAGAGTGAGAGAAAAGGGCGGGGAAGCGGTCCTTGAGCGCGATGGGGTTGAGCCAAGAGTCCAACCAAAAAGCAGTGGAACACCCATTTCCGACCCGGACGGAGGTGAGAGACCAGAAGGAGAGAAGCTCAACCCGCATGTCCTTCCAAACGGGAGTATCAAGGGGGTGCTCGTCCCCTAGATCCTTGCCCGAAGACCAGCCATATTGGCGGCGGAACCAATAGGCCCAAGGGGCGGAAGAGTTTGAGTGGAGTTTGGAGGGAATTTTGAGAGGAGAGTGGAGTTTTGCGACGGGAGGGAGAGGACGCCTAGACCCCTTTGTCTTTGGGGTACATACATCTTGCCAGCGACTTTACCATGCCCTCCGAGCAAGTTTCTTCGCTGGTCCATAAAAGGCCAGCGACGCTTATCGATAGCATCGATAACCCGGTGGGGCAGGCCAGCGCTCATGGCATGGGTAAGCATAGAAGTAAGGAAAAATTTACCAAGAGGAGGCGACCGCCAATGGGGAGATCGACCACGCCAACCCGAAAGGCGCATGTCACATTTCGCGATAGCAGGGGCAAAGTCCAAAATACGAAGTTTATGAGTAGATAAGGGAAACCCGAGGTAAGTTTGGGGGAAGGAAGACACTTCACAGCCAAAAGAGAAGGCCACGCGGGAAGCCAGAGTATCCTCAGTCTGAATGACGACAAAGGTGCTTTTATGGAAATTAATTTCGAGGCCTAAAGCAGTCGAGAAATCATCAAGAAGCTTTTTGAGATTGGTAACATGAGAGGGAATAGCACGGATTATGATAAGAGTATCGTCGGCATATTTGAGGATGGGGCATGGGAGGTCATCTGCCAAAGGGTGTAGAAGGAGGCCATCACGGGGAGCTTCCAGGAGAAGTTGTTAAAGGACGTCCACGACAATGTTGAAGAGGAAGGGGGACAAGGGGTCTCCTTGCCGCAGACCCCGACATCACTGGATCTAGGGACCGGGAACTCTATTAAGGAGCACAACCGTTTGGCTGGAAGCATTCAACGCCTTAATCCAATTGATCCAAAGCTCTGGGAAACCCTTAGCCCGGAGGATAGGATCAAGAGCTTTCCAACTAATAGAGCCCGCATGTGGTAATGTAAGTAATGAGATTTGAGGTTTATCAGTTGATGTTACCCTCACAGTTCTTAGACAATATAAATTACTAACGCTCAATGTACGTTAAAATATATTTATCTCAAGGCCAAGACACATTATAGAAGAACCATTATTTCATAAAAAAAGAAGTTAAATCCACAATACAAACTTAAGAGTTGGCAAAACTATGCAGGACGAGCCAAAAAAGATCGGAAAAACTATAAGATATAAAAAAGCATTATGGAAAATTAGAGCCGTCTCCAACAAGTAAAATTATTGTGGGATGTGAAAACAAGACACTAGTCGAGGAAAACACATGTGTACAACTAGCGACACTATCTCTTAGAGCATATCCAAGAGGCTTCCCAAGACGCTGATTCAGACGCCGAAAATAGGTCCGAACGCCGAAATTCGGTCCACTCGCGTTCCCAGGAACCTCTTTTCGTCCGGATTCGGACGAACTTTGGTCCGGACTTCCCAGATCATACACAGGATTTCGGGAACGCCTGAGAACACCGAAAGGAGCGAAAACGGGCATGGGCCAGCTCTGTCGACGAGACAGTCCCATTTCCCCCGACTCCACTCGCCCAGACTGCGGCGAAGAGCTCCCAGCGCCTCTGTCGCCATGACTTCGCCGACGGAGCTCCTCCACGCCGAGACATGCCCACGCCTCTAGATATGCTCGCCAGAGTCGCCGTCCACTCCGCCGCCCATTTCATCGCCCCTTCCACCGCCCGAACTTCGTCGTAGCACGGCTTCGCTGCAAGCTCCCACCACCACGCCCGCCAAGTATTCAACATTTGGCCGGTTCGGCCATGGACTCTAACGACGAGCAGATACTCGCCGTACTGCTGGAGGAGAAGAACGCCAAGGTCGCCGAAGATGCAAAGCACATAGAGATCCTCGCTCCCTCGCCCAGCTATACCTGCAGATGGCGAAGCCAAAGCGCGGTGGTTCGGCGCCGGGTCGCCGGAAGTGCAAGGCGAGGCAAAGGATAGAGGGCTACTGCTTGTTGTATGCCGACGAGCCGCTCCACGGAGAGGCCGTGTTTGGCGCCCGTTTAGGATGAGCGAAGCTCTTCCTCAAGATCGGACATGCCATCCTGAGTTCGACCTCTATTTTTTTTGCAAGAAGGATCGCACCGGCATGGTTGGGTTTTCCTCGCTCTGAAGTGCCGTGGCGATGAGGTTGCTTGCATATGGAGCGCCAGTGACAAAGGCCGATGACTATCTCCGCATGGCCGAGTTCACCGCCATCGATTGCTTGTACATGTTCTATAGTGCAATAATTGCAGTGTTCGGAAAACAGTACTTGATATCACCCACTGCTGAAGACACTGCTCGGATCCTCGCAGTCAATGAAGTAGAGGATTTCCTGGTATGCCGGGAAGCATAGACTGCATGCATTGGCAGTGAAAGAACTGTCCATTTGCATGACAGAGAATGTACAAAGGCCACAAAGGAGGTGTCACTGTGATACTTGAGACAGTTGCTACATATGATCTTTGGATCTGGCACTCCTTCTTTAGCATGGCAGGATCGAACAACGACATCAACGTCCTCAACTCTTTAAATGTCTTTGCCAAGCTTGTTGAGGGTCAATGCCCCCCTGTGGAATTTGATATCAACGGGCACCACTACAACAAGGGATACTATCTAGCAGATGACATCTATCCAAGATGTCCGACATTTGTGAAGACTATCTCAAACCCAATGCTTCCCAAGCATTCTCAGTTTGCCAAGGAACATGAAGCTTGCGGGAAGAACGTGGAGCAGACATTTGGTGTGCTCCAGCAGAGGTTTGCAGTTGTCCGGTTTCCTGCTATGACCTGGTCAAAAGATCAGATGTGAGAAGTGATGAAATGTTCTGTGGTCTTACATAACATGATCATTAAGGATGAGAGAAAGGATCCAGTAAGTTTGCTCGAGCAGAACGAGCCATACTACAGTCATGGACCTCTTGTCGAGCTTGTCCATCAGGTGCCTCCAACCTGGGCTGCCTTCATCGCCATGCGTCAGGAGATCCGAGATCCGACGGTGCATCAACAGCTGCATGATGATCTTATTGAGCACGTATGGATACGCAGGGGCAACATGTAGATGCCGAGCATAAACTGGCCGAACTTGGCCGAAATATATTGTATTTTCACTGCAGGCCAAACTATGTTTAAAATTTCACCGAACTATGGTCAAATCCTAGGCCGAAAAATGTTGTATATTCATATTTATGCCGAAATCTGAACGAATTTGAGTTGAATTTGGGCGAAAACGCCAAAACTCGGTTCTGACGAGTGAAACTCGGCGTTTTCAGGCTTAAAACGTGTTTCATCCGGCCAAAGTTTGGTCCGAATTTCGCCCCAAAAACGCCCAACGAGTAGGGATGCCCTTAGCAACATAATTCTTACCGAAACATCGTGTTTGTAAAATGTTAGCAATAAGCAGACTGCACCATCGTGCATGACTTCACGCCGCGCCAACCGCACCATTACAAAGATGAGTATCACCCCTACATTCTGCAACAAAGATATAATTTCCTTCAATTAAATTCTGGTGACATTTTTTGTACTAGTAGTAGTACAAGATTTTGTTCTAAATTCATTTATTTTGTCAAGAAGAAATACGTGGATCCAGGTCGTACAACCAGCCGTACAACAGCTGGCCCGACGGTAGAAAAGATATACTCATTCAATGGTAAAAATAAAAATTTAATGGTTAAGACCAACTCATACACAGAAAATTCTTAGTACCGAAACATTGTGCTTGTAAATGTTAGCAAACGGACTTGAATCCGGTGCATGACTTCGTGCCGCGACAACTCCACCATTACAAAGATGATTATCACCCCTACATTTTGCTACAAAGATAAATTCCTTTGGTGACATTTTATACGTACAAGATTTTTTTTTCTAAATTCATTTATTTAACCAGCGGTACAACAACTGGCCCGGCGGTAGAAAAGATATGCTCATTGAATGGTAAAAAATCAACAGATAAGAGCAACAACTCATACACAGAAAACTTGTCTGGCATCGTATACTCCAGCAGTCAGGGAGCGCAATCAATTTCCGCGTATACCGTGCCCTCCCAATTCCCAACCTCCTAAACCTCCTTGAACAAGAAACAGAAAGGGATAGGATCGTAGGATAGGTCTCAGCTGTTTAAGCCAAAAACCTCCGTACGGATAGATAAAACCGTCCCGTCGCGCGTCTCTCTGCCGGTGGGCCACCCGCCATTAGCCCACCCCTTACGGCGTGTGCTCCGGGGTCTCCTTAAAACCCCCCTTCGACGTGAGGTTTTGCTCGCCCCTCCCATCCCATCTCTCTCTCTCTCTCTCTCCTCGTGCGGCGAAACCACCACGCACTTGTCTCTCTGTCGCTGCGCCGGCCTGAAGGAGACCATGGAGGATGGCCGGACTGATCCCAAGGACCCCAGCAAGGTGGAGCTGGCCTTGTCTGTGGAGAAGGCCCGTCAGATCGATGGCGGCGGCGGCGGCAATGTCGACGAAGGGAAGAAGGTCTGGGGCCTCCTCAGGCTGTTCATGGCCTGCATGGTCTCCGGCGGCATCCAGTACGGCTGGGCGCTGCAGCTGTCCCTCCTCTCTCCCTACTCCCAGGTACTACGTCGATGCTGCTTCTTGTTTTCCCCCTTTCTCTCAGTTCTTTGGAGCCTCTGTGTACATATTGTTCCTGCCAATCTTCCTGCTGCTTTATTTGTTTATCTCTCTGATGATTTCATCTTTTGGTTGCAGACTCTTGGGATTCCTCACCAGTACGTTTCCTTGACTTGGATCTGCGGACCGATAGCTGGATTTGTGGTGAGTGATTTCGTAGTGTGATATTCACCCTCCCATTTGCTTCCTTTTACTATTTCCAAGATTAAAGATCTGTATGTAAAACGGAGATCTCGATGATCTTATTTTCTTATCCTGACATTTTTTTTCCAAGCCAAAAAGAAAGGGAACAAACAAAAACTACCGCAATTAATGTGCTGATTGAATTGGCCAGGTGCAACCCATCGTGGGGTACTACAGCGACCGGTGCACGGCCAAGATGGGCCGGAGGAGGCCCTTCATCCTCGTCGGATGCCTCATCATCTGCTTATCGGTATGTACTACCTAAGCTTCATGCATGGACAGGCAAGATGCTACTAGTAGTAGTACCGATTTTTCCTGTTCTGACGTTATTTCTATGCCGATCCGGGCGGCGCAACAGGTGATGCTCATCGGCTTCTCCGCCGACATCGGGCGGCGCCTCGGCGACACCAAGGAGCACTGCAGGTCAGCACCACCGTCTTCTTCCATCTCTGACTCTGACTTGCACGCATGCAGTTGACTACCAAGTACCAACGGACTCGTGTTATTCTTGTTTTTTTTTGTTGGCAGTGCGACCACCGGTCCTCGCTGGGCCGCCGCCGCGGTGTACATCGTCGGCTTCTGGTTCCTCGACTTCGCCAACAACACCGTCCAGGGACCGGCTCGTGCTATGATGGCCGATCTATCCGGTGAGCAAATAATTTGTCCCTCCATTTTGACTTTCTGATGCTACTCACTGAGAACTCGATTATTAGGCCGTGCTATGAAGTGTATGAGAACGGGCGACTCACTGTTTGTTTGCGTTATTAATTGCAGCTGGGAACCATGGCCCCAACGTCGGCCAGGCCATCTTCTGCCTGTGGATGGCCATCGGCAACATCCTCGGCTACACGGCCGGCGCCAACGGGAAATGGCACGAGTATGTTCCTCTTTTCTTCTTCTTCACCTACTAGTAAAAGCGATTCTTGTTCTTCTTCTTCTCGGACATCTACGCATTGCATGTTGACTGACTGACTGACTCAACTGTTGCAGGTGGTTCCCCTGGCTGAAAACTGCGGCGTGCTGCGACGCCTGCGCAAATCTCAAGGGCGCCTTCCTCACCGCCGTGGTGAGTACTACTCCGGCCGATATATCTTCTGTAGTAGTTGCTTAATGTCACCGCTACTTAAACTTCGTGTATGGAAAATTTCTTTTTTGGTCAGATCCTCATTGCCATCAGCATGACGGTGACCATGTGCCTGGCCGACGAGAAGAAGCTCGATAAGGCCGACGTCGATGCCGCCTCGGGCCGCGGCTGCATCTCCGCCTTCGGCGACCTCTTCAAGAGCCTCAAGAACCTGCCTCCCTCCATGTTCAAAGTGCTCGCCGTCACCGCCGTCACCTGGGTATCTACGCTAGCTAACCAGCGCTGCATATCATCGATCGACCTGATGTAATTATCCTGACACCACTCTCTGTTTTTTTTTCAGCTGGCGTGGTTCCCCTTCCTCCAGTACGACACGGACTGGATGGGCCGGGAGATCTACCACGGCGTGCCGCAGGGCCCCAAGCAGGACATCTACGACGCCGGCGTCCGCGAGGGCGCCATCGGCCTGCTCCTCTGCTCCGTCTGCCTCGCCGCCACATCCTTCCTCATCCCCAAGCTGTGCCGCAAGCTCACGTCCAAGGTCGTCTGGTCCATCAGCAACTTCATGGTGTTCGGCATCATGACCGCCATGGTCGTCGTCGGGTTGATCTCCACCAAGGGGTACAACACGGCTATCACCGACAGCCTCACGGGCCCAGACCCCAAGCTCAGGGCCGTCGCGCTCACCCTCTTCGCGCTCATCGGGATCCCGCAAGCTGTGAGTTGACACGAGCACCCTGGCTGATTATTTGGCTCTAGCTGCTCATCTGTTCGGGTTCCATGCTTACTACCTGTTCGTTCTTGGCAAAATCCCGTTCTTGCAGGTGCTGTTCAGTATACCGTGGGCTATTGCTTCTGAGGTTGTCGCTAAGGAGGACGGCGGCCAAGGCCTCGCCATTGGTGTCCTCAACATAGCCATCGTCGTGCCACAGGTAATGACGAACAAGAAGGCAGTGCACTAGTTTCTATTAGTAACTCGGTCGTCAGGCAAGTTTTACAGTAACACATCAAGGGACAGACACCTGATACACACGTCTTTGTGTTCTTTGTCCAGCTGATCATCGCGCTCACCGCCGGTCCGATCGACAAAGCCTTCGGCAAGGACAACACGCCCGCATTCGGCATCGGCGGCGCATTCGCCTTCATCTGCGCGATCCTCGCGCTCGTCCTGCTCCCCAAGACAAGAGGCACGTCCAGCGCCGCCGTCATGGGAGGTGGGCACTGATACTGCTCTCCACCGCCGTCTGCGTCGCCGCGTCGTGACAGCCCGGCCGGGAACTTCGGCTGCAAAGTTGTTCTATAGCTAGTTTGTTCATATCTGAGCTGAGGTCTTGGTTTCTTTTTTTGTTTACACCGCCGTTCCGTCATTCATGCTCCGATCTGAGTTGAGACTTCAGACTGCAATGCAGTGGTAGATGACCTCTCAGAACAGGGAGACCTCTCAGAACATTGCAGTAATATATATATATATATATGTTCTCTCTGGTGCAATGAAAATATACATCTTTGCTTGTCATGGACTCATGGTGAGCACTTGCTCAAACAAGTGTTTTTTTCTTCTTTCCAATCACAGAAAGAAAATATTGCCTAGTTAGTTCTACAAAAACACTAACAAATTCAGCAAAATTAGCATTCTTCTGTTGCTGCATACGGTCATCATTTCCTGCAATTTATACTTTTAAATAATAAAAACCGTTTCTTCTTTTACTTCGTTTTCTGGTGAAATATCTAATTTTCCCATGTAACTATGGATAATTCCACTTATTAACGAAATACTTCCTCCGTTTCAAAATATAAGATGTTTTAGCTTTGTGAAGTAAATGTATCTAAACTATTTTAATATATAGGTTCACTCATGTTTGAAGTGAATCTACACACTAAAACAAGTCTAGATATATTTTCTTCACAAATCTAAAACATCTTATATTTTGAAACGGAGGGAGTAGTAGTTATACAGCAATAGTTTGAGGCAAGCGCCCGTTTAAAAACTTTCATCTGGGTGACTCAGACCACGCAAACTACAGGAACGAAGTGGTAATCGGTAAGCTGGCAGTGCACCGTGCAGCGCAGTCAAATGTAGCACTCTTTCTTGCAACGAGCAAAACAAAGCCATGTGTACCAAACTGGGCAGTCAGGTTTCCCTTCTAGCGTCCAACAAGATGCAGTCTGAACTTTGAAGCCCTGCTACATACAGAGCTATTCTTATCTGAAGAGTTTTTTGTGTGGTAAATCTGCATACCACGTTCCATGTATCTTCAATTTATATAACTGCTATAAATAATTCCAAGGAAGCTCTTAGCGTCTTAGATACTTGAGTGATGCGATTCAGTTAGAATGTAACCAGTCCGGAAGTTTTTATTTGATAAAAAAGTATATATATTAATATCGCAAAGATACTAATTACACACAGCTCTGCAATAACGCATTGCTCTACCGGGATGGATACAACCTAAAAAGAATTATAAAATGAAAAGTCCCACTACAACGATCAGTTTCTTGTAGCAGCGACACTAACACCATCAAAACTATACCAGAAGTTCAACATCTCCAATAACGGTGCCTTCAAGAAGGAAAGAATGCACAATCATCCGATCAAATATCATAGGTCCTCGCTCATAAAACAATGACTCCAACAAAGGCCATTGCCAGACACATTCAATTAAGATCAGACTTTGATTTTCACCATGCAAGGTAAGACTTTGAACTTCTCATGTGTCGTCGCCTCACTAACAGTCGCTGCTGCAAGTCACAGATCACCATCGCACAAAGACTCAAACCACCATCGCTAGCCCTCATGTCCCTGTTTTCATGATATTCTGCGCCGACTTTACCATGGATCGTTAAAGACATAACACATGATGGTATAAGATAGTAGAGCTTCACAATGCTTCATATGAAACCAAACTGTCAGAAAAACACGGGTGTACACGACCAAATTCCTCCCGATCTAGCAATCTCTAGGCACGAGTCGCACATGTAAGTTCGCTAGCGGAGCCTTTCAGAACACGCCGCTCTAGGCCAGATCAACAGAACATGCAGCCAACAGATCTTCATCTTGGAGCAGGAGGAACCCTAAGACCACCTACTTTATTCATACCCATCCATCAGTCCCCACACCGCCAACCGACTCCCAGCGATCGGAATGAGCGGGCCGACCTACGGCCCAGATGAGCCTGACGTTGCCCTAGATCAGGCCCGCGTATCGATCCATGGAGATGCTATGCTGCCGCCATGAAGAGCAGGCTGCACCATGATGACCCACAAGTATATGGGGTGTATCGTAGTACTTTCGATAAATAGGAGTGTCGATCCCAACGAGGAGCAGAAGGTGTTGACTAGTGGTATGGAGCAGGAAATCTCTGTAAAATACTTAGCAAACGAATTTTTAGAGGTTTTCTGATAAAGCAAACAAATAAAGTGCAATTAATAAAGATAACGAACAATTGCAGCAAGTGGCCCAATCCTTTCTTAGCAAAGGACAAGCCGGTGAAAATACTTATGAGGACCAAACGTTCTCGAGGACACATGGGAATACTGTCAAGTGCTTTCATTTCATATAGCTGAGTAATCTTCTTTGGTTTTATAAGTGTTGTTAGGTGAACATGTCAAGTTCTTTCGCTTCAAATAGCTGAGTACCCTTCTTTGGTGTTGTAAGTGTTGTGTGGGTGAACCTGTGCTAATGTACCGACCTTACTTGGACTAATACATACTTGTGATTAAACACATGCAAGCATCCGCAACTACGGGAAAGCAATTAAGGTATAAACCTAACCACAACCTTAAGCTCTGAGATCCTACGCTCCCTTGTGCAAAGGTGTCCTAACGGGGGTTCAGGTTTCTGTCACTCCGGCAACCCCATAATTAGTAGCCAAATACACAACGCATTCTCCTAGGCCTATATATAGTAAAGTATCATGTAGTCGACGTTCACATGACACCACTAGAAGAATATCACCACAACTTAAATACTAAACCATTAAATAATATCTCAACACAAATCCACTACTAACAACATGACTTCTCCCATGTCCTCAAGAACTAAACGAACTACTCACAAGACATCATATGGATCAAGATCAAAGATGATATGGTGATGAATAACAATCTGAACATAAACAATAATCCAATGCTTCCACTCACAAGCATCAACTACAATAGTAATCAACACCGGTAAAGTTTCCCCTAAGAACTATGCAAGTATTCAACACAATTTTTACCGCGGGATGGAGTGGTGATGATGGTGCTGGTGGAGATGATGGTGTGGATGATGATGATCCCGATGAAGTCTAGCTTGATGATGGTGTTGATGGCGACGATCTCCCATCTCCGAGAAGGAATTTTTCCGACAGAAATCTGTCTGCCGGAGAGCTCTTTCTCTCTCGGTGTTTTCCGCTCCGCAGAGGCGGCGGAATCTTTCTGTGGTCGCTCCCCGTGTATTAGGGTTTCGAGGAGAATATATAGGAGAGAGGGCGGAGCTGGAGGTGGGCCACACCCCTGTAGGCGCGACCAGGGGGTGGCCCGCGCCTGGGGGTGTGGCCCATCTACGCCTCCCCTTCTGGCTTTCTTCGTATTCTGGGAAAATATATTTTTCCATGATTTTTCTAGTATTTTTCTGATCTTCGCAAAATTGCATCAAAACACATCTTTTTCCATCAGAATCCTGACTCCGGCAGTTCATCCTCCAAGAATCATCCAACATGCAAAAAACAGATGAAAAGACATAAGTAACACCTCTTAATATGAAATATATCAATGAATAGAGGCAAATTATGATATAGAATGATGATGCAAATTGGATGTATCAACTCCCCCAAGCTTAGACCTTCGCTTGTCCCCAGGCGAAACCTGAGCTTAGTAAACATGTTCACGGGTTTATGGAGTGAAGTGTCGATAAAAGAATAGAGACAAGAAGCATCACACTTACCATCACACAACTCATAGAAGAAAGCAACTCACCATTATATAACTTAGCTTGCAACAAGTACAAGAGTCACAATAGAGATGCATAAAGATAAATCATAATTGGAATTGGCAAACTTTGTTCTTGGTCAGATAACAGCTGGCAAACAGTTTCACAAAAAGCTTTTGTAGAAGTTTTCACAACAAGAGTACTCTTTGCTCAAATAAAAGTTTTTTCACAATGATAGCTTTTAAAGTAATACTCAATAAATAAGAGTCTTGTGCAAACAAGGAAGGTAAAGAACATGATTGAATAAATCATCATATGAATGCTTGAAACACAACAACTCAAATGCTCACTGGAGATAGAGAGGAAGTAGGTTTACTGACTCAACTTAAAAATAGGAGATAGACCCTTCATAGAGGAAAGCAGGGATTTCAAGTTCATAAAGAGCTTCAAAAAGATTATGGTACTTACTAGATTTGAGCCCTCATTGCCCCTATCATAAGCATATTGAGGTGATTAAGGTTAAAGTGAACAAAGATGGAGTATATGATTGACGAACTATAAGTTGGCAATCTCATGTCCCTTGAGTACGAGGGCCGCTCCTCATGCTACTCAACTTTAGTGATCGGTAAGTTCTTGTCATTTTAAGTACATGTGTATCATAAAGAACCGCCAACGGGGTACCCCTTGCACATGATACAGGAGCTATCCCATAATCAAAATGACAAGGCAAGCAGACAGTGAGCATATCAACGATCTTTTTATTTGCTATTTGCATAGGTTTTTATTGAGGATGCTTCACAAATTGCTCACTATGGTTATGCTGCAAGTTTCCACCACGATTAGGCATGGCTTAGGCTAGCAGCCCAAGCGTTTCTCTAACACACATACATAACTCCATGGACTTACAAGCTCCCCTTTTATTTCACACCGACGACATCCGCAAACAAAAGAGCATGATATCAACTGGATATGTATCCACATGTGTTGAAAGAGTTCCCCGTGACAGCACGGTTCTGCTAATCCCAAACGTATAAATGCAAGCATATACAACTTCGATGACACAATGGTTCAAGTTTATTAGGGGCAAGACAATAAGGTGTACCATCAAGTTCGTGAGAGATTTACTAACTAGTTTTCACATAACAAAATAATTTTTAATTCGAAAGATAGATGAAGCTTGAGAATTTGCCTGGAATAGCAATAATGCTAACAGGTAGATATGGTGGACACAAATGGCACAGGTTTTGGTGCAAAGGGATTGGATGCATGAGAAGTATGCCTTCTCAAAACAGGTTTTTGGCTAGCAAGGCTGGGTAGCAAGCAAAAAAGTTGAAAGAAACAAGCAAAACTACAAGTGATAAATCCAAACATGTATTCTTCCTTGAGGACACAAGATCTTAAATAAATAATACTAAGCTTATGAGCCAATCAAGAAAGAAAAATAAGTGATACAAAATACCTGCAAGCTTTTTCTCTTTTCCTTTCAAACCTTAAAAAGTGTTGCTACTGACCAGAGCTCAGTTTGCCAAAACCAATTTAGATATACTTGATGCTCCCAAAGTGATGCCAATACTGATCAACAAGATCAATCATATAATAGAGATTGCAAACTAAAATAAGAAGTGCAAAAAGTAAAAGATGAAACTTCTCATTAATATTCCATAAAGGCACTCACACCAAGGGATACATAGATAATCAACTAAAGGAGAGATACTTCCACACGCAAACCAACCTATAAGATAACCTCTCTACCAAAGATATGAATCCACTAAAAAGTTAAAAGATAAAAGATAATGATGTGATACCGTGGCACTCTCCCAAGCTTGGAACAAGCCAAGGGGATGTCAAACCTGATAACAAATTACTCCTTCGGTGGTGGTGGTGTTATCTTGACAAGCTCTTCAATAAGTTCCCTCAAATCCTCAATCTCGAAGGTTAGAGTTCGAATCAACTCCGAATTATGCTCAATGTTGTTCATGATCATGTCGGACCGAGAATCCCAGTCCTTGTTATTCTTTCCCCACTCTTCCTTCTTAGAGTGTTCCTTCCCTGCATGGTTAGAACGAGGCAGATCCCAAGCCGAGGGCAAGTTCCCTTTGGGCACCTTTTGGTATTGTTGCTCATGTATAAGAGTATGGAAGGGATTCTTGGTACATGGAGGAGGTGACCGTGGAACAAAGATAAGACGTGGAGGTTTCCCTCATGTAGACATCCGTGTTGTCCTCCTAAGCTTGGTAGGGTTTGCCACCACTCCAATTCTTGCGGCGGTAGCGCGGGTGTCCGGATGCTCGTCCTTCTACATGTCTTATTTATCCCCTACCAAAATCTCCTCCTCCCTGGGGTTTAGAGGATCATATTCCTTGGGCTTCTTGCCTTTGTCGTTGGCGGAGACCATGGTGCTCTAAACTTGAGAAGATTTCCTGATAGAAATAGATAAAAAAAAACACGACGAGAACATGAGATACGAACCTCGGGGGATTCGGGGGGTTATATATTACGAATTTTCAATGCATAAGGAAGGTACTGGTGCGAAAACAAGGCGGAGACGGAGCTCAGGGGGCTCACACCCCCTCCAGGCGCGACCATCTAGGGCCCGTGCCTAGGGTTGGTGTGGCCACCCTAGCCTCCGTTTCCTCCTCTGTTTCGTCTCGTAACCTTCCGTATGTATTAAAAACATCAAAAATATAAAAAGATAGGGTTTTTATGAACCTTCAGTTTTCACCACTTTTACCTAATCAAAGACGAACTCTGCAGATTCCTTTTCTCCTTCTCCTGGAAATTTCCTTCATACAAGGCATTACACAAACCTCAATGGAAACATTAGTGTATGCAAAAACAATAAACCTTTAGATTCACACTTCAACTGAAATCCATCAAAACAAAAGCTACTGTAGCAACTCATTTCCAAAAATCCAAAATAATATGGAAGGGAATCAATATAAGAGGCAAATGCAAATCACGGCAGAAATCTGTCAAAACAGACCAGAAGATTAAGATTGATTTTTTAAAAAAACTTCTGTTGATCAAATCAAAAAGTGCAAAACTAATGAAAGTTGGGTAACAACTTGGAGAACAAGCACAACAAAATGCAGCTCCATCTGAAGTACTGAGATCCTTCACGAATTTTCACAATGCAGCACAAAAATCTGTCCCAGGACAACCACTTTTCACAACTCCTCTACTTCTCAAAAGTAGTTGAACTTGACACAAAAACAAAAAAAAGGATAAGGAGCGGTTATTACTGAGGTAATAACTTCCAAGACTCAACAAAACTATTGGGTTATCTCCCAAGAAGTACTTTTCTTTAATGCCTTTATGTTAGGCTTGATAGTTTCAGAGATGCTCACATAGGAGATAAATATCTGAAGTGAAGGAGAACATTAAGGAGAAAATAACCAACACATTTGAGTCTAACCCACTTCCTATGCAAAGGAGTATGATGAGAAAACAAATTTTTGAAACAAAAATCCACTAGCATAGGAAGACAAAACAGATGCAACTTCAAAGCTTTCAACATAAAACGGGGAAACTTAATATTATTGACATGCATAAAACCATGTTTCCCTCTCTCATAATAACTTTCAGTAGCACTTTGAATAAAGTTTACAATATAACTGTCACTGGCAAAAACTTTATCATCAGAATGAGCATACTTACAGTCATCAAAAAGAGGTCCAAGGTCATAAACTGGATCAATAAAAGCAAGTTGTTCCATCCTAAAATCTTCATTAGGCAAGCTATTTTCACAAGGAGCTTTAGCAAATTTGGAAAAGTTAAACTCATAAAAATCTCCATCAAACTTAGTTAAAACCTTTTCCTTTTTACAGTCTATAATAGCTCCACAAGTGTTTAAGAAGGGTCTACCAAAAATGATAGGACAAGTTTTGCTAACTGCTGAATTAAGCACTAGAAAATCAGCAGGATACTTAATCTTACCACAGAGAACCTCCAAATCTCTTACAATACCAGTGGGACAAATGGTTTCCTTATTAGCAAGGTGAATAACCACATCAATGTACTCAAGCTCACAAGGACCAATTTCATGCATAATTTCCCTGTAAAGCTCATGAGGAATAACACTAGAACTAGCACCAATATCACATAAACCATAATTGCAATGATCACCAATTTTAACAAAAAGCACATGGACACTAGCTTTTCTAACTTTACTAGGATGAGAGATAATATTAGAAGCGTCTTCACAGAAGACAATGTGCCGATCCTCTATATTTCTAGTGACAAGATCTTTCACAATGGCTACCACAGGTTCATTGTCTATTTGCTCATCAGGTTCCACAATTTTCTTTGTACCTTGTTATTCGCACTAATCATCATAGAATACTTCTTTACCTTAGCTGGAAAAGGTATTTTCTCAACATAAGGTTCAGGAAAAATATGATCAATAGTACAAACTTCAGTGCTTCTAACAGGAACATGACTAACAACATATTTATAAGGTGCATGGTACTTATTCTGCTTCTTTTTAGGAATTTCTATGTAAGAGGCAAAGGCCTTAAAACAGTTGGCAATACTTTGAGAATCAAGACGATACTCTGTACTAATATCACGAAAGTCATCAGTTCCCGTAAAAGATTTAATGCATTCATAATCATAGTTTATACCTGACTTTGTTCCTTTGTCATTTTCCCAAGCTTCAGTGTTCTCTTGAATACGGTCGAGGAGATCCCATTTAGCTTCTTCCTTAATACGTGTGAAAGATCTAGCACAAGAAGCAACTAGTAAATCTTTATCATGAAGAGAAAGCCTAGCATAAAAGTTATTCATAATAATATTGTTCGGGAGTTCGTGAATAGGACATTTAAGCATTAGTAACTTCAGTCTCCCCAAGATTGAGCTGTACTCTCTCCATCACGAGGCCAAAAGTTATATATCAGACTTCTATCCTTATGAATCTCACTGGGAGGATAGAATTTAGAATAAAAGAGAGGTACTATTTCCTCCCATTCCATGGATTGCCCATTCTTCAGCAGCTTATACCGTTCTTCAGCTCTCCCTTTCAAGGATATAGAGAGTAACTTCTTCTTCACCTGTTTAGTTGTGATACCTGCACACTTAAACAACCCGCATAATTCATATATAAAAAGCAAATGATCACCAGGGTGGACAGTTCCATCCCCTAAATAATAATTATCCATAACATGATCAACAATACTTGTAGGTATCTTAAAAGGGTCTATCTCAACAGGTGTGGTTCATCTACTACCCTAACAATGGTACTAGTTTTCCCAAACAGAAAACCAAGTGGGTTATCCATTGGAAACAAAGTAACAAACAAAAATAAAAAGCAATACTCACAGCAGAAGTTTCCTTTACCAGTTCCACTCTTCAATAGCGCTTCAGTCCCCGACAACAACGCCAGAAAATAGTCTTGATGACCCACAAGTATAGGGGGTGTATCATAGTACTTTTGATAAATAAGAGTGTCGATCCCAACGAGAAGAAGAAGGTGTTAACTAGTGGTATGGAGCAGGAAATCTCTGTAAATACTTAACAAACGGATTTTTAGGGGTTTCCGATAAAGCAAAGAAATAAAGTGCAAGTAATAAAGACAATGAACAATTGCAGCAAGTGGCCCAATCCTTTCTTAGCAAAGGACAAGCCGGTGGAAATACTTGTAAGGACCAAACGTTCTCGAGGACACATGGGAATTCTGTCAAGTGCTTTCGCTTCAAATATCTGAATACCCTTATTTGGTGTTGTAAGTGTTGTGTGGGTGAACCTGTGCTAATGTACCGACCTTACTTGGACTAATAAATACTTGTGATTAAACCCC
Source organism: Avena longiglumis (assembly GCA_030063025.1). NCBI lineage: Eukaryota > Viridiplantae > Streptophyta > Magnoliopsida > Poales > Poaceae > Avena > Avena longiglumis. The sequence goes on from CP125978.1 coordinate 437,219,255, forward strand.
CTGCAAGCATCCGCAACTACAGGAAATCAATTAAGATATAAACCTAACCATAGCCTTAAACTCTGAGATCCTACGTTCCCTTGTGCAAAGGTGTTCTAACGGGGGTTCGGATTTCTGTCACTCCAGCAACCCCACATTCAGTTGACAAATACACAATGCATTCCCCTAGGCCCATAAATGGTGAAGTATCATGTAGTCGACGTTCACATGACACCACTAGAAGAATAGCACCACAACTTAAATACTAAACCACTGAATGATATCTCAACAAAAATCCACTTCTAACAACATGACTTCTCCCATGTTCTCAAGAACTAAATGAACTAATCACAAGACATCATATGGATCAAGATCAAAGATGATATGGTGATGAATAACAATCTGAACATAAACAATAATCCAATGCTTCCACCCATAAGCATCAACTACAATAGTAATTAACACCGGGAAAGTTTCCCCTAAGAACTATGCAATTATTCAACACAATTGTTACAGCGGGATGAAGTGGTGAAGATGGTGGTGGAGATGATGATGATTCCGATGAAGTCTAGCTTGATGACGGTGTTGATGGCGACGATCTCCCCTCTCCGGGAAGGAATTTCCCCGGCAGAAATCTATCTGTCGGAGAGCTCTTTCTCTCTCGGTGTTTTCTGTCCCGCAGAGGCGGCGAAATCTTCTGTGGTCGCTCCCCGTGTATTAGGGTTCCGAGGAGAAGATATAGGCGAGAGGATGGAGTCGAAGGTGGGCCAGGTGGGCCACACCCCCTATAGGCGCGGCCAGGGGGTGTCCCGCGCCTGGGGGGTGTGGGCCCCCTGTGGCCCATCTACGCCTCCCCTTCTAGCTTTCTTCGTCTTCTAGGAAAATATAATTTTCCATGATTTTCTGATCTTCGCGAAATTGCATTAAAACACCACTTTTTCTATCAGAATCCTGACTCCAATAGTTCATCCTCCAAGAATCATCCAACATACAAAAACAGATAAAAAGACATAAGTAACACTTCTTAATATAAAAAATATTAATGAATAGAGGTGAATTATGATATAGAATGGTGATGCAAATTGGATGCATCACGCCACCGCCTCTGGCTATCTCTGCATCATTCTCTGCCCTCCTCCGTGCCTCCTAGCAGTGTGTCGCTGCAAATGCCGATGTCCCGCCAGAACGAACGCCACCGTGTCCCGCTACATGGTCTCCGCCCGCGATGCCCCAGTGTCAATCTCCCCACGCGTAGGGTTCACGATAGGGCGCGTAGAGCCGGCTCACCGCCTTCGGCAGCAGGGACGTGGCCGCCACCGCCGGTGCCGTGGCGGCAGCGGCCAGGGAGATCAGTCATAGGTGGAGCTTTAGGGTTTCAAGGGAGTCCTCCAAAGCCAGCACACACGTGCGGCCCGAGAGGTTTTTTCAACGCCTAACTTTTTTTTGCGAAAACAGCTAACTTATCTTGACTGGCACATTGTCCCCCATTTAATAAAGTAGTAGAATACCGTCAAATAAAACTTGAATGGTTTATACAGGGTTTATAGACTTGTGCGCCTTAGTTTAATTTAATAGGCGCACAAGTAGTTTAAGAAAATTTTGACCGTTAATTTGGTTAACATGATTTGAATCTTTTATCATAAGGATTATAGCATTTGAAACTTATTTGAATATGAATCCAAGGCATATATAGTGCTTATATTTCATTTCGAAATTAGTGCATCCTCTTTGCCATGCCCGGGCCACGGGATGGGACACAAGTACCAGCCCGAACCGGCCCGCGAGCTTGATGGGCCACCACGTGTCGTGCCGGGCTAGGCACGTCAAGCCTGTGCCAGGCCGGCCTGGCCCGTTTGCCAGGTTTGGTTCTCCCTCGTCTTGAAATAAATGACTTGAATTATTTAGTATCTAGATATATGAAAATATAAACAAATCTAAGTTAGTTATTTTAAGACCAAGGAAATATGACTTCTGAAACTTAAACAGAAGCATTCTCATTTTCTCGCTTTTCTGAAACTATTATTTGAATAAAAGTTATGGGGTAAGTGTGCAGTTTTAAATTTTCATTTCCAAAGCTTAAAACTACACGTTTTTGCTTAGTATGAGAAAGTGTGTTGTGGTGTATCCAAGTTCAGACTAATATTCTTTGCAGTTGCTCCTTACCTTTAGGCCAACTCCAACGCCCCCAGCAAACAAAAGCCGTGTGTCTGATCTCGCCCTTTCGGCCGAGTCCAAGGCCCAATGCTCTCCCGCGAACAGACTGGACTGCACGATGGGGTCCGATTTGGCATATACCGGGCCAAAGCCTGCGGCTGGTTTACGGGGGCTCGAATGGCGGCCTCGTCCGAGTCTAGTCCTGCCTGGCCTCGCCAGCCAGAGACCATAGCACTAGTCTCCACAACTTGCACCAGCAATCCCTAGCGCACACTGTGAACACGCAGCTGCCTCCCTCCCCGGCGCCTACATCGGCACCTGCCCTCCCTGGCCGTGGCCCATTCGTGCCTCCAAGAGCTGTTCTGGCTGCCTATGCTCCTGCCGCCTCTGCTTCGGCCGTTGATCTGTCGCTGGCGGCCGCCGCTGGTCCGTCAAAATTAGCAGGAAAATCTGCTGCCGGCGTCAAGGTGAAGAAGGAATTGACGGATGATCAGAGGAAGGAGGAGTCGAAGAAGAGGGCCGACCGTAGAGATAAGGACCGGAAGCTCTTTGTCGATGCCTAAACCGCCAGTGATAGGGCCGCAGACGTCTAGGCCATCGCTGCGCAGGCTGCCACCTTGCTCCTGATAAAGGAGTAACAGCTAGCTGCCCTCACGGGCACGGCGACCTCGTCCGCATCCGTGAACGGGGCGGGGGTGGGGGGGGGAGATCGTTGTCGACTCATCGCCAGAGCTTTCCCCCTACCTGAATGCGGCACATGTCGGCGGAGGCTCTTCATGCAGCAGCAGACTGGGAGGAGCATCACCGCCGGCAGCATGCCCGCTCCCCGCAAGCTATTTGATGAAACACCGACCCCAGATCCGACCCCACTCCGACGCAGGTAACTTGTCCCTTGTTCTGGCTCTCCCGGTGTACATGATCCAACCATAGGCCCTTGCATGATCCTGGCCTTGGTACCCAAGAACATGGTATCTCTATCGACCATGAGCCTTTGTTTGTGGACAAACTAGTCTGGCAAACTCAAACACAAGGCGGTAGACGAAGGAGAGGGTCGTAATCAACCCCCGAGGACGAGATGATTTGCGAGGCATTGATTGAAATTAGCCAGGATCCAATAACTGGTGCAGAACAAAAGGGAGGGGAATTTTGGAATCGAGTATGGAGATACTTGATGCGCCTAGTTGATGTAGGTGCGCTTCGTTGGGAAACCCCAAGAGCAAGGTTTGTGATGCGCGCACCTAGTGTTGTCGTGGGACGCTTCGTTGGAAACCCCAAGAGCAAGGTTTAATGCAGCACAACAACAAGTTTCCCTTAGTAGAGACCGAGGTTATCGAGCTAGAAGGAGGAAGGAAACGTCTCAAAGGTGTTGCAAGCAACATGGAAACCTGCACAACACAAACTCAAGACTTTCCCCCAACGAATCAGTGAGGTTGTCAAGCTCACCGGGTTGCTGTAACAAATGATTAACTATATGGTGTGGAAGGTGGTGACGGTTTGCAACAAGTAAACAAGTAACAGTGGAAGATGTATCAATGGTAAAGATTGGACCGGGGTCCATAGTTCAATAGAGGTGCTCTCCTTAGATAAACAACATGGCATGAAGGTTAAATAAATTACAGCAGGGCAATTGACAGGAACTGAGCAAGGAATAACAATGTAACACCAGACAAAAAGATCCTATGAGATTCGATTGGGCAATACAACAATATACATAGACCGCCATCAAACTACATCTATGATTAGTAGTCCACCTTTGGGTTATCATTCGAACCCCCTCAAGTATTAAGTTGCAAGCAACAGACAACTGCTTTAAGCAAAGTGTGTAAGGTAAACAGTCAGTGACCGTGACCGTCTCATTGCGGCGAGCCCGATCCCGTTTCAAGATGTGCATGTTTCTTTCGTTAAGCACAATGAGGGTGATAACTGGCGTAGGACTCAGTTTAATAATGAGTGTTGGGTGATGCTGGTAGGGCCTCCCCTTGACCACTGGCATACGGAGGATCTGAATGCTATCTTTGCGGACATTGGAAAAGTTCTCCTGTGGGAGAGGGACACTGATCATAAGGGCAGGATTATAGCTAAAATTCGTGTGACTGATTTGGTTGGCATCCCCAAGAGTGTGCGGTTTACCATAGGAGACCTGGTGGAGACAGAGTCTTGGACTTTTTATGTGGAAGTTCTTCAGAGTCACTTGCTTGGAGGGCCCACCGAGGAGGACCCATGCCAGATGACAATGTGGACCCACACCTGTCGCACAAGGTCCGCCTTTGGGCCTCAGTGCCACCCCTCCCCGCCTCCAGGGGTGATTGGGTCGCGGATGGCTCTGTCTGGGACCCTGCTCCTAATGGTGGGAATGCCGATGGTTGGGGCCCCCGAGGCTGCCGCTCCTGCTCAAGGCCCCGCTATTGCTCCCTGAGAAGACATGCTCATGGACAATCAGACGCCACCTCGGGATGTGAACAGTGGAGTTACAGGTGTCATTGTTCAAGACCGGGAGTCTGATGATGATGATTCTTAATGAGCCTCGAGGCTGTGGAGGAGCTTGGTAGCAGCTTGCACCTCCTGGGGTTGGCATTGGGGAAGGCCTGCAAAATATTTTTCAAAACTATCTCGGCGATGAGGAGGAGGCTAATCGATGCCGAGGAAGAGACAGAAGTCCCATGGACTCAAGCATCATGGCCCCCGAGAATGATGATTGGATGTGGAGGATCAACACCTTCTTTCCCAAATGAGGCTCACCTTCAAAGTTGGGATGGTGAGAACATTTATTTCCATTCCCGATGTGCATATTGCCAAGCAGGATTTTCCCAACAAGGCTTGGAGCTCGGGAGAATTATTTTGCTCCCCATATTCGTAGGATTCTTCTTCTAAGGGTTCTCTTAAATGTGATATTCTGTAAGTTGGTTTAACTTCATTACTCTCATGCTTGCTACTCTGAGAAGTTCAATTGGGTCAAGGGTTTTCTTACTTCTCCTTTATGGGAAATTATTAAGGAACCTATTGTCAAGAAAGTTCAATATCTTTCATCATTCCTAATGAGAATTTTTCCCGATGGCTCCTTCTTGCCTGGGTATTGAAGTCAATAAACCTTCAAGCTCCCCCTCTACCCCTGCTAGAAAGAGAAAGGGCAAGGAACCTCTTGTGGAATCTGAGGTGAGAAGAAGTCCTAGAATTGTTGAGCTAAATGGGGTTTTTAAAAGTCACTTAAATTGTCAAATTATTGATTGCCCGGTTTGTAATCGCTCCTCCTTGCAATTCCAAAGTGGTTAAGAATCTTGTCGCTTCATTCTGCAAGGTAAAAGATGGGGACCTAGAGAAGAGGTTACTCAAGAAAGGGAAGGCCAATGATGTGGCTATTAAGGCTCCTACAAAAGGCAGCATTAAAGGAGGACCCCCTTCCAGCTTGGGCATTGGTGGCAAGAAGAAGCCTGGGGCTGCTGGTACCTGTGGACAGCAAGCCAAGAAGAAGACCTCTTCTTAAGTGTGTTAATGTATCAAACTAAATCTTTTGCTGGAGTCTTGTTGACTCCCTGTTATGTGTTCTGTGATTGTGATATTGCAATGTGGAGGGTACTTGTTGTGGATCAACTCTGTGGTACTCTAAATTGGTTGAGCTTTTGTCTCTGTATTTGTTGTTTCCTCTTCTGGGTGATTACATTATTTACATCACCCCACATCTATACTTGCTCCTGGTTTCTTAATGAATAACAAAAGAACTTGGAAGATCCTGAATTGGAATATCAGGGGAATCAATTCTGAAAAAAATGGATTGCTCTCAAAAGCAAAATTGAGGATTCTGGCTGTGACATTATCTGTCTCCAAGAAACTAAGCGTGAGGATTTTCATAGCTCATACATTAAAAAATTCTGCCCCTCTAAATTTACCAACTTTGAATTTCTTCCCTCCAGAGGTGCATCTAGAGGTTTGATCACCATTTGGAATGGCTCCCTGTTTTCTGGACAGCTCTCTTTCCTCAATGAGTTTTCTATCTCCATTACCTTGACATATCTCTTGTCCAATAAATCTTGGATCCTCTCCAACATTTATGGACCATGTCTACCTGAAAAAAAGTCTGAATTTTTAGACTGGTTTGGCAATATTGATATGCCTGATGATGTGGATTGGCTTATTGTGGGTGATTTTAACTTCTGTATACAGCCTTCTGATAGAAACAAATTGGGTGGAGATGTGAATGGTATGCTTCTCTTTAATGAAGCCATTAATAATTTGGGTCTCATTGAATTACCACTCAAGGGTAGAAAGTTCACCTGGAGTAACATGCAGAAGGATCCTCTTGGAAAGATTGGATTGGTTTTTACTTCTGCTTCTGACTCGAGTTTTCCCTCAACTTTGTTGCCCTCTTTCTAAGCCCACTCGATCACCTTCCATGTGTCATTACCATTGGCACAATGATTCCAAAAGCTGTGTGTTCGATTTGAAAACCATTGGTTACATCATAAGGAGTTTAAAGCTATTGTTCAAAATTCATGGAACATTCTGTGGTTTTTGGATCCTGCAAAAAATAAATGCTAAATTCAAAAATGTGAGAAGAGGGTCAAGCTTTGGCCAAATAGTTACCTTGCCTAAAGGCACAAATCAGTAATGTTAATGCCACTATTAACTTGCTTGATATCATGGAGGAAATGAGAACTCATTGTTCATGAGTGGAATCTTAGGGATCTCCTGAAGAACTTATTATTTCTCTTTACAAAACCGTAATACTTATTGGAAACAGAGAGGAAAATTAAATGGGTTAAGCGGGGATGAGAACACCAAATTCTTTCACTCCATAGCTACCATAATTTTTAGACATAATTACATTTCCATGCTCAAGGATGATTCGATCTTGAGGTCTATGATCATGATGGAAAAGCAAATCTTCTGGAATGCCTTTAGAAATAGAATGGGCTCTTCCGATAAGCCTCAAATGCATTTCAATCTTAATGACTTGGTGGTGACCGCTTGAGCCAGAGGAAAGGGAGGCTTTGGAAAAGCCTTTCTCGATGAGGAGATTGATGAAGTCATCACAAATCGCTAATGATAAGTCCTGCCCCGATGGTTTTAATAATGAATTCATGAAGCTTTGGCCTATTATCAAGGATGATGTAAAGCATTTACTTGTGGAGTTCTATGAAGGAATGCCTCTTTGGAAAGCATTAATTCTTCTTTATCACCCTCATTCCAAAATTGCTCCTTTGACTCACTGATTTTAGGCCTATTTCTTTGCTAAAAGTGTCCTTAAGATTATCACCAAGATTCTAGGTAATAGACGCAAAAGTCATTCTTAAACTTGTTCACAAGAATCAATATGGTTTCTGAAGCAAAGATCTATCCAAGACTGTTTAGGTTGGGCTTTTGAATTTCTTGATCAATGCCACAAGTCAAAGGAGGAAATTTTAATTCTTAAGTTGGATTTTGAGAAGGCTTTTGGAAATTGAGCATTCTGCAATCATCAATATCCTTAAGGCCAAAGGTTTTGGAGTTAAATGGATTTCTGGATTCAGATGATCTTTGGGTCCGCTTCCTCCGTGCTTTTAAATGGTGTGCACAGGAAAAGTTTTACAAGAAGGTGTCGTGCAAGGAGATCGTTTGTCTCCTTTATTGTTTGTTCTGCCGATCTCCTTCAAAGTATCCTCAATAAGGCAATGAACCTGGGTCTTCTTTCTTTGCCCAGAGAATGTATTCTATCCCGACTTCCCCGTGGTTCAAGATGCGATGACACTTTAGTAATCCTTAAGGCTGATTCGAGCAACTCTTGTGTCTTAAGGCAATCCTTCATACTTTTGCTCTTTCCATCGGACTCAAAGTCAATTATTCTAAGAGCAGATGATGCCAATTAATATGGATTATGAAAGGCTTGGGCATTTTGCCAATACCCTTTCTTGCCTCACTGGTTCCTTGCCTTTACCTATCTTGGTTTGCCCCCGAGCTTGAATAAACTGTGGAACACTTCTTGCCTATTGTTCGAGAGTGGAAAGAAGGTTGTGTGGAATAGCCGACTTCAATTATGGGGAAATTGCAGTTAGTTAAATCTGTGTTATCTTCCCTTCCCATATATTACATGAGTTGTTTTGATCTCCGTCACTATCAAGGAGCATTAATTAAATATATGAGGAAATGCTTGTGGAGAAAGAAAACTTCGATGTTCAAGCTAGAGGTACCGCTTGTAGCATGGAAGAAAGTTTGTAGACCCAAAAACCAGGGAGGAGTGGGAGTTCTTGATCTTAATGTTCAAAATTCTGCTCTTCTTTTGAAGAATTTGGTTAAGTTTTATAATCATAAGGATATTCCTTGGGTTCACTTGATATGGAATACTTACTATTTTAATGATAAGCTACCTGGAAGAAGTCTTGAGGGATCCTTTTGGTGGAAAGATCATCTAAAACTGATTGACATTTTTAAAGGACTTGCAAAGTGCTTGGTTGGAAATGGGAGATCCACACTATTCTGGACTGATATGTGGAATGATAGTTGCCTCCAACATAAGCTTCCTCACCTCCTTTCATATGCAAAAAACCCTCACATCTCTGCTGCTGAGTTCTCACTGCAAATACTCAGGATCTCTTTACCTTCCTTTGTCCCAACAAGCTTTTCAGAATATCAAAGTCTTGAACAAATTCTCAATTACGGCAGGAAGGGAACCCGACCGTTGGTCTTACATTTGGGGTAGTATTTTTTCGGTCAAAAAGGCTTACTGCTCTTTAATTGGATACCAACCGGTTCAGCCACATTTCTCATGGATATGGAAATCTTCTTGTCAACAAAATCATAAATTCTTCTTCTGGCTCTTACTGCTTGATAGACTCAACACAAGAAATCTTCTAAAAAGGAAATGTTTTTCTCTGGCATCTTATGATTGTGTATTTCAGGGCTGCAATAGTGAAGAAACAAGTTTACATTTGTTTTGGGAATGCCCCTTTGCAAGAGCCTGCTGGGCTAAAATTTCACAGGTCAATTCGGATCAAAGCATCTTTGAAGTTTTAGTCAGTATTAAAAAAGACCTCAAGGTCCCTTTGCAATGGAAATTGATTCTTGGAACTTGGAGCATCTGGATTTGCGAAATAATGAAATTTTCAACAATCGACATGCGTCGATAGAGACCGAAGGCTATCGTAGCCCAGGAATTAAGATGGGTCCTTTATAGAATTAAGAAGAAGTATTATCAGGGCCTTAAGATTTGGATTGAAACAAATTTAGACAGGAGATAGTTGATTAGCATGTTATCCCTCTTTTCTTGAGGTGGAATATTTTTGTAAATATTCTTTTGTAACTTTCTATAATCTATAAAAGTTGAAGTGGGGTTTTTTGCCCTACTGTTTTACCCTAAAAAAAAGGTAAACAGTCAACTTGTTCCATGAACAAGAGACCGTTGTTTTCTCCCTAGTGGCAACAACACATCTACAACCGAAGAGATTTCTGTCACTTCCCTTGGAAAGGCATGAACCCACTATCGAGCATAAATACCCCCTCTTGGAGTCACTAGCAACTGCTTGGCCAAGATAGCTACTAACAACGGAGAGCATGCAAGATCACAAACAACACAGACATGATAGAATCAATAAGACAAAACCATTAATCAATCTGACATAGTAATCTCAATATCCATCGGATCCTCGCAAACACAACATGCATGATTACAAATAGATTAGATCTTGATCATGAACGAAGCTCACAAGATCTATACATGAAAGCACAAGGAGGAGATACAATCATCTAGCTACTACATGGACCCGTAGTCCAAGGTGGAACTACTCACGCTTCATACGCAGAAGAAGGCCTCCAGGATGATCTCCCCTCCGGCAGGGTGCCAGGAAGAACTTTAGATCCCCCCGATCTAGGGACGATGGTGGCGGCGGCTACAGATGGTTTCGTGGAGTTTTGATTGGGTGCCTAGGGTTTCTACATCGAGGGATTCTTATAGGTGAAGAGGCGAGGCAGGGGGCGGCCAGAGGGCCTACACCCTGCCTAGGCACGAGCCTACCCTTGCCGCGCCTAAGGGGGTGTGGTAGCCTTGGCTCGCCCCTCCATATCTCCTCTGGACTTCGTGTCGCCCACGGTAAAATATTGACTTTGGATTTTGTCCCATCCAATTCCGAGAATATTGATTTTCTGCCTTTCTGGAACCAAAAATAGAAGAAAATAGACAACTGGCACTGTGGCAACTTGTTAATAGGTTAGTTCTAAAAAATATATAAAAACACTTCAAAGTGTAGACAAAGGAAAGCAAAGTAGATAATAAACAAGCATGGAACATAAAAAATTATAGATACGTTTCCGACGTATCAAGCATCCTCAAGATTAACTCCTGCTCGTCCTCGAGTACAAGTGCAATGTTGAAAACGTTCCCCATGACAGCATAGTTCTGCTAATTCAAACGTATAAGTGCAAGCATATACAACATAGAAGACACAATGGTTCAAGTTTATTATGGGCAAAGAATATAAAGTGTGCCATCAAGTTTGTGAGGGATTTAATCACTAAGTTTTCACATAACAAAATAGTTTTTAATTGAAAGATAGCTGAAAAGAAGAATATACTTTGAATAGTATAACACACCATGCATAGGAATTTATAGTGGACACTTTGGCATAACTTTGTTTCTTGGGAGTTGGAAGCATGAGTAGGGCTTACTCATACAAGTGAAGGTTAGCAAAAGACCGGGAGCAACCAACTAAGAGAGCAATAATGGCCATAATCATGCAGAGCGACAAAACATTACTAATCAAAGCATAGAGTCGTAATACAAGTCAAGGACTAAATGATCATAGAGGCATGGTCACTTGTTCACAGTCATAACATGGTGTGAGCATGTGCCAAGTCAACCCAAACAAAGCATCATAGGAGAAAACCACAATACCATGCTTTTGTATGCTAAAACAACGCATGATTTTTTCAAGGCACACTAAGCAATCCCAATTGTTTGGAACAAGACATGCTACAACAATAATCACTAAGCATAAGGTCAAAACAACACCTAGCATGTCATGCTAAAGTCTAAGTCACAGTCAATGCAAGCTCCTCTTGCACTTCCAAGCAAGAACTTTCTACTCCTTTCCAACGCCAATTGACTTATTTGAAACGACACAGCAAGAACGGGGGTCCAAACTACTTTATTCAAGCAAACTAAACAAACTAAGCAAAGCGAACAAAAACTAAGATGCTCCAAGAACAACACAACCGTGTATAAAACAATAAAAACGAAGTGTCTAGACAGACCTGAGTTTTTTATTGATGAAGAAGGGGATGCCTTGGGCATCCCCAAGCTTTGACGCTTGTATCTCTTGGATATTTCTTGGGGTGACACCGGGTTGGCATCCCCAATCTTGATCCTTTGTCCATTCTTCATATCATTATATCATTCTCTCTCTACACCTGAAATTTTTTCCTTCATACAAAACTCCACACAATCTTCATTAGCAACATTAGTGTATTCAAAAGATAATAGACCTTTAGGCAAAGCTTTGGAACAGCAAAAAAATTCACTAAAACACAAGCTACTATAGTAACTCCTTCAAAAAGCTCAATTCCCCAAAAGAGAATTCAAAAAGGAATCAATAAGAAGCAAATGCAAATAATGGCAGAAATAGTCAAAACAGACTAGCATGTAGAAACCGATTTTTTCGAAAATCAGATGTTGCTCAAATGAAAAAATGTTGAACTAACGAAAGTAGCTAACATACTAGGGGATTTATTTGTAAATTTTAAGCTCAATATGACTTAGAGAGACTCCTCACAAATTTTTATGGTGGAAGACAGAAATCTGTTTTGGGACAGCAACTCCCCAAATCTTACTTTCCTCTCATTAGAGGTCATTCTTGGCACAAAAAGCAAACAAAAAGGATAAGGAGAGGTCATTACTAAAGTAATAACTTTGAAGACTCAAGGAAACTCTTGGGTTATCTCCCAACAAGTACTTTCTTTAACGCCTTTAAGTTAGGCACAAGAAGCAAGAAATCAAGTATTTTCAAATGAAGAATTTAGTATTTGCAAAGTCTTCAACTATGAAAGGTATCTCATCCAAATGTGTTTTGGAGGATCCCTTGTCATCTCTCTTTGGTTTACTGATTTCATCAAAAAGATTTTTAGGAGCAATCCAATCAAAATTCTTTTCAAAGGCTTCATGCATTCCAACAAGCTTAAAGGGTATGGGTATCTTAAATTCCTCTCTAGGATTAGTTTTATCAGAAGTACCCAGAACATCTACACTTGAGCCTAGCATATTGAAACGCTCAAAGTCCCTTTTGGCTTCCCTAGCAACATCATGGAATTCTTTTAGTAAAGTTTTAAGAATGAATTCTCTCTTTTCAGCATTCTTTTCTTCTTTTAGTTTTAGGAACAAAAATTGTATCATGGGGTTAAGGCTAACAAACCTAGCCTCCAACATATGAACTAAAGAAGCTGCAACAATCTCATAATTAGGAGCAAGTTCTGCTATAGATCTATCCTCAATATCCTCATGCTTGCTAACATGATTAAAGAATTCTTCAATATTATCTTTCCCAATTATGGAGCCACTACCTATTGTAAGATCTTTTAGGGCGAACTTGGGGAACAACATGGTGATCTAGAGCAAGGTGGCAACTAGAGCAGGAACTAATTTTTTTGTGTTTTTGAATAGAGAAAGCAAACCAAACTAAACTTATTTTTTGGAGTTTTTGATAAAAATAGGCAAACAAAACCAAGCAAAAGAAACTAAGCAAACTAAAAACAAAGTAAAGAGAAAGGAAGTAGAGGACTCCCCTTGTGAAGACGTCCTTAGCCTCCCCGGCAACGGCGCCAGAAATCTTTTGATGCGCGCACCCAGTGTTGTCGTGGGACGCTTCGTTGGAAACCCCAAGAGCAAGGTTTGATGCAGCACAACAGCAAGTTTCCCTCAGTAGAGACCGAGGTTATAGAACCAGAAGGAGGAAGGAAACGTCTCAAAGGTGTTGCAAGCAACGTGGAAACCTGCACAACACAAACTCAAGACTTCGCCCCAACGAATCAGTGAGGTTGTAAAGCTCATCGGATTGCTGTAACAAATGATTAACTGTATGGTGTGGAAGGTGATGATGGTTTGCAGCAAGTAAAAAAGTGACAGTGGAAGATGTATCAATGGTAAAGATTGGACCGGGGTCCATAGTTCACTAGAGGTGCTCTCCTTAGATAAACAACATGGCATGAAGGGTAAACAAATTACAGCAGGGCAATTGAAAGGAACTAAGCAAGGCATAACAATGCAATACCAGACAAAAAGATCCTATGAGATTCGATTGGCTAATACAATAATATACATAGACCGCCATACAACTGCATCTATGACTAGTAGTCCACCTTTGGGTTATCATCCGACCCCCCTCCTGTATTAAGTTGCAAGCAACAGACAACTGCTTTAAGCAAATTGTGTAAGCTAAACAATCCACATGTTCCATGAACAAGGGACCGTTGTTTCTCCCTAGTGGTGACAACACATCTACAACCGAAGAGATTTCTGTCACTTCCCTTGGAAACTAGAGGCATGAACCCACTATCGAGCATAAATACCCCCTCTTTGAGTCAATAGCAACTACTTGGCGAAGATAGCTACTAACAACGGAGAGCATGCAAGATCACTATAACATCCTAGCATTTAGGAACTAATGAAGGGTAGATTTAGGAATTTGGAATGTTGCATGCATTTACCTAAAGTGATCAAGGTTGCTTTCATACTTTGAGATTAGGTTTAGTCTTAAAGGATGATTGCTATAGACTTTGACATGATTTTTGAGGAATTATGTGTTTTAAAATGAATTTGAATTTTAAGCTTGAGTGTTTGAATTATAATTCAAATGAATTAGGAATTAAGGTTTGAATCTTGATTTAACTAGGATTTAATTATTATAACTCAAATTTTATTTAAAGAAGACAATTAAGAATATGAAAACTTATTTCATATTTTTTGTTTTATAAATAAGTTACAAAATTGTAACATATTGAAATCATCCACACACTTCACAAAAGTAAATAAATAAGAATTAGAATATTCTTTATTGATAATAATATAATCTTTATTACAAAAGAATAAAATGAAGATTACAAAGTAATAAAATGAAAATTACAGAAGTATAAAGAAGATTACATCGGAGTGTTCTATAACTAAACTTAAACTAAATCTTCAATTTAAATTTGTACCTGCAAAACAAACATAAACTAAATAGAAAAATTAAAGTTAGGGTTAGTATTGTTTTTCTCTCAGACATGTCAATGAAGTGCACTGAACAAGTTCATCATTGAGAAATTATAGAAGGGGCAAGTTTCACCAATATGAAAGAATAAATCTTCCATAATTTTTAAGCCAGAAGTCAAATGACAGCCAAGAGGGGCAAGTTTCACCAGCCAGGTAAAAGTAACTAGGTAACAATCAATTTCAAAATTCTGAACATATCCACAAGTGCACAACAAGCACATAAGCAGGACACACAACTAAATGCATGTGATGTGTTGTCAGCTTCACAGCACAGCTCCAACACACCAAAACCAGCAGCACAACCGTGGAGAGGCACTAGTGCATCTCTTCACTACACACACACAAGAACAACCAGCTTAAACAGCAGCTAAACCAAGCACAACAACCAGCAATCACATCCACCAAAACCCCAGATCTCATCACCAGGATGGTAACATAAGGAGGGGGAAGGATCGGGTGGACAACAAGATCAAGTCCAGGAGCTAGGAGGAGCAGGCTAGCTCAAGGTCAAGCTCAGGAGCTCAGCAAAACAAGATCAACATCACCACCTTACTCCACAATCATTATATTTTGTGGTGAGCATCATAAAACCCTCATATGATCTAATCATATTATCTAGATAGAAGCATGTGTTGTTTTATGAACAAACTCTCAGAAAGCACCCAAGTGGGGTGAATCCATCATAGAGATTTTAAACTCTAAAATCAAACAACAAAGTACAAGGATCCATCCAGAGCTCAGAACAAGATCATTGCTCTGGTTATCAAAGCTATATATTACAATTCAAGCATAAATATAGCTAAGATCTAATTTCTAGGCACATCCCTAGAGTAAGGGTAGCACCTTAGAAACTAATATTTTGGATCCAGATAATGATCAAGCTTACTATCATTTTTCTCCAAGCTTTGATTCAAAAACAATAGCTGGTACCACTACCAGGACTATCTATATGAATCAAGTAGATAAGGCCTAAAACCCATAAGCCTCAAACCAACATCATTGATCTTAGGGATTTCAGAAAAGAACATTTCCATTTATCTTCTAAAGCTAAGCTTGTCTTAAGCTTAAACCAACCCAATCAATGGATTAGAATCAATCTTGTGTGCCATACCAAAATGGTGTCACAAGAACAATTCTATATGAATCAGGATAAACATCCAATCATCACAGGTTCAACAAATCAATCTACTAACCATTTTCCTGTCAGGAATCATAATTGAAACATTCCAATGTTTATCTGTTCTGTTTGAGATCATTGTGATCTCAAACCACATATTAATTTATAAGCCAACAACACTAAGACAGTGATTTCATCACACCATAATCATGATCATAAACCAAGAAATGGCAGTGGAAAGTTATCAAGCCACTGACTTTACCAAACATGGATCCCAAAGCAACTATACCATCTGAATAATATGCAATCCAAGCACAAAATCATCTAATAAGCCACCAGAACCATTATAGTCCAATTCAAGCAATAAGCCTCGGGCCAATAACCATTTAGCATGCTTACAGACAATCCAGACATGATCTAATTCATCCAGTATAGGATCAATCATAGGATAAGAACCCTAAATGAAATAAACCATCCTAATCAGGACAAGACAGTCACCAGAGAGGTCATTGCCAACATCCAGTATGGGATGAGCAAGCACAGAGAGCACAAGGGGAGAGGAGAAGAACTCACCAAAGGTCCTCGCTGGAGACTAGAAGAGGAAGCAGAGGGGCCGACAACCATGACGGCACGGGGAGCACCCCAGGAGGGGCGCTGCAACCCATACGAAGCCACGACAACGACCATGAACACCCATAGAGGCGAGGAGCATCACCACGATGCACGACGGCCGCGGCAGCACCAGAATCCACGCCAACCCCAAACCCTAGGGTTCGGGATGGCATCGATCCGTCGCAGGAGAGACCCATACCCAAATCCAGTTGGATAAAAAGGACGGGCATCATCGACAACTTCCTGTTGCACCACGACGGTGACCAGAAAGGCCCACGGTGGCAGGAATCGCCGGCGGTGACATCACCGACCAAGGGGTCGAGGTCAGAGGAGGAGAGGATGAGCTCGAGGGAGTAGGCTGAGTTGGGCCAGACCCTTCGGGGTGGTTATTTTTGACTATGTCTAATGGGACACTAGGGCCCAATAAGATTAAGCCAGCCCAGAAATCTTTTAAGGCCTGTTTTAATAAATAGGAAAAGACCAAAATACCCCTAAACTTAATTAAATTCTAGAAAATAAAATAAAAGTCCAAAAAATATAAATAAAATATTTTTGGATTCAAAATAATCCACACTATCCAAATAAATTAAGATGTAAAAATTTAGACATTTAAATTTTATTAAGAATTTTGTAAATTAAATATTCCTTATGGAATTTTACAAAATTATTGAAAGATGATAAAAATAAATAAAAATCACTTTCATGATATATTAATATTGTAGTATTTTTGAAAAATACTAAATAAATATTTAATAACAATTTTAATGTTTATTTGATAATTCCTAAAAGAATTATTAAATCAATAAAAGTCAAATAAAAGGAAAAATAAAATAAAATAATTCCATATGTGTTATAAATATTAAAAAGTAATATTTATAAATCCTTTATTAATAAAATGAACTTTTTATAATAATGGGGTAAATGGATATCAAGTTAAATGATGCATTACATTATTGCATAATCATTTTGCTTCTTTAAATATTGTCCTTACCGGGCAATAATGATGTTTTTGTAGACATAGAAGCTCAAGGTCCAGTGCAAGCATCGGACTTCACTACCTTGTCATCACAAGGCAAGTTCGTCACTTGCTCATGTCCTTTAAAGAGTCTTTATCAAAGTATTTCCAAATTGTGTGTTATCATATATGCTATAAAAGAAAGAAAATATTATTTTGACAAGTAAAGATATCATAGATATCATCCTAACTGGTGATATAATGGAGCAGTAGAACTTAGGGTTCTATTTGCAACAATGATGATCAAGTAGGAACTTAATAACCCCTGACATTAGTGATTCTAGCGCCGTATATTACACGTTAGCCATGAGATTTTGAATGGGACAGAGAAGTCAGCTGTATCTTCTTCCTCTCGCATGAAGCCGGATGTGTAGGTCGTGTTTGTTATCCTCGTAGCGTGCATATTAATTGGTAATTCGTAGAGGATATGCAGCATATGGGTGGGAACCCTCATCGTCCTACGATAGTTCTGGCATCTAACGGTTTGTACAAAGCATTGTCGTAATTTATTGTGTAGGCATGGTGTACACCAAGGAGGCATGCGAGGTCACGAAGGGGGCAGTGATTGGCTTGGACCAACTACTGGGCCCCATGTCATGGAATTGTGGACGGAAAAGTACGCCCGTTGTTCAACAAGGAGATGATCTCTCATGGGTAAAGTAACGCACCTCTATAGAGTGTAAGAATTGTAACTTGTTACTCCCTGTTCCGGGAAGGAGCTACGAACGCGGCAGGAAAGGAACTCCATGAAAGTTCTGGTCAACCTGTGAAGGCTGATTGTCATAGATTTTCATAATAAAATCAATCTTTGAAGAAAGATTTACTTGCATAGTGCCAAGGGTTTATAATCCGAGGTGGTAGTTAGAGAATCAAACTTCCCACCTTGCATATAATGAACTTGTTGGGTAACGCTGTTACTCATTCTTTCCTTTGATCCCTTGCTTAGACTCTGAGGATTCCGAAGACGTGCCAATGTCTGCAGACGAATGCCAAGAAGATGTGTTCTACGAGGAACCTAATCTGTTCGGAGGTGTTGAAGGAGTGGATTACGAGATCTGCTACGGTGTCGATGATAACGAATCCAACTAAGTATCCCTAGTTAGTAGAAACCAACGGAGCCGAGCAACATGAACTCTATAGAATAAGTTGTTGAGCTCAACTCCTAGTTGGAGTTGTTACCTTTATATTACGCTGAGACACTTTATATTTTGGTTTGTAAGTTTAATCTTTTGGAAGCCTTGAACTTCCGGTGTTGTAATAATAATAATGTGTGTACTTTTGTAATATGGACCCACAATGTTTCTGTTGTACCACTCTGAGGGATGTGAAATTTACGGAATGGTGTTCTGTGGATGTCATGTCAACGACTATAGTGAACTACACATGCAGTGGTATGCTGGGTCACCGCAGTTGGTATTAGAGCAAATTGCTTTGACCTTAGGTTGGAAATCTAGTAAAGGGTATTACATGTAGGAAAAATTAGCAAAGATAAAGAATTCTCTAAAAGTAATATAATGGGTATTCAAATGAGAATATTCCGTTATATATTTTAGTGCGATAATTCTTTGTTATGATGCAATATATTATTTGGATACTAATCAAAATTATTTTTCTGATATACAGAGATATGGCACCAAAGTTTCCAAAACAGACTTTGGTAAGGAAAGAGGAGACTCTTGATGATTATCAAGGATCATTCACAGACCAACTTCGTCAACTTTTAAAGCTCTTTAGTTGTCCAACTAGAATTCTTTGTTATGATGCAATATATTATTTGGATACTAATCAAAATTATTTTTCTGATATACAGAGATATGGCACCAAAGTTTCCAAAATAGACTTTGGTAAGGAAAGAGAAGACTCTTGATGATTATCAAGGATCATTCACAGACCAATTTCGTCAAATTTTAAAGCTCTTTAGTTGTACAACCATCTAGCTACTACATGGACCTATAGTCCAAGGTGGAACTACTCACGCTTCATACCGGAGAAGAAGGCCTCCGGGATGATCTCCCCTCCGACAGGGTGCCGGGAAGAACTTCAGATCCCCCGATCTAGGGAAGATGGCGGCGACTACAGACGGTTCGTGGAGTTTTGATCGGGTGCCTAGGGTTTCTACATCGGGGGCTTCTTATATGAGAAGAGGCAGGCGGGGGCGGAGGGCCACACCCCCTGAGGCCCCCAGCCGCGCCTAGGGGGTGTGGCAGCCCTGGCTCGCCCCTCCGTCTCTCCTCTGGACTTCATGTCGCCCACGGTAAAATATTGACTTTTGCTTTTGTCCCATCCAATTCCGAGAATATTGATTTTCTGCCTTTCTGGACCAAAAACAGAAGAAAACATGCAATTGGCACTATGGCAACTTGTAAATAGGTTAGTTCCAGAAAAGATATAAAAACACCTCAAAGTGTAGACAAAGCAAAGCAAAGTAGATACTAAACAAGCATGGAACATAAAAAATTATATATACGTTTCCGACGTATCAGTGTGATGCAACACAGCAACAAGTCCTCCCTTAGTAAGAAACCGAGGTTATCGAACCAGTAGGAGGAAGGAAATGTCACACAAGTTTTGCAAGCAACGTGGAAACCTGCACAACACAAACTCAAGACTTTGCCCCAACGAACAGTGAGGTTGTCAATCTCACCGGTTGTTGTAACAAAGGATTAACTATATGCGGTGGAAGATGATGAATGGTTTGGAGCAAGTAAACAGTGGAAGATGTATCAATGTTAAAGATTGGACCGGGGTCCATAGTTCACTAGAGGTGCTCTCCTTAGATAAACAACATGGCATGAAGGGTAAATAAATTACAGCAGGGCAATTGACAGGAACTGAGCAAGGCATAACAATGCAATACTAGACAAAAAGATCCTATGAGATCCGGTTGGGCAATACAACAATATACATAGACTACCATCCAACTGCATCTATGACCAGAAGTCCACCTTCAGGTTATCATCCGAACCCCCTCTAGTATTAAGTTGCAAGAAACATGCAACTGATTTAAGCAAAGTGTGTAAGGTAAACAATCCACTTGCTACATGAACAAGAGACCGTTGTTTTCTCCCTAGTAGCAACAACACATCTACAACCAAAGAGATTTCTGTCACTTCCCTTGGAAACTAGAGGCATGAACCCACTATCGAGCATAAATACCCCCTCTTGAGTCACTAGCAACTACTTGGCCAAGATAGCTACTAACAACGGAGAGCATGCAAGATCACAAACAACACATACATATAGTATCAATAAGACAAAACCATTAATCAATCTGTCATAGTAATCTCAATATCCATCGGATCCCCGCAAACACAACATGCATGATTACAAATAGATTAGATCTTGATCATGAACAGAGCTCACAAGATCTATACATGAAAACACAAGGAGGAGATACAACCATCTAGCTACTACATGGACCCATAGTCCAAGATGGAACTACTCACGCTTCATACCGGAGAAGAAGGCCTCCGGGATGATCTCCCCTCCGGCAGGGTGCCGGGAAGAACTTCAGACCCCCCGATCTAGGGATGATGGTGGCGATGGCTATAGACGGTTTCGTGGAGTTTTGATCGGGTTCCTAGGGTTTCTGCATCGGGGGCTTCTTATAGGCGAAGAGGCAAGGAAGGGGGCTACAACGGGGCCCACACCCTGCCTAGGCGCGGGCCCACCCTGGCCATGCCTAGGAGGGGTGTGGCAGCCCTGGCTCGCCCCTTCGTCTCTCCTCTGGACTTCGTGTCGCCCACGGTAAAATAATGACTTTGGCTTTTGTCCCGTCCAATTCTGAGAATATTGATTTTCTGCCTTTCTGGAACTAAAAACATAAGAAAACAGGCAACTGGCACTGTGGCAACTTGTTAATAGTTTAGTTCCAGAAAAGATATAAAAAACACCTCAAAGTGTAGACAAAGCAAAGCAAAGTAGATACTAAACAAGCATGAAAACATCAAAAATTATAGATACATTTCTGACATATCAAGCATCCCCAAGCTTAACTCCTTCTCATCCTCGAGTAGGTAAGTGATAAAAAGAATAATTTTTGAGGTGACATGCACCATCAAAACTAAGATCAAACCATTTGCAAGAATCGAAAGCTGGGATCAAAGAACTCCAAACATGTGCATGAAAGATGGAGTTCTAACAATAAGACAAAGTAACTATGCATGCAACATGAAAGGCTACAAACAAAGATCATGAATAACATGCATTGAAAAATGTTTGTTTGTTTTACATACAGAAAACATGGCATAGTAGCAATCAACTTGTCCCTCATAGAGTAGCAAATAGATGCATAGGACACCTTCAAAGTTCATAAGAGTGACTAGATACAAGTAGCACAAGAACAAGTAATATCACAATATGCATCAATCAATAATTTTTGGGACACTGAACATAGAACTAAGAATGACAACTATGCTCTCTTAATTGTGCCTAAAGGTAGAAGGTGGAGACTCAACATAATAGTGGAAGAAAGGCCCTTCATAAAGGGAAGTAGGGATTTCAAGTTTCAAAAAGAGCTTCCAAAAATTATGGTACTTGTTAGCTTTCAGCCCTCATTGCCCCTATCATAAGCATCTTGAAGTGATTAAGGTTAAAGTGAACAAACTATGAAGCATATGCTTGACAAAGTATAAGTTGGCAATCTCATGTCCCTTGAATACGAGGGTCACACCTCATGCTACCCAACTTCAGTAACCTGTAAGTTCTTGTCATAGTAAGTACATGTGTATCATAGAGAACCGCCAATGGGTACCCCTTGCACATGGTACATGAGCTATCCCATAACCAAAATGACAAGGCAAGCAGCCAATGAGCATCTCAGCGATCTTTTTATTTACTATGTGCATAGCTTTTTATTGAGGATGCTTCATAGATAGCTCATTATGGTTATGCTGTGATGACCCACAAGTATAGGGGGTCTATCATAGTACTTTTGATAAATAGGAGTGTCGATCCCAACGAGGAGCAGAAGGTGTTGATTAGTGGTATGGAGCAGGAACTCTCTGCAAATACTTAGCAAACGGATTTTTAGTGGTTTTCTGACAAGGCAACAAAACAAAGAGCAAGTACCAAAGACAACGAACAAGCGCAGCAAGTGGCCCAATCCTTTCTTAGCAAAGGACAAGCTAGTGGAAATACTTATAAGGACCAAACGTTCTCGAGGACACATGGGAATTCTGTCAAGTGCTTTCGTTTCAAATAGCTGAGTACTCTTCTTTGGTATTTGTAAGTGTTGTGTGGGTGAACCTGTGCTAACATACCGACCTTACTTGGACTAATACATACTTATGATTAAAACCCCTGCAAGCATCCGCAACTACATGAAAGTAATTAAGATATAAACCTAACCACAGCCTTAAACTCTGAGATCCTACGCTCCCTTGTGCAAAGGTGTCCTAACGGATCCCTGCAAACACAACATGCATGATTACAAATAGATTAGATCTTGATCATGAACGGAGCTCACAAGATCTATACATGAAAGCACAAGGAGGAGATACAACCATCTAGTTACTACATGGACGCATAGTCCAAGGTGGAACTACTCACACATCATACCAGAGAGAAGGCCTCCGGGATGATCACCCCTCCGGCAGGGTGCCGGGAAGAACTTCAGATACCCCCGATCTAGGGACGATGGCGGCGGCTACAGACGGTTTCGTGGAGATTTTATTGGCTGCTTAGGGTTTCTGTATCGGGGGTTTTTATAGGCAAAGGGGGAGGCCGAGGAGGCGGCCAGAGGGTCCACACCCCTCCCAGGCGCGGTCCCACCCCTGGCCGCGCCTAGGGGGGTTTGGCTACCCTGGCACGCCTCTTCGTCTCCCCTCTGGACTTCTTGTTCCCCACGGAAAGTTATTGACTTTGGTGTTTGTCCCGTCCAATTCCGAGAATATTTCCTTACTAGCTTTTCTGAAACCAAAAACAGCAGAAAACATGCAACTAGCACTGTGGAAACTTGCTAATAGGTTAGTACCGGAAAACATGTAAAAAACACCTCAAAGTTTAGACAAAGCAAAGCAAAGTAGATACTAAACAAGCATGAAGCATCAAAAATTATAGATACGTTTCCGACGTATCACTAAGCTTTGGAACAGCAAAACTTTTCACTAAAAACACAAACTACTATAGTAACTCCTTCAAAAATCTCAATTCCCCAAAAGAGAACTAAAAAATGAATCAATAAGAAGCAAATGCAAATAGTGGCAGAAATCTGTCAAAACAGAATAGCAGGTAGAAACCGATTTTTTCGAAAATCTTATGTTGCTCAAATCAAAAAGTGTTGAACTAACGAAAGTTAGCTCACATACTGGGGGATTTATTCTTAAATGTTCAGCTCAATCTGACTTACAAAGACTCCTCACGAATTTTTATGGTGGAGGACAAAAATCTGTTTCGGGACAGCAACTCCCCAAATCTTACTTCCCTTTCATTAGAGGTCATTCTTGGCACATAAAGCAAACAAAAAGGATAAGGAGAGGTAATTACTGAAGTAATAACTTCCAAGACTCAAGGAAACTCTTGGGTTATCTTCCAACAAGTACTTTTTTTAACGCCTTTAAGTTAGGCACAATAGTTTGAGAAGATGCTCACATAAGAAATTTGAATCGAAGTGAAAGAGAGCATCAAGAAGCAAATTCAAAACACATTTAAGTCTAACGCACTTCCTATGCATAGGAATCTTGTAAGAAAATAAATCAAAGAAGCACAAAGCAACAAGCATAGGAAAGCAAAACAAGTGCAACTTCGAGATTTTCAACGTAAAGAGGGGAAACTTAATATTGGTGAGATACATAAGACCATGTTTCTCTCTTTCATAATAACTTTAATTAGCATCATGAATAAACTCAACAATATAACTATCACATAAAGCATGCTTTTCATGATCTACAAACACATGATTTTATCAAGCTCAAAAATAGTGGGATTAAAACCTTCGAACCCACTTTTAGCAATTTTATAACAAGAAGACTGATCATTCAATATATGACCATCATCTAGAGCTTTATCATAAACATTTTCTAAGAAAACTACTTAGTACCATGCATTTCGAAGTTAGGCACAAATATAGGATTATCATAGATAACATGAGCATAACTATTATCACAAGTTTTACCCATAGCAGATATTTCAAAAGGATCCACAGGAACATAACATTCATCCTCCTTTGGTAATGGGGGACAATTAAATAATGTAAGAGGTAAAGAGTTACTCTCATTAGAAGTTAGACATGGGTAGATCCATTCTTCCTCCTCTTGACCATCACTCTCCTCCTCTTTTTCATCTAATGAGCTTTTAGTTTTAGCAATTTCTTCTTCCATAGGCTCCTGCAAGGCATTAGTCCTTTTCATTTGAGGAAAGCACCTATTAAAATATTCAAGAATATAGCCATTTTCTTCCTTGTAATTATCAAAGAAAAATTTAAGTATCTCAGAAACCTCATATTCATAAGGTGCATCGTCAGTATTTTCAAGCAAACTGGCAAGTTCAAATGCACCCTTGAAAGCAATAAATTCTTCAATTTGTTCCACACCATAAAAGTCATAATTTCCTTTAACATAAGAAGATATGGTAACATTATCATTATACTCACATTGAAAAGGAAGGTGTTTATACCTCCTACAGCAACAAGATTTATCAAAGCAATAAGTAACATTATAAGTAGAGCACATGTCTCTAGCAATAGTATTCAACTTATCAATTTGTTCCCATAAGTGTTTCCCTTTTTGTGACAAACGGTGTTCCTTATAATAATACTTTTGTTATTTCGTGAACCCACCTTGCCAATAAGAACTAGTTTCAAAGAAACCATCCATTGATAGAAAGCATGACCAAGCAAGGCAACAACATACCAGCAACTAGAGTAGGAACTAATTTTTGTGTGTTTTTGAATAGAGAAACAAAACCAAACTAATTTTTTTTTGGAGTTTTTGATAAAAAGAGGCAAACAAAACCAAACAAAATAAACTAAGCAAACAAAAACAAAGTAAAGAGAAAGGTTGAGGAGGACTCCCCTTGTGAAGACGTCCTTAGCCTCCCCGGCAAAGGCGCCATAAAACTTGTTGATGCGCCTAGTTGATGTAGGTGCGCTTCTGGAACCAAAAACATAAGAAAACAGGCAACTGGAACTGTGGCAACTTGTTTATAGGTTAGTTCCAGAAAAGATATAAAAAACACCTCAAAGTGTAGACAAAGCAAAGCAAAGTAGATACTAAACAAGCATGGGACATAAAAAATTATAGATACATTTCCGACGTATCAATACTTTCACGAGCAAAACATTTCAGTGACCATCCGTTTGTGAGAGATCGCAACGAGAACTCACTTACGAAGAGGTGGGCATTCATATTCGAACAATACATGAAGTTTTGTGCCTCCTATGACCATGTTAAGTCAAGGACCGTGAGCGGCATTGGAGTTGGAGACATGGTATGTTCCTATACATATCATATCTATATGTTCTTATTCATATGAGTTTTGCATTCAAACATGAACTTAAACTTGTTGGTTTAGGTGTGGCAACCATTGGAGCACTTCAAGACTTGACACAAGAAGAAAGATTTCACGTTGGGCCATTGTTGGACGAAGCTCAAATATTGTGATAAGTGGAAAGATCTCTAAGCGGGAAGTGCAAAGGGAGGAGGCGCCAGAATCATCATCGACAAGAAAGGGACAGCAACCAAGACGCCAAGAGGGAGGAACAGCTCCAAGATAGAGCTCAAGCGTGAAGCTTCGTCGGTCTCCATCCAGGAGATGTTGAAAGAGTTGATCGCCGACAAGGAGGTGTCTCCCTCTACGCAGCCATGCCTCCCTCCCGGAAGCGTTTAGCGGCGACATTGCGCGAGGAGAGAAAAGAAAGATCTCGCCGTGATGGTTTACGCACTGCAGAGTCAAAAGATATGATCATGAAGGTTGTGCCCGTAGGCGAGGGGTCCTCCGGGTAGGTCTTGTACTTCTTCTCCATAATCGTATTCTCCAGCATTCTTCTTCTCCTTCATCATCATCATCATCTTCTTCTTCTTCTCCTTGTTCAGAGCCGGTGGTTCACTCGCAGACATGTTCGCCTCAGTTCCCCGGATCTGCGAGGTAAGCACTGTACACTACGGTTTTTACGACTAGGAATCGGGATTTCCTGATCTTTTCCGCACTGCCCAGTCTTGCATAAAGCTCGGTGCTATAAGTTAAGATATTGTTTTCCCCATTCCCTGATAGGGCTAAAACCACGTTTTCTTTGTCCCGGGAAAAGAAGCCACAACTCAACACTCAGGTGGATGCTTGGCTTAATGCACAGATAAGCAGCCACAAGAATAAAATGCAAACTCAAGAACTGAAATTAGAATGACTCAAATCAGCTGTGAAGACCCTTACTAAGGAGCGCGACCAGCTGAAAAGGGACAATGCTTTCTGGAGGAAACTGCATAAGAAGATCCAAGCCTCGACCCGATGGAATACAGCCATCATCGAGGGGATCTCGAAGGATAATGTGAGGCTAAAAAATGCTATTGTTGATCTCCGTGTCAATAATATGAACCTGCTTCGAAAGATCAAGGAATCGCTCAATGAGCACGTCAAGATCAGGCAGGACATGCTCGTACGTCGCCTACTACTTGAAGATAAGGAAGAGGAAACGAGCAGCTCCTCGCCAGGCTTTCCTCGCTGCTGATTTGCTGAACTTAACTACTACATGTTCCTATTTTGCGACTGTAAACTGAACTATCCAAACTATATGAGTTGCAACGGGTGACACCTTTTGCGTAGTCCGAAACCTATCCACTTTCCCGTTGTTTCTATCTATTTATTTAGCTTTAACGATGCTCAAGAAAGTTTTAGGGTTAAAGTCTGAGAACTCTGCTTCGGACGACCAAATATTACTAGTGCCATCCCGCGAATCGAACGTACAGGGCATGGACTACGTGCCCCTATTACATCATATTCAATCTAGTTCGTCATTCTATCGCAATAATGGTTCAAACGATGACCTAAAACAAGTGCTGCATGAAACTGAACGAAACATGTGCAGGGTTTTCAGGTTCTAACTAAAACTACACGAAATCTAGAGGTTGTCGACAACAGGCTGACGGCAACAGTAACCTGACGAAACTAAACATTAGAAGATGCATAAGATTTATTTAATAGTATATCATATAATCCAAAATTAACTAAAGGTTCACCTTATAAAAAATGTCTTATCATGTTCCTAATGCTCAAACCAACTGCAGTGTATGCACTATATAAATTAATAGTGCATTCAAGCAAATGAATCTTCAAAACAACAAGAATACACCAATAGTCTACATCTACTATCATTATAAGATTAAGTAGATGAACCATCATAATATTTGGAATACAGATTCATGCTAAGTTTAGTAAGTATCTACATCAGATCAAACAAAGTAACAGACTCACCATAATAAAAGCTACATCTGCTTGCAGATGAGCATCTGCTAATTCTTAACCATGGAGTGTAGATAAAGTAAGTGGAATATCCTACATACTTTTAAAGCCAACTAGGTGGGATCATGTTGGCCAAGTGTTTACTCACACAACCAATAGTTGATGATGGTATTTCTAGCCAATCCAGAGAGGTCTATAGCTGATGCAATGTTGGTATGGGCCCACATCTATCACAAAGTGTCTCGTAATATCTTGGCATAGCAAAATTATACTTAGATCTATCAAGTAGGTAGGATCATGTTGTCCAAGTGATCCTGACATCTTCCCTATTCGCTTGGAAGGGTTGACGGCACAGGACCTGCTCCTGTGTTAGAAATAATGAGCTAAATCATTAGACCCATGTGTAATTTCATATTTTCCCTAAATCTCAAAGCCCATGTATGTGGAAGCCCATATGTGATTTGACCCAAGTTGGTGGCAGCTCACATGGCTCAGTGAGTTGATCGGAGGGTCTGATTCTACATAATTTTAGATAAGGCATTTGGTACTGAATCTGCTCCAGTGTGTATGTGAAATGAACAAGTCAAGCTCTGATGTGGTGACATAATAGTGTGATGTGCTAGTGTACAAAGTGGTTGTATTATTGTGTTCGAAACAATGAACTAAATGTGCGAATTCTTTGGCTTTTTTGTCATATATTAATTTGATCGTACTGAAGCATACAACTTCGAGTGATCAGTATAAGCTGGTGCTTGCCTGATCTATCTAAAGCTAGGCAAGTCAAAAGCCACCGTGTCTCTATCACCTACAGATTAAATGGCATGATTACATGGTTTGGAGTACTCCCTTCGACCCATATTAGTTGACTTGGATTTGTCAAAAATTGGATAAATCTATACTAAATAGTGTCTATATTCATCCAAATCTAGACAAATTTGAGTCAACTAATATGAGTCGGAGGGAGTACATCAAATCGATTGGACAGATTCAAAGCCACCCAAACATCTCGAAATATAACCTTTGCTAAAAAGATGATCCTGCGCTGTAAGACTTGATATGACAGGATTTTATGCTAATTAGTCAAACTCCCTTCAATACTTTTCATGTTTTGAATCCTGCACTGCCAAAGTTTTTTGCTAGCCAGGTCATATCAAGTCTTACAATATCGATTAATTTTCTCCCTTTCCATCTTCATTCTTTTGGATGCAGCGTAGGTACAGACTGGTCAGGTGGACCATCGACCTTCAGTACAATGTATTTTCACTACTGAGCCTATGGAAATGATTTTTCAAACCCACTTAGGACAAAAAACTTCCCATAATCTTGTTTCAAAAATAACTTCCCTTAATTAGCCTTTGGTGGTGAGCAGAGCCGCCAAAGCCCAGTATATTTTACTAACTACATCGAATTTTCACTAAGGAGCTAACGAAAAGATTGGACATTCGACCCAAGTCCGGCACAAAACATTGCAAATTTAGTGAGGAGCTCATTAGAAAATAGTACATTCGACCCAACTCTAGCCCAAAATCTCGCGAATTTGTCCTTCTTGGGTCAGGTCGGACGTGGGCCGCCAACTCTCAACACAATGTTACTTTTTTAAGCATGAAGCACACCGAAGAAGTTTCACTAAGGAGCCCACAATAATAAGCCTATTTGTTTACAAGATTGGACCCAAATTATTTTTATATCGCCCTAAGTCTTCTTAATTTAGCATTTTCCGTGTCATTCTGATTAAGTATAGTGCAAGCTTTGCCTACCCAAGTTTTATTTATGTTGACCATGTAGCATTTTTAATGATAATCGTCATCACTGTCTTTTCATTTTAAGTGATATCAACATTTCTAATCCTAATATTTTATGAGTATTAGCATAGTTGGTTCTAGCGTAGTGGAAGCGCACACAGTTGCCATTTGTTGAAGTCTTGAGTTCAATTCGAAACCTAGGGTTATCAATATTTATAATCTATGTCATACTTGTACATTCGTTCCATTATAAACACGTTTCTTGCATAGAGAAAACTGGCATTTGGGACCCAACAACGTTACCAATCTCAAACCTAGAGGTGCCAACAACGTTACCAATCTCAAACTGGCATTTGAGGCATCGAGTAATGTTGCAAAGTTTGAAACATAGAGGTGCGAGCGAGAAAAAAATTCCAACATGCACACGTTTCTTCTAATAAGAGACTGACGTAGGGGACCCACTAGCCTGTATAAATGGCTGGTGCATCGAGCAACGTTGCCAAGTTCGATACAAGGAGGAAAGAGCATAAAAAAAGTCCAGCATGCACACATTTATTCTAATGAGAGGCTGACACAGGGACCCACTAGTCCCTGTATAAATGGCTGGTGCATCGAGCAACGTTGCCAAGTTCGATACAAGGAGGAAAGAGCGTGAAAAAAGTCCAGCATGCACACATTTGTTCTAATGAGAGGCTGACACAAGGACCCACTAGTCTGTATAAACCGCTGATGCATCGAGCAACATTGCCAAGTTCGAAACACGGAAGCGCGAGCGAGAAAAAAAGTCCAACATGCACACGTTTCTTCTAATGATATGCCGACATGTGGGATTCAGCAGCCTGTATAAATGGCTGATGCATCGAGCAACATTTCCAAGTTCGAAACATGGAGGCACGAGCAAGAAAAAAAGTCTAACATATGCGCACGTTACTTCTAATGAGATGCTGACATGTAGGACCCAGCAGCCTGTATAAACGTCTGATCATGCATCGAGTAACGTTGCCATGTTTCAAACACGGAGTTGCGAGTGAGAAAAAAGTTCCACATGTTCTTCTAATAAAATGCTGATATATGGGACCCAGGTGCATGACCAAACGGCAGATTCGTCGAGCTAGGAACATGGTAGCGCTAGAGATGAAAAAATTAAATCATATACACATGATTTTTCTAATATAAGGCTGGCATATGAGACCCACCAGCCTGAATAAACGGCTGATGCAACGAGCAACAATATCAAGTTAACACGAAGGCACGACCGAGGGAAAAAATTCCATCATACACACATTTCTTCTAATGAAAGTATAACACGTGGGGACCAGCTGCACGATTATGCATCTGGCAGCGTTATCAAGTTCGAAACTGGGTAGCGTGGCTGAGTTTAAAAAATCCATCATACACATGTTTCTTCTAATGAGAGGATGATATGTGGGTCCAGATGGATGATTAAATGACAACACAATCAAGTTCGGAACAAGATAGCAGGAGCGAAGGAAAAAATTCATCATACACATAATTTTTCTAATGAGAGGCTGGCATGTGAGACCCTGCATCGTGATTAACGACAGATAGTTCGAGCAACGTTATCGAGTTTAAATCAGGAAGGCACGAGCCAAGAATTTTTTATCATGCACACGTTTCTTCTGATGAGAGGATGAAATGTGGGGCCCAACTGCGTGATTAAACTATAGATGCATCTAGCAGCGCTATCAAGTTCGGAACATGGTAGCATGAGCGAAGAAAAAAATTCCATTATACACACGATTCTTGTAATGAGAGACTGGCATGTGTGTAACACCCTCAGAATCGGCCCTATGCAAGTTTCAGCGCCTCCCGCCAAACCCGCATAGAAACGATTCAAGGATGTCCACCAGGCACTTGCGTGCGGGTGGAAAACGAAGTAATAACATTACACAACAGTCCTCGATGGGACCCACAGAACAGATATATATATATACAACACGACTCCATGAGTCAAGAATACAGATATACAGAACAAAGATCCAAATCACCTTGAAAACGATAGAGTGTCCAGCTACGGACAAGATGCAAATGGGGCTAAGAGCCCTGAAGAATAACCAATGGCGTCCATAACCCTACCCAGGCCAAGCCGGAAGGGTAACCCTGCTAACGACGCCGATCTCAAAACCTGCTTAAACAAAAGGGGTGCCGGCAAAGGGCAAAGGAAAAAGAGAGCGGTCAATCTTGAGGCCGATTGCAGGCGAGACTAGAATTCGGTCCTCGCCTACATAGGTATGGTGGACTGGCGGCAAAGCGCATACACTAAACAACCTATAGAGACTCGATATAACTGTCGGCTACCAGAGAGGGATAAGAAAAACCTATTCGGAACCAACCTGATGCTACCATCAAACAAACCCATCCTGGTATTTCCCCCTCGAGACCAAACGAGGAAGTCAACCGAGGAACTCATACAGTTGGCAGTTTTATTCATTCGTTTATCGTTGCAGCAATTACTAGTCAAGTATAGATAATCATCCTGATATAATAAGCATTGGGCAATTTTAGTTAACCAATTCCGTTGTAGTTGCAACACTTACTAGTCAGATACAATTAGCATGAGAGATCCCCAAACCCAGCAGTTGTTGGTACTTTTATTTAGCCATTCCGTTGTAGTGAAGCTGATTACTAGTCGTATCGGGTACAAGTCAAATTATAACAGTAAACTTTAGTTATAGTTGTCTATGATCAAGCACTGTGCTCCAAGTCGTCCATAACCCATGGACACGGCTTCGAAAAGATTTAACCTGCAGGGGTGCACCAAAGTATCCACACGAACTTCGACCCTTTTTGCCAGATCAATTAACATACACCCATCGGTATGTCGGCGGGGCCTAAGTCATGACGTTTCCCAGACCCAAAGCAAGCACGGGGGGCCACCCCACTAAGTCTACCCGCAACGAAGTCGGCCGGTCTCCGAGACGGACTCAGGGTTTGGGTGGACGGCTGTAAACGACTGGGAACCGAAGATGGGGCTTGTTGATACAATAAAACGTGTCGATCCTAAGCGATCTGGTGCTCCTCGCAATCGTAAATAAATAAGCGATAGCATGGCATAAGTACGAATAGTAAATAAAACCTCAAACTAGTTGTGGTCCCCGACAATGCTTTGAAATCAGGTACTAAATCGATGGGGTGCCCATACATCCCACATGTGGTTAGCGCGCTCGATCTCGGAACAGGTGTCAAGAACTCGGGGTCCTACGGGACACCAGTGAGCGGTCGGAAACCAAATATTATCTATCACCCACCGGTGCCTCTGCATTTACCTACTTCAATTTTAGTTGTTAAACAGTAATTAAAGTATTGATCATCTCCAACAATAAACACACGGCAATACTCCAACAACTGTGGTACTTGGCGTCACGCAACAGCACTTGAGCAAGCGACTACGACGCGCGGGTCCAACTATCTACCAAACAACGGTAATAGGAGGTGTCCAAGGCAATATAAGGCTGCAAGGGATAACACGGGTACGAAAACTAGAGCATCGCAACACAGATAGCAATAGATCAACAGGAGGGAATAAATACTATAAAAGTAAGATAGGTAGAAAAGGGGGAGGTGCTCGCCTGAAAACATTGCCGAAGGTTCAACCGAAGATCGGGTCGACACTCGCATCAACTCAACGGCCTTATCCGCGAAGAACCAAAACACTAGAAGAAACACCGGATGCACTATTTAATACTATGACAGAAGATCGGGCATGATGCATGTTTGATGCATGGCCTGGCAAAGACGCGATGCAATTAGGCAAGATTAAGCAGAACCGGGGTCCCGGCATTTAATTAGGTGGTCTATGTTGTTTAGATACCCGCAATTTAAATGTTGTCTTAACATGGCAAAATATAGTACCGGTTCGATGCACAAATTTAAATGGAGTCCGGAATAAGACAAAGATATCCCGCATATAGACTCCATAATTAATTATAAGGTGAATTGGCAAAAGCCCCCAAACCCACACAAATATGCATGCGAGTATGACAATTTAATATGCAACAATTTATATAGATGGCATTTATAAAATAGGGGCTCGGATCGGGGTCACACATTAGGGTTCGGCGAACTTGGGCTCCGAGGGGTTCGGGGTTGAGTCTCAGGGTCCGGATCTGGGGCTCGGCCTCGGCGGGATCGTTCTCGGATGACGGAGGTAGATCTTGGCATTCCGGGAAGGAGGACTTGGTTGGCGTCTGGGGCGCATCGGACTCGCCCTGGTCGGTGTCGATCTTGATGCATTCGTGGTCTTCGGGTCCGTGTAGACGGTCATGGCGTTCAAGGTGGAGAACTTGGCGTTCTGTGAGGAAGTACTTGATGGTTCCGAGAAGGAGGTCCTGGCGCTTCGGATCGGTCTCCAAGGTCTCGGTCATCGGATCCGTGAAGGAGAACTTGTCGTTCCAGGTTCCATGTCGGCATTCTCGGTGTCCCGCGGTGAAGTGCTTGTCGTCCTTGTGGCGAGCTTGGCGGTCATCGGGTTCAGCGCCGATGGTCGTTGGCGAAATTGGGGTGTTGATCTTGCTTCTCGGTGAGGGACTCGAGCGTCCTTGCGGAGTCAAAGTAGCCGAGTTGGCAACATCACGCTACTACACCAACATGGTCTTCGGGGTAGCGCGTGCATACCTCTTCACATCATCTGCACCGCACGGTCATCCTCTGAAGAAAACACGGCCGATGTGCTTGAGTCAACCATGCGCACAGAAGGCCAAGGACGAGCGGCCGAGGAGGGGGTGTGGGGTGGCTCATGTTGCGGCGTACATGATCCCCGTGGCGCTTCATGGAGGAAGGTGGCGGAAGCTGGAG
This sequence comes from Avena longiglumis, assembly GCA_030063025.1. Lineage (NCBI taxonomy): Eukaryota > Viridiplantae > Streptophyta > Magnoliopsida > Poales > Poaceae > Avena > Avena longiglumis. The sequence continues at coordinate 437,253,286 of CP125978.1, forward strand.
GAGGCGGTCAACGGGTCCATGGAGCTCTGGCGGCGGTCATGGGTGCCGGCCGAGGAGAGAAAACGCAGGGAGAGGCGAGGTCGACCGTGGCGGGGCTCTGGCGGATGCGGCCCAGGCGGCGGTGTCCGCGGGCTCGGGCTCGGCGGAGGCGATGGGAGGCCCGACGCCAAGAGACGAAGGAGGCGGTGGCGGCGCTGGTGGGGCGGAGAGGCTCGCCGGTGGTCGATGCGAGGCCAACGGCCGGGCAGGCTGAGGAGAGGCGATCAGCGGCGGCGGTTGCGAGGGAGGAAGGACGACGCGGGGTCACCGGGCGAGGTGGCGGTCCGGCATCGGGGAGAGGGGCGAGCAGGGCGCCAGGGCGAGGGGGTTCTGGCGGCGGGGACCGGTGGCCTGGTGGCGGTGAAGCTCGAGGGGGGCGCCGCGGTTGGGGCCAGGTGGGGAGAGGAAGGAGAGGAGGGCGCCCGGCAGGGGGAGGGGAGGCCGGAGGGAAGGAAGAAGGGGGCGGGGTCGTGGGGGAATCGTGGGGAGGGGGCGGTCCAGGAGCGGTGGACGCGGGGTGGGGGCTGAGCGGGACATGGCAGGTGGTGGGGCGGCGTGTGTGGAGTTGTGTGTGTGAGTCTGGTGGGGCCAGCGGGAAGGTGTGGTGTGCGGATGACAAGGTGAGGGAGTGGGGGTGGTTGAGGTGGCAGGCTAGGAGTGGAGGGAGGATAGGGCCAGGGTGAGGTGGCGACCAGTGATTGGAGGGGGTGAGGTGGAGGGGCTGGGTAGATAGGAATGGGTAGAAAAGATTTAGGTAGAGGTTCAGATATTTTAGAGTTTGGTTGGGCCGGGTCGTAGACTGCTGGCTTGTCGGGCTTTTGGCCTGGCAGGCTGGCGGTCTCCCCGACAAAAATATTTTATTATTTATTTTATTTGTAAATACTTTGTAGACAAATAAAAGATCTGAACAGACCGACGGTTTGGTTTGAACAAAGGGAGAGGATATTAATATAGAAAACAAAGTAGGTCTTTTAGCAAAATAGTTTTAATCAATTAGATGCATGCTGATGTCATGATGATGCAATGCACAAAATCAACGCGATTTTCTAGTAGTGGTTTTGCGGGATGCCACAATGTGGGACCCATCATCGTGATTAACGGCAGATAGATTGAGCAACGTTATCGAGTTCGTATCAGGGAGGCACGAGCCAAGAAAAAATCCATCATGCACACGTTTCTTCTAGTGTGAGGATGACACATGGGACCCAATATCCTGATTAAACGGCAGATGCATTGAGCGATGCTATCAAGTTCGGAACAGGGAAGGAAACAATTCCATCGTACACACGATTCCTCTAATGTGAGGCGGTCATGCGGGACCCAGCAGCCTGACTAAACGGAAGAGACATCGAACACCGTTATCGAGTTCAAATAAAGGAGACGCGACCGAAAAGTTTGGTCCGCTAGAGTCACTGATCTCCGGGACCCACACGCAAAAAAAATACTTCGGCGAGTCAACATCTTGCGAGGAAGCGGAAATCTTACTTCTGCCATGCGCCCGTCGAGATTCCTGCATGTTTTTAGCGGTTTCGTCATAGTAGAGGGGCGCGAAACCGGAAAAAAAAGTTTTGCATCGGCCACGATCGAGCCGAGATTTTCGTCACGGAAGAGGCGCCTTCTACGACGACCGACGGGCCCAGTCGTTGCAGAAGGACAATTCTTATAGTGAGGGGAGGTCAACTTTGGCTTTCATGTGACACCACATGAGGAGGGCGGGATGTGGACTTGACATGTCTCATAGCCGCATCCACACATAGCCGTAGCCGACGATAGATGTGAAGGAGGAGCCTGGGATGGGGCCTACATGCGTCGATTAGGATGAGCTAGAGGCCAACTGCGATCCGCCGCCGCTGCGCAATCCCAAGGACACAAAGGACATGTTGGGATACATGGAGGCCGTGTGTTGGTCCATGGCCAACAACGACATCGTAGTCATCAACGACTAAGTTTAGGGTTTCAGACAACTTTAAATTTAGTTTGAGTTCTTGTCAAATTTCATCTAATTTTATTGTAATATAGCCTAATATTTTAATTGTGGAGATGCTGTGATGCATTTTAGCAATATGAGATATACATGGCACATGCGTCAAAAAAAAGCACATGGAACTTATATATATTGGTAGAGATGGCAATAAGAGAGAATATATTGTACAACTTATATATATTGTCTTCTCTAGATAATATGGAGCGCTAAGGGAAGACATTCCTTCTCCAGCATTGTACATCCCTTACATGTCCGGTGTCAAAAGATTAGCCACCATTGATTATTACCTATATTTAGCATCGTTGTGTTGATGGGATATATATGTCAGGATATCATTTAGTTTCCTCTTAATTGTACAACACATGGCCGTTCAAACTTTTGGATAACCATGGTGACCTTCCTACCATAATTACTACGCCAATAAAAATCTCCTTATCCAAAGGTGACTGGGCGGATTAGGGGGTTGTTAATGCTCCGGACCTCCGGTTTAATTTCTTCCATCTATGTGAGACCCCGGGAACCTGCTGGTCACGCCTATAAAGAGGACGCAGACCAAGAGGGAGCTGTCAGCCAGTCACCTCACACATCCATACCAACACCTCTCGCATCGCATCACAGAGCTGTCAGCCTGTAGCACAAGTAAATCGTAACAAAGCCACCTGCGAAGCAGCAACCAGCCAAGGCAACGGCGGCGATGGCTTCCAAGATGGTCGGCGTCCTCTTCCTGGTCCTCCTCCTGGCGCTCACCCAAAGCGATGGCCAGGTGTTGCCGACCCCTTGCTGCCGCTTCGACTGCTGCAACACCAGCCTCGACTGTTGTGGCCCATCGCGCCCGCCCGTCACCGCCGCCGGACCATCCTCTTTCCTGGCCGCGGCACCGTCCACTTTGCACGCCGCCGTGAAAGCGGGTGTACCCGTGCCTCGCAAGGTCTTTCCCGGAAACTAGCGATCGATCGAGGTTTCGGCCGTCACATATTCTTCAACTTTGTACTGGCAGAACTATCTAGCTAGGTAACTAAATGTATGTGGGTGCGTGTGTTGCCACACCCAGATAGGTTTAGTTTATCGCCTATGATATTTAGCTTGTACTACTACTCTTATTGTTCGACACAGTAATAAGATTTTGAGTATATCTGCTGGAATAGCTCATTCGAAATTCACCTCCTCCTGCTGCTATACAGCTGGTCCAAACAATAAACCATGCTCGCAACAAAGATAATCCAATCGTGCTTAAGGAAAGAACAGAACGGATCCTTCAATTAAATCCGTGGAAATTGAATCAGCTATAGCTGCTCTGATCTGGATCAAATCGGCAGCCTTCTCGTCTCCCCCGAACGCCGAAATTTAGGCATAGGATAATAATGTTGTAACAGAAGATCATGTTCATTTTATTTTTTCCTTTGAAGAATCCGATACACTTTCTCCACTATCTGGACCTCTTTCTTACAGATTGTTGGATTTACTTCTTGTGAACATCCAAAAGCATCACTTGACAAAAGTCCTATGTTTTGACATTCTTTAGGGATCTCTTTGCACAACACTTTTGCTTCGGTGTCCCCCTCCCTCCTTTTCAAATTTTGACAACAAAAACTCGATACTGATTCGTTTCAAAGACCATACGAACTCACCCGAAGCCGTATGGTCCTCTTAGACGTATACTCACCGAACACGTATACTCACGTGCCCACGGGAGGCGGAAATCAGGAAGTATATAGCAGCAACAACAAAATTTCAAAATATGGCATGCAAAGAGGTAGATCGCGATAACAGAAGGTGGGATCAGCCTGTGATAACATGGAGTATATCCAGCTCAATCGAGTACACCTATATGGCGGGGGGAGGGGACACCGAAGGACACCTTGGTTTCCTTCAAAACAACATGCCAATTGTCAAGGCTTAGCCTGAAGTCCCGCTTGATCCACTAGTCGAGTCTCACACTTTGTTGGCCAAAATAACGGCCGGTTTAGCCCTTGATCCAGGGCTAAAAATAGCTTGAAAACTGAACCTAACATCTTGTTAGGCATGGACGACTTGATTACGCGGGGTAGGTTCAGGCCTACACGGTACGGGACAACTAAAACATAGTTCCTCTTCAGATTTTGTATTTGTTTTGGGTATATAGAAGTACTTTTGCCATTTTGGTATTTTTTTCTATAAGAATGCCCTTTATATGATAGATATTGTGGTTGTGAAAATGCTAGTGATACACTCCTATGTTCTCAATTGCACAATAAAGGTGACCCGAGGTCAGATCTAATTTTTATGGGTTAATTATTCCTTTGCCACTAGAAGTCGCGGAGTACTTAGGGCGTGTTTGTTAGGTCGGACGAACTCAGAAAATCCCTTCTCACCCGCGCTTCTTTGTTTGGTAGGTCGGCTATGCTATGTTTTGCAGTGCTGGTCTCATGCGAAAAGAGGCCCTCAGCCATGCCCACATGCGAAGCTCAAATCGAGCTTCTTGACTCAGCATGGCCGAGTCCATCCCGCACCTGGAGCTCAGCCCGCTAGGGGTCACGGTCCAGCTCCCGTCGCGTGTGTCATTTCGTCCGCACAGAAACGCAACCGCCCCGACCTCACCTCTCGCGACCAACCTCTCCAGGCGTCGCCGGCGAGAGAACAGGCCACCAACAACCGAGGAGGACACACCGACTCCTGGCGTCGTGGCGGCGGCTCGCGGCGGAGGACACCACGCAGATCTTCGCGTCCTGCCCTCTCCCCGAGCTCCCGCAGCAGCGCTCCAACGATGTGCCATGAGCTCCAGCACGTAGTGATGCAGCAACACAAGAACTCGCGGCAGAGAATGCCATGAACTCGTGGCAGAGCACGCAACGACGCCATGAACTCGCTGCAGCCGTCGAGGAGGGATCTCGACCGTGACCTCCTGGCTCCGGGTTGAGGAGGGGCTAGGCCTCCTGGAGCACCGGCGGCGGCTGCTCTCGCCGGCAACGGTGCCGGATCCCGAGCCGGATATGGGGGCCTCCTGGAGCACCGGCGGTGGGTGCTCTCGCCGGCAACGCTGCCTGAGCTCGAGCCTAGGGACCCGATTACTTTTCTATTTTGTATGTAAGGATCTGATTGCTTTTTATTTTTATATGGCTCAGCTCAACTAATCCAACCTACCAAACATGATCTCAACCGAGCTTAGTTCAACTCACCCGATCTACCAAACAAAGTCCAATAGTACACACTTGTATGAGGTCCACATAGCTACACCCAACTTGTATGAGGTAAGAAAGGCCACCCGAGCTACCAAACACACCCTTAGTTTTGTCACTAGATGAAAACTGTGCTCAGTTTTTCCACTACTTTGGAGGCAGCTGTTATAGCGAGGCCAAAACGATGAGCTTTGGGAGGATTCCGTCTGGTGGCGTTAGTGAGAGTGGGTCCAGAGGTGGGACCGCACAACGACGCAGCCAATGGTAACCCCTGCTCTCACCAAACCCCTGATTCAGCACCACCCTCTCGCCGCGCTCCGGCCACCACCACCAGCGCCGCCAGCCCCTGCGCCGCCGCGCGGCCATCCCGCGTGGCTACCTTCTCCACCGGCACCGGCACCTGCTCCAACGGACCCTGATTCAACACCACCCTCCGCCTCCGATTTGGCCACCACCACGAGCGCCGCCAGCACCTGCGCCACTGCGCGGCCGTCCCGCGTGGCTACCTGCTCCACCGCCACCGGCACCTGCTCGAGCGGAAGCTACTGCGCCGTCAGTGCGCCCACAACCTGGTGAGGCTCTCGTTCCGCCAGTGCGCCCACAACTTGCTCGACGAAGCGGCGAACGACGAAGACGACCTTGGCGAGGCAGGCATCGGACCGGAGACCCGTCGCGTCCACGACTGGGTTCCTGAGGGGTAAGTCTTGTTGAAATATAGCCTTATTGCACAATGCAACCGCCGTTTTGATTTTACCGAGCGGTTTATTTTGTTGTGCTCATTTGCGTCTCTGTTTTTTGTGGGTTAGAATGGAGTTGCAGTTTGCATTCTTGGTGAACATTAGAAGGGAGAGGTTCATAGTGGATGCAAAGGATCAAAATAAATTCCAAGGAGGGTTTGATTATCGGCTGCCAATGGATTGTAATTGGAGTTTTCGACAATTTGGGGAGGTAATTTGCGGCCCGTATCCTTGGGGTTTGCATGATGAAGTGGAATTCAAATACTATGATGGGAGTAGTGAATGGGTGACAGTTACCAATGATGAAGAGCTCGCTATCATGTTTGCTAAGCATAAGGAGAAATGGCAATTCCATGTGAGGCTGCAAAATGGTGTGGTTGTGCCGGCAGTTGGATCATCTCGGGCAGATTCATCTCATCGTAATGGTAGGTCTAGCCAGACCAGTTTAGCTAGGAGATTCGGTTAGTACCGCGTCGACGTGGTGGCTCATCAAGCGTGGGCACGGCGGGGTTCCAAGAGAAGTGGAGCACGAATACGTAGATGATGAAGAGAGGTTATATTCGCGTTGTTCAGAATTTATGACGGCCATGTCAAGCTGAAAACCGAGATGAGGGTGACAATGACGCTTTTGTGATTGATGATGAGGAGGGCGAGGAGGAAGACCTTCCACCTGTTGAATGGGACCCTGAGAACCCTCAGATGGAACAAGGGTCCATCTTTGCGTCCATGAGTGAGTGTAGAAATGCACTTGTGACATACTGCATCAAGGCAGAGCATACATTTGAAGTTGACAAGAGCGATACTGTCCGTTACAGAGTTCACTGTCCAAATGAAGACTGTCCATGGAGGATGCACGCATCTAAAATGCGAAATAGCATGAATGTTCAGGTCAAAGTGAACCCTTTTAGGCACACATGTCTGGAATCAACCCTTAGGAAGGAAACAATCAGTAGAGCCAAGTCAAGATGGGTGGCGGAAGAAGTAAAACAATAGGTGACAGAAGACCATCAAGTGGGTACAAAGGAGTTGCAGAAGAAGCTCAAACAAAGTTCAAGATAGAGGTACCATACATGAGGGCTTTCAATGGTAAACAACATGCTATGGACTCTATTTATAATTGGCAGGACAGTTTTAAACTGTTGTACTCATTTAAGGCAGAGGTGGAGAAGACCAGCCCAGGTAGTATTGTATATATTAACCACCACTCTGTGGAGTACACATTGAGGGGAGTGAAAATGACAAAGGAATGCTTTAGGAGGGCTTTTGTCTGCTTTGAGGCTTGCCGCTGGGTTTTTTTGGACGGCTGCAGACCCTATTTGGCTATTGATGTTACCTTTCTCACAGGGAGGTTTAAAGGACAGTTAGTTGCAGCTTGTGCAGTTTATGGACACAACTTTGTATTTCCAGTTGCTTACTATGTGATTGAGGCAGAATATGAGGAGAGCTGGACTTGGTTTTTGCAGAATCTGCGCCGGACTATTTCACATCCCAATGGGTTGGTAATTCATAGTGATGCTTGCAAGGGTTTAGAAGTGGTTGTGGACAATGTGTTCCCTGGAGTAGAGCATAGAGAATGCATGCGTCACCTTGCTACAAATTTTGGGAAGAAATTCAAAGGAAAGGTATATCTTGGACAATTTGTGGCGACATCTTTGACTTGCAGTGTGAAGAAGCACAACTATCACATGAGGCAGTTATACAAAAATGATAAAGTGAAGGAATACTTGGAAACACACCACTCCAAGTTATGGGCAAGAAGCCAATTCAGTGAACTGAGAAAAGTTGACTATGTGCACAATAATATTGCAGAATCTTTCAACTCAACGATCCGAAAACTGAAGGGTCTTTATTTGGCAGATTTGCTTGACAAGATAAGGATATAATATGTTCAGAAGTTTCTTGTTCGTGCAGGAATAGCCTAGGCAAAATTCATGGGGCACATTATCATCCCTTCCGTGATGAATGAATTGAAGCAAAAAACAAGAGGCTTGGAAATGGACATAACTCGTTGCTCGGCTACCACAATAGAGGTATCATTTTTGGATAAAGAGAAAAGGGAATGGAGATATCCAGTGGATTTAGAAGCTAAAACTTGCAGTTGTAGGCAATGGCGGATAACTAGGTTTCCATCCATTCATGCCTTGTTTTTTATCATTACTCTCTCAGATCAAGCAGGTGTAGGGGTTCGTAGCATGGAAAACAAAATTTTCTACCGCATGAACACACAATCAAGATCTAATCTATGATCAAGACAAGATCTATCTACTAGATTGTAGCAACGAGTCGATAGAATACTAACCCTCGAAGATCCAGCGGTTAACGAAGCGATTCGTGGATGATGTAGTCGTACACTTGCCGATCTCAAGATCGCGTGAGCGATCCTTCCGGCAGCGCTTCCGTAATCGGTCTGCGTTGACTCTATGAAGACCTTCCTATCCCTTGTTCCAAGGCGAGCGGAGGTTGTTGCACTCTCCTCGTGATTCGGCACGGCGTGGTACCGGAAGTAGAGGGGAGATCTCGCAGGGCTTCGCCTTAAGCCGGAGCGATTATGGTGGACTATGAGAGAGGCCTTGGCGATCTAGGGTTTAGAGGCACCAAGGGAGGAAGCTTGGCCGGCGGCTAGGGCTTGGGGAGAGCCCCAGCTCGCCGAGTTGGAGGGGAAACCCTAGGCGGCGGCTGCACTTGGAGGTGGAGGCGCCAAAGCTAGGGTTTGAGGTGTGTGGAAGAGGGGCACCCCTGCCCCTTCTTTTATAGGTGGGAGGGAGGCGCCTAGCAGGAGGGAGTCTTCCTCCAACTCCTCCTCCTTGGCCGGCGGGTGGAGGGAGTGGGACTTCCTCCCCAAGTAGGTTTCCTACTCTCCCTCCACCAAGCAAACTTGCCGTTTGACTTTTCAAATTGGCGTTTGAATTTTCAAACTAGGATTTGATTTATCCCTTTATTTTTCTCAGCGATGACACCTAGTACATGATGCAACCATTCCAACTTGTTATGACACATTCATGTACCCTTCCCCTCCGGAGTGCCGGACATTCCGAAACCTTCTAGAACATTCCCGATGAAAACACCGAAACCATTCTCCAACCCCGAAACAGGACTTTCCTTATATGAATCTTATTATCCGAACCATTCCGGATCTCCTCGTGATATCCCGGATCCCATCCGAGACTCCGAACAACATTTGGTCTCTTACTCATCATTCCATAACTACTCAACAACATCGAATCCTTAAGTGTGTCTCCCTAAGGTTCGTGAATTATGCGGACATGACCGAGACACTTCTCCGATCAATTACCAATAGAGGAATATGGAAATTCATATGGCTCCCACATATTTCTACGATTACTTTGCGATCGAATGAACCACTTACATATGATACCAATTTCCCTTTGTCTCACGATAGTTTACTTATCCGAGGTTTTGATCGTCGGTATCTCTGCATACCTAATTCAACCTCGTTACGAATAAGTACTCTTTTCTAGTTCCCGTGATATGTGATCCCTTGTGAGCCAGTCACATGCTTGCAAGCTAATTGGATGACATTCCACCGAGAGGGCCCAGAGTATATCTATCCGTCATATGGATGGACAAATCCCACTCTTGATCCATGTGTTTCAACCCATACTTTCTGAACACTCAATGCCACCTTTATAGCCACCTAGTTACGGTGTGGTGTTTGATGTCATCAAAGCATCCTTCCGGTGATGGTGATAAGCATGATCTCATGGTCGAAGGAATTAGGTTACTATGTATCAGAAAGCTTATAACAAATGAACTATTTAAATGACTTGATCTTTATGCTACGCTTAACTATAGGAGTATGTCCATCACATCATTCTCCTAATGATATGACCCTGTTGTTTAATAACATCTCTATGTTCATGATCAGGAAACCATGATCATATATTAACCAACAAGCTAGTTTAACAAGAGGCTTTACTAGGGACTCTTTTACGTTTACAAATCACACAAGTATTAATGTTTCCGGTTAATACAATTATAGCATGGTATGTAAACATTTATCATAAGTATGAAGATATGATAATAACCACTTTATTATTGCCTCCTAGGCATATCTCCAACAGTCTCCCACTTTCACTAGAGTCAATAATCTAGTTTTAAACCTTTGTGTATTCAACACCTATGGCTTTCTGGTGTCGTATGTACACGATTGCTAGTGGTCAACTGATCTCCGGATCTGACACTTCCAGGTCCGTGTGTAATTGCATGTCTTTGCGTCTCTACGCATCACTCATTCTCTAATGAGATGGCTTTGTATAATTTTGGTCCTTTGGTGAGACCTTTAGTTCTTTGGGGTTAAAACATGTTGATAATATTGTCGTACAATATATCTTCATAGTATTATCCCGCTGTGAAATACACCTAGTTTGATAACAAATTACTTGACACAAATGCCCTCTTTAGCTGCTATTATAGCAGTCATATACTTAGCCTTTTGTTGTAGTATCTGTCACAATGTCTTAACTTTGGAACTCATCCAAATCCATTATGGAACTTACTTTCCATTATATTGTGCCACCCTTAGTTTAGATTGAGATAAACTTAATTTGTACTTTGTGACAAAACTAGTATCAATGTAATAATTTTACAATGAACTAACAATCTAGTTGCCACTTCTACAAAATAATATACTCTTAGTTCTTCCAAAAGATCATAAGAATATCCTTACTATCGTCCAATGATCATCTTATGAATTATTCTAGTATATGCTCATAACATTTAGAGCATAGGACATATCTGGATTTGTACATATCACAGTATGATTGATATAAATACTCTTTGTGATTTCATATATCAGGTATCAATCTATACTTGAATCTTTGTTTCACTTACCAAGTGTCAATACACTTGAATATATCATCAATATTGAACTCATTCAATCCTTTCTGTGCGACAAGAACCTTTCTTGCAGTTTCTATATTAAACTTATTCAATACATCATCTATGTACTTTCGGCACAACCATATTAGCGTCTATTAATGCCAAATATTTGGGTTTTGCCTAAGTCTTTCATCGGGATGAAATTCTTAATATGTGTTAATAAAAGATACATCATTTCTAATCAACAATATGTCTTCCACATAATGTATTGGAAACATGTCTTAGCGTTCCCACTTAATTTCTTGCAAATGCAAGCATCTTCATTTTCTCCAATGAAATTAAACTCTTTTAATAGTTTCATCATAGTGAAGATTCCAACTCCGCGATGCTCACTTCAACCATTGAAGTTTGCATATGCTTTTAGCATTCTTTGAATTAACAAAACCCTATGGACCGTGTTATGCACATGTCCTAGGTAACAATTCTATTAGAAGAACTTGTTTTGTTTATTCAACTACCACATAACAAAATTATATGTAGTGGTTGCTACATTAATCCGTCTAGACTAAATATCGCTATGAAAGATCAAATCTTTTCATAGTCAACCTTTGAACATTTTTGTGAACTCTTTCCCAACATGTCGACTATTTCATAGAGGTGAAACATCCATGTCTATTTTACAAATCCAAACACAAATATAAGGTCTTACACCTTTCTCGAGGGCCCTTCAAGTTCAAAACTTGATTTCTCGTGTATGGAACTATCACGGATTTTATGGCTTCAAGACATTTGACGGAGTCAGGGCTCATCATCGCTTCTTTGCATGTATCCGGATCATTATTGTCAAATAATGATTTAACTCTCAAATCTTGGTATTTGATTGTTTACCCGACCTACTTGTTTCAATAGGAACTTAGACCTCTGTGACCGCAACCTTTGAGGCACGTGATCCATGAGCATTGTTGCTGCCTCCGGAACACTTTTCGGCGCTACACAACCTTGCACATATAGCTAAGGTTCTTTTAACCTCATCAAAGTTCTATTGTCCTCCCACTTAATTTTTCACGGAAAATTCCTTCTCAAAGAAACTTGACGTTCTAAGCGAAAAACACTTTTTTCTCCGATGTTGTGGAGGAACAGTTATTCGAAATAACATACAAAGACAGGTTCATCCGACTTCGGTTGCAAACATCTTTCTTATGCATAGCATACCAATGTTTAAGAAAGGACTAATTGGGTTTTATCCCAAACCATAACTTTATATGGTGTCATTTCAACGGATTATGATGAAGCTCTTTTCAGTGGAAAAACGGTAGTCTCTCAAGCTTTTAATCTTTAAAATATAATGGCAGTTTTATGAATTACACCTTTGATCTTACCATGTCAAACAAGGTTTAATTACATATCTCGAACGCTCCATACTCTTATGGTGTTTCGGGAAATGCAAATCCACAGAACGATTCCTTAAATCTTAGGTATCATGCTAAACTTGTAACTCAAATATCTTCCTTTATGATCTTATCATAAACTATTTATATTCTTGTTACAATGATTTTGCACTTCATCTTGAAAGTCTTTGAACTTTTCAAATGTTTCATACTTCATCCTTATTAAGTAAATATTCATATATTCACTCAAATTTTCGGAGAAAGCATATGAAGTTGAAATCCATCGCTCTTGACTACATATAATGGACTTCGTACAACAATATGTACAAGTTCCAATAACCTAGTCATTCGTTCCCTTTTTGGCCTATGAACAAAGTTTTAATTATCTTTAGGAAAGTTTCACAAGCGTCATTTGATCAAAAATCAAAAGACTCCAAAGTCCCATCCACATGGAGTTTCTTCATGTTTTCTTTCCAATATAATTCAAACGGCGATGTCACTTCCTAAGTGATCTTTCAATCAATTTGTCTTTTGACATTGTTAGCACTAGTTTTATGGATGTGATTTTTCCAACGAGATTTGTGAATCGTCCATATTTTATGGATTACGGCAATTATTTGAACAACCCTTTTGTTCTCATAATACCTGATAAAACAAATCTTCAAGGCAAGCTTTGATGTTTAACAAGCATCACAATAACACTTTATTTGTTCTCGATGAACATCATCACATATTGTTTTGCTAGTTACTTAGGACATTGTAGTTCATGAATTGTGTTATTTCGTATGACGATTCACACCAACAAATTCAGTATCAAATACTTAAGAACCACATTGTTTAATAAGCAAAGAATATAGCCATAACATGTATATCATCTATATACTTAAGCTGAACAGTTCTAGTCTTTTCTTTTCTGCCATATATTTATGAGATTCTCTTTCAGTATTTCCTTTTCTGTTTGAAAGAATCTATCAATATCAATAGTGGAGCCACATACATGACACATAGTCCAAAGCATGTATAGTTAAATACCAATGTCTTTGGACTTGCACTTTGAAGTAGATCACCATCATCAAATGTTTGGTGTTCTTTCAAATTCCATTATTTAGTAATCTCTTGGTGTAGTAAACATTTTACCTACATCAAATATTCACCCTTATCATGGATTTATCCATGATCAAGCTACACAGCTTATAACAGTTAATCAGAGTATAATGTTGCTCTCCAAAACCTTTTGGAGGATTAGGACAACTAGTGTCTCCAACCTTTTGCAAATTCTCATCAAATATGAGAACATGACTTTTGCCATATTATACTCTATCATGTTGCAACCAAAACTTCGTTTCAGATATCATAATATCTTCCACACATCATGGTTTCTGAAACAACTCTTTCAGATCTTAGATAACCTTGATATTAAGACAATCCTTTGAATATCAAGAATCATGGAGACAAACATGATACTCATACACTAACACTTGGAATTGTCACTCTTGATTTAATACCAATTATTAATCTTCATGGAGTAACCGAAACTTACTAAAAGTTTGCAATAGGACTTTTAAACTTTAGATTAACACTTCAAAAACAATACGATACCAGTTCGTAAAGTAACTAACCAGAATTCTATAGTTCTATCATCTCAATTATAACTAAGCGCAAGGTGGTAAACGGATGCCAATGACTACAACAATTATGAAAATTCACTTGATTTAATATATGATAAATAGTTGTAACACCCTCAGAATCGACCCTATGCAAGTTTCAGCGCTTCCCGCCAAACCCGCATAGAAACGATTCAAAGGTGCCCAACAGGCACTTTCGTGTGGGTGGAAAACGAAGTAATAGCATTACACAACAGTCCTCGATGGGACCCACAGAACAGATATATACAACAGCGAGTCAAGAATCTGAATATAATATACAAAGATCCAAATCACCTTGAAAGCGATAGGCGTCCGACTACGGACAAGATGCAAATGGGGCTAAGAGCCACGAAGAATAACCAATGGCGTCCATAACTGCCCGAGGCCAAGCCGTAAGGGTAACCACGCTAACGACGTCGATCTCAAACCCGCTTAAACAAAGGGGTGCCGACAAAGGGCAAAGGAAAAAGAGGCGTCGATCGAGGCGATACAATGAGGCTAGAATTGGGTCCTCGCCTACATAGGTGTGGTGAGCGGCGTGACATGCACTAAACAACCTATAGAGACTCGATATAACTGGCGACTATCAAAGGGGGGTAAGAAAGACCTATCCGGAACCAGACTGATACTAACACCAAACAATCCCATCCTGGTATTTCCCCCCCTCGAGACCAAACGAGGAAGTCAACCGAGGAACTCACACAGTTGGCAGTTTTATTTATTCAGTTATCGTTGCAGCAATTACTAGTCAGGTTTAGATAGTCGTCCTGATATAATAAGCAGTGGGCACTTTTAGTTAACCATTCCGTTGTAGTTGCAACACTTACTAGTCAGATACAAATAGCATGAGATAACCCAAAACCCAGCGGTTGTTGGTACTTTTATTTGGCCATTCCGTTGTAATTGCAGTACTTACTAGTCAGTAATGGTATAGCGACACCAAACAAGTATTTGTTGGCAGTTTATTTAGCCATTCCATTATAGTGAAGCTGATTACTAGTCATTATAAAGTCAAATTTATAGCACTACTTTAGTTATAGTTGTCTATGGTAGAATCTTGTGCTCCAAGTCGTCCATAACATGGACACGGCTTTGAGAAAGTTTTACCCGGGGTGCACAAATAGCAACACACTCGATCAACCTCGGAAAAACCAAATCAAAACCAACGAGGCCTTCACGACAAAGAAATCACAGATTCAGAAATATTTGAGGACCACCCTTGAGTACACCCAACGAAGTTAAGTGACTTGAGACGGACCGAGGTTTGTGGGCGGTATGGCGATCGGGAACCCAAAACTGGGCTTGTCGATACCGCAGCGGGTCACAATTCCTAAAGCGTAAAGTGTGCTCCTCGCTCGTAAATCTGATAGTAGCATGGCATAAGTACAGGATAGTAAATAAAACCTCAAACTAGTTTGTGGCCCCAAGAAATAAAATGAATCAAGCTCGGCTCGGGGGTCCCATAATCCTCCGGATGTGGATAGTAGCGATAAAACAAGGAACATGTATCAAGTACTCGGGTCCTCGGGACACAAGTGGTGATCGAAACCAAATATTATCTATCACCCACCGATGCCTCTGCTTACTTACTTCAATTTTAGTTGTTAAACAGGAATTAAAGTGAACGATAAGTAAAACCAAGATCATCTCCAACATCAAACATGCGGCAATACACCAACAACTGTGGTACATGGCGACACGCAACAGCACTTGAGCAAGCGACTACGGCGTGCAAGTCCAACTATCTGCCAAACAACAGGTAATAGGATGGATCCAAGGCAATATAAGGCTGCGAGGGATATCACGGGTACGAAGACTAGAGCATCGCAACACAGATAGCAATAGATCAACAGGAGGGAATAAATACTATTAAAGTAAGATAGGTAGAAAGGGGGAAGATGCTCGCCTGAAAACATTGTCGAAGGTTCAACCGAAGATCGGGTCGACACTCGCATCAACTCAACGGCCTTATCCGCGAAGAACCAAAACACTAGAATAAACACCGGATGCACTATTTAATACAACAGCAGAAGATCGGGCATGATGCATGCATGATGTATGACATGGCAAGGATGCGATGCAATTGGGCAATATTAAGCGGAACCGGGGTCCCGACAATATTTAGGTGGTTCATGTTGTTTAGCTACTCCTGCATTTCAAATGTTGTATTAGCAAGGCAAAATAAGTTACCGGTTCGCTACACAATTTTAAATAAGGCCAATATAAGACTAGATTTGTCCGCATATGGGCCCCATATTTAATTATGAGGTGAATCGGCGTAAGGCCCCCAAACCACACAAATATGCATGCGAGTATGACAATTTAATATGCAACAAGTATATTACATTTATAAAATAGGGCTCTAGAAAAGGGGCACACATTAGGGTTCGGACGATCTTGGTTCCGGGAGTTCGGGGTTGGTCTCGGGGTCCAGGGTTCGACGGGTTCGGCGGGAGTGGATACAAGACGGAGAACTTGTCGTGACATGCCGTAGATCTTGGTTCTACGCGGTCGATCTTGTCGGGCCCACGGATCGGCCGGTCTTGTCGTTCGGAGGTATAACTTGTCGTACTTGTGGCGTTCTTGGCGTCCTTTCGGTTCGGGTTTTGGCGTCCGACGGAAGTACTTGTCGTATCCGTGAAGACGATCATGTCGGTCCACGGGGTCCAGCCTTCGGGGTTCGACGGGTTCGGTCTCGGATAACGGGGGTAGATCTTGTCGCATCCGCAGTCGCCAGGCCATGTCGTCGGTCTTGTCGTCTCACGCGGAGATCTTGGCGTCCGGGTCACGGCGTCTTCGGGTCCGACTCCGGAAGGAGAACTTGGCGTGCTAAGGTACGGGATCGGTCTTCTTCGGTTGATTTGTCGACGGATGTGGAAACACACTCAGGCCGGAGATCTTGACATAAAGAAAGTTCACGTTGGTGGTTCTCCAGTAGCGGCGCTTTGGTGACGATGTCGTGCTTGATTCGGCACCGCTGGTCTTCGGATGCACTTATACTCGGTGCGGGGGTCTTGATAGCGTCGATGGGATCCGTGCAAAGGTCTGGTACTGGAGCACCGGTGAGGGCACTGCCTTGCTTCAATAGCACAAGAACACCGGCATAGCAACGGGACACGAGATTCCTGGAGCACGGTCTTGGCGAGACGGAGAAGTTCCGGGCGTCCAGAGGCCAAATGGCGGCAGTACACTCTGAGACCCCAGGCCGGGCGTCGAGCGTCTGATGCAGCGGGAGCTCGAGGTCACGCTTGGCGCCGGAGGAGCGCGCGGGCGGCGGTCTCGGTCTCGGGGCGGAGCGAGCGGAGGCGGAGGAGCGATGGAGGCGGGTCGCGGCCGGCACCGAGGAGGCCGACAGGCTGGAGACCGCCGACGAGCTAGAGAAACGAGGCGGCGGTCGCGGGCGTCTGCCTTGGGACGGCGCGCGGCGGCGGCTCGACAGCGGTGGTTGGGGCAACGGGCGGGCCTGGGTCCGGGCAGCGAGAGGGCCCGACGGCGGGCGGGGTCGCTGGTGGCGGGCGCCCGGCTGCGTCGAGGAGGCAGCCTTGTGAGGCCGGCCGGGCGAGATCAGCGGCCGGCGCTAGCAGGCGAAGTGCGAAGCGGAGGAGCGGCGGCGGCGAGGCTGCTCGCGGGTCCAGCGGAGGCGGAGGCGGCGAGGTCGGCGGACTCAGGCGAGGTCATGGTCGGAGGAGGAGGCGGGTGCGCCCAGCGCTGGAGGGAATGCGGCAAAGCGGCGGGAGAGAGGCAAGCGAGGAGGGTCGAACGGAGGAGGAAGGCGGCATGCGTGCCAGCGACGGGGAGCTCCGGTGGTTGGAGGAGGACGGTGGCGGGGCAGACGGGAGGAAGAGGACGGGGGAAGGCGCGCGCGTCGGGTGGCTAGAGGAGGAAGAAAGGTGGGGAGGGAGAGCCGCGTGGGAGGCGCGTGGGGTCGGGGTGGGCCAGGGGGGACGGGGCCCGCGGGTGGTTGAGTGGAGACGGGGGCCGCTGTGTGCATGCGCGTGTGCTGGGTGTGTGCTGGGGGTGGGACCCAGGAAGAGAGAGGGGGGAGAGAGAGAGGGTTGGGGAGAGGTGGCCGGGTGGGCCAGCGGGTGGTGGGTCCATGGTCGAGAGAGGGGTAGGGTGAAGCTAGGTGAGAAAAAGGGAGAGGGAAAAGGGGTGGATTGGTGAGGTGGCAGGGTGGGTAGGAGTTTGGGGGAGGGGTGAGGTGGCACACTGCGGTTGGTGGGTAGATTAGGATTGGGTGGGGATAGGATTTAGAGTTTAGGTTTTGTAAAGATGTGTTTGTTCGGTGTTGTTTATTTTAAAACAAGGCCACTTTGCAGTTAGTTTTTAGGGAAATAAAATATCCGATACGCTCGGGGTTTTGCCTTTGAAATAAAGAGGGGTATTTGTACAAAGCAAAACTAGGTTTTTCGAAATAGTTCGGACAAACAATGCATGATGATGGCGATGCAATGCACAAAAACAACGCGATTTTCTAGTAGTGGAATTGCGGGATGCCACAATAGTGTTCAAGTTTTAATTACATTGCCGTTGAACTCCCACTCAAAACAATATCCCTCACATTGTTTTAGTGATCACACGAACCAAATCAACCACATCAAAACCGATTATCACGAGAGTTGATGTAGCTTCAATGGCGAACAATCATCATGTTCATCATATCTACTATATGACTCATGATTTACCTTTCGGTGATCCGTGTTCCGAGACCATGTCTGTACATGCTAGGCTCGTCAAGATCAAACCGTAGCTTTTGCATGAGCAAATCTGGCTTGCTCACGTTGTATATACTCGCAGAATCTAACACACCCGATCATCACGTGGTGCTTCGAAACAACGAGCTTTAGCAACGGTGCTTACTAAGGATGAACACTTTAAAACTTGAAATTTGTGTGCTTGAGGGATCATCTTATAATGCTACCATCGTGAACTAAGCAATACAAGATGCATAAAAGGATTAACATCACATGCAATTCATAATATGTGATATGATATGGCCTTTCTTCTTGTGCTTCCGATCTCCATCTTCAAGCACGAACATGATCTCCATCATCACCGGTGTGGCGTCAAGGTCAATGGCGCCGCTTCATGGTTGTCTTCCACCAACATCAACTATTACAACTAATTTGAATAATAGACACGAAGGACTTAATGGAAAACAACCATATGGCATACATCATATATAATCACAATCATGACCATATCACATCACAGCACACCCCTGCAAAACAAAGTTAGACGCCTTTAGTTTTCTTTGCATGTTTTACGTGGCTTGGGGCTTTCAATAAGTGTCGTTCTAACTTACGAACAAGAACCACAACATTGATACTAGTATTGTCAATCGCCCGTTGTAAATTGAATCTTAACTATGTTGGGAGCAGGCACCATAAAGACACTTATGCAATACAAGTTGCATGTCAAGCATGGAGCAAGTCTCATGAACGATGTCATGTAAGGTTAGCCGGCCTCTTCATCCCACCATCCCAAGATGCAAAGTACACAAGAAGCAATTGACAATAAAAGCATCAACGCCCACAATGACCATTGTGTTCTACTCGTCTTGCAGATCTACATATAGACACGGCTCGATACCCGTAGGGGTTCGTAGCATGGAAAACAAAATTTTCTACGCATGAACACACAATCAAGATCTAATCTATGATCAAGCCAAGATCTATCTACTAGATTGTAGCAACGCAGTCGATAGAATACTAACCCTCGAAGATCCAAAGCGGTTAACGAGCGATTCTCGTGGATGATGTAGTCGTACACTTGCGATCTCAAGATCGCGTGAAGCGATCCTTCCAGCTGCGTTCGGAGCGCTTCGTAATCGGTCACACGTTCGGTACTCGATGAAGACCTCCTCTCCCTTGTTCCAAAGAAAATGGAGGTTGTAGCACTCTCCTCGTGATTCCTAAGACGACCAGTGGTACCTGAAGTAGATGGGAGATCTCGCAGGCTTCGCCAAGCCGGGAGAGTATGGTGGACTATGAGAGAGGCCTTGGCGATCTAGGGTTTAGAGGCACCAAGGAGGAAGCTTGGCCGGTGGCTGGGCTTGGGAGAGCCCCAACTCGCGGTTGGAGGGAAACCCTAGGCGGCTGCACTTGGAGGTGGGCGCCAAAGGGTTTGAGGTGTGTGGAAGAGGGCACCCCGCCCTTCTTTTATAGGTGGGAGGGCGCCAGGAGGAGGGAGTCCTCCTCCAACTCCTCCTCCTTGGCTGGCGGGTGGAGGGAGTGGGACTTCCTCCCCAAGTAGGTTTCCTACTCTCCCTCCACCAAGCAAACTTGCCGTTTGACTTTTCAAATTGGCGTTTGACTTTTCAAACTAGGATTTGATTTATCCCTTTATTTTGCTCAGCGATGACACCTAGTACATGATGCAACCATTCCAACTTGTTATGACACATTCATGTACCCTTCCCCTCCGGAGTGCTGGACATTCCGAAACCTTCTAGAACATTCCTGATGAAAACACCGGAACCATTCTCCAACCCCGAAACAGGACTTTCCTTATATGAATCTTATTCTCCGGACCATTCCGGATCTCCTCGTGATATCCCGGATCCCTTACTCATTCGGTCTCTTACTCATCATTCCATTACTACTCAACAACATTGAATCCTTAAGTGTGTCTCCCTACGGTTCGTGAATTATGCGGACATGACCGAGACACTTCTCCGATCAATAACCAATAGAGGAATCCGGAAATTCATATGGCTCCCACATATTTCTACGATTACTTTGAGATCGAATGAACCACTTACATACGATACCAATTTCCCTTTGTCTCACGATAGTTTACTTATCCGAGGTTTTGATCGTCGGTATCTCTGCATACCTAGTTCAACCTCGTTACCGATAAGTACTCTTTTCTCGTTCCCGTGATATGTGATCCCTTGTGAGCCAGTCACATGCTTGCAAGTTAATTGGATGACATTCCACCGAGAGGGCCCAGAGTATATCTATCCGTCATATGGATGGACAAATCCCACTCTTGATCCATGTGTTTCAACCCATACTTTCTGAACACTCAATGCCACCTTTATAGCCACCCAGTTACGGTGTGGTTTTTGATGTCATCAAAGCATCCTTCCGGTGATGGTGATAAGCATGATCTCATGGTCGAAGGAATTAGGTTACTATGTATCAGAAAGCTTATAGCAAATGAACTATTTAAATGACTTGATCTTTATGCTACGCTTAACTATAGGAGTATGTCCATCACATCATTCTCCTAATGATATGACCCTGTTGTTTAATAACATCTCTACGTTCATGATCAGGAAACCATGATCATATATTAACCAACAAGCTAGTTTAACAAGAGGCTTTACTAGGGACTCTTTTACGATTACAAATCACACAAGTATTAATGTTTCCGGTTAATACAATTATAGCATGGTATGTAAACATTTATCATAAGTATGAAGATATGATAATAACCACTTTATTATTGCCTCTTGGGCATATCTCCAATAGCAGGTAACATACAATAGTATGTGCATGATTACTACTCCGTTGCAAGGTTCAAAGCCACATATGCATATGCCTTAACTGCTTTGGAGGGAAAACAACAATGGGATATAGTGGACCCTGGTTTCAAGTTGTGCCCTCCAGTTCTGAAAAGAGCAGCAGGTAGGCCAAGGAAGAGTCGAATAAGACCTCACAGCGAAGGAACTGGACTTGGACCAAGGAGGCGTAAGTGCGCAAGGTGTGGTGGGGCAGGTCATTTCGCTAAGTTCTGTGATAATGCAGTAGATCCAGCGTTCGGAGAGCGTTTCGACAGTGATGAGAAAATGGAGGAGCCCAATGATGAGCAAATGGAGTATCCCAATGATGAGCAAATGGATCATCCAAATGATGAGCCAATGGAGCATCCAATTGATGAGCCAATGGAGGCTCCAAATGATGATCAAAATGATGGGCCAATGGAGGCTCTAAATGATGAGCAAAAAATGATCAAAATGATGCTCCAATGAGTTCTACTAGGTATGTAATGCTTGCCAATACTACAATACATTTATCACTTAACATAATTTTATCAATCCTCCCCTTTGTTTTGTACAACTCTGTGGTCGGTTCGAACAAAGTGGTGGCAGTGACCTCTGAGGTGCTGACAACCAAGAGGAGCACAAGGAGCAAAGTGGTGGCAAAAAGCACCAGGTTAACAAGGAGCAAAGTGGTTCCAAAAATCACAAGTATAAAAAATAAGCCCGACGCTTTGTAGATGATGATTGAGTGGGAACCATGTAAAATTTATGAAACATTCATGACTGATGTTGTATTTGTGTTAACTGATGTTGTACCTATGTTAGATCTCATGTTTGAATGATGTTGGTACATGTTTTGAGCAAGTCATGTCAAAATGTGCTAAAAAGAGCTCCAAAGGTAGGGTAAATGGCCTCATTTCTAAGCATTTTTTCGATCATGTCTAAATCAGCCAAATAAATTTCCTACACATCTATTCTATATATGTAGACAATGTGCAGAGGATTTCCATTTTTTATTTTTTTTGAATTTTTTATGCTAATTTGAATTCTGGTCAAACCTAGCTTTGACCAACATGTAAACAAATTTAAAACATGAAAATTAAAAGGTAAGCATGGATCCTTCTTAGTCACTCCTAAATGAAGCCATTTCCAAAGTTTTGTTCATTTTCATGTCCCAAAGTTGATACCACCTCTCTTCACCCTTGACTTCGTAAGACGATGTTCGAGATATGACATTAGGTACATTATTCTTTAGTTCCTATGTATATAAATCATGATTATCAACTTCAATAGTTAGTGTGGCATCCCGCAAAACCACTACTAGAAAATCGCGTTGAATTTGTGCATTGCATCGTCATCATCATGCATTGTTTGCCAAAACTATTTGCGCAACACCCGATTTGTTTTCCAAACGCCCCTCTTTATTCAAACAGCAAAGACCGGGTCCCCGGAATATTTGTTTTGCCCGGTATCGGTTTGCAAAGTTTTTGTTTGAAATGAATAAAATTATTAATTATTTTTAGCGGGGCAGTCGAACGGGCCGATTGACCCGAACGACCGCCCCAAGAACTAAAATCGGTCCACCCCAACCAGCCCCAGCTAAATCCTAAGCCTACCCAGAAATCTACCCAACTCTCCCCTCCACATCACTCCTACCTATCAGAACACGACACCTCACCTTCCCTCTCCCCTCACCCACTCAAAAACTGCCACCTAGCCTAACCCCTCCCTCCACTCAACCTGCTTCCACTAAACCCACCCCACCGCACCCGGCCAGCCTACCCAGTCACCCCCTATGACACGGGACCCACCTAACCCACCAACCCCCACTCACGCACGCGCCCAGCCACACAAACCCCCAGTGGCCCACGGCTCTCTCTTCCTCCCCAACTGCCCGCTCCTTCACAAGACTCACGCGCCTTGGCCCGCATTGTTCCCCACCTCTGTAACACGCCCGCTCCCATGTCGTCTTCAAGATCTCGTCTCACCGCCCATGACCGCTCACTCTCTCCGCGACCCCTTCCCCAAGGCATGAGTCCAGCTCGCCTCTCCCGTGCTCCACCGCCGTGCTGCCAGCCCGCTGCCTTCGCCGCCTCCGCCACCTACCGCCCCTCCTCGCAATCCCGCGCGCCCTTCTTCCCGCCACCGCCTGAGTCGCCTCAGCTCGCCCTTCACGCCTTGCGCCGCGCCGCCTCGCCTCTCTGCCGCGCCATGCCCGCCTCCTTGCCGCCATGCGCCTCAGACCAGCGCCAAAGCCGCCTCCCGTCAACCTCCGCATGCTGGCCTCCCCTCGCCTCGACCACAGCCACCTTGATAAGCCGGCCGGCGCGACCCGGCTGAACCTCCTCGCCGGCGTCCGTCGACCTGCCCCTCCGTCTCACCTGAAGCCGTTGAGCTCCCCTCCCGCATCCCTCTGCCTCCGGCCGCTCCACCCCGCGAACGCCAAGCCTTCCCAGGCCGCAACCTCGTCGCCCCGCCGGCGCCCGCGGCGCCGCCCTGCCTTCCTCGCCGGACCCTCCCGCGGCCGCCTCTGCAACCTCCCCGAGCCACCGTCCTCGCCATCGTGGTGACCCTAGCTTGTTGCGTGAATACGTGGGTGCTGCGAGATGTAACGAATACACATGCTACCTTCTAAAGTCGAGTTGGGCAAGGGCCTCAGTGTAACGCGAACAACTACCCCACGACCAGCTTACGGCAAGATCTTCGTCAAGAAACCGCAAGATATCTCCTCGGAACGCCAAGACCCCGGGTCCGACGGCGGACCCCGAGACCTCCGACAACCGAAACCCCGTTGCCGTACAAGCTCGCCAACGCCCTCAAGTTCTCCTACACGGAAACCACCCGCCAAGGTCTCCTTCTCGGACGCCCCACGGACTCGGAGGAACCTCGGGCAAGATCGAACCACAGGTGTCAAGTTCTTGACCGACGGCCACCTATGCGACGAGTACTCCGGAACCACGAGTTCGCCATCAAGGACGCCAGGACCGTCGCCATGACCCAAGGACCCGGGCGCCAAGACCTACCCGGTAGAAACGGAAATCGAACCTCGACCGAGACCGACCCGAACCCGAACCGGAACCCTAACAAGATCGCGAACCCTAAATGTGACCCCTTTCCTCGAACCCTATTTTATAAATGCATAATAACAACTTGTTGCATACTAAATTGTCATTCTCTCATGCATATCATCGGTTTGGGGGCCTTATGTCGATTCACCTAATAATTAAATATGGGGCCCATATGCGGGCAAATCTAGTCTCATATCGGCCTCATTTAAATTTGTGTAGCGAACCCGGTGCTATCTTTTGCCATGCTAAAACAACATTTAAATTGCGGGGAATCTAAATAACATGAACCACCTAATTAATTGTCGGGACCCCGTTTCCGCTTAATATGGCCCAATTGCATCGCACCATTGCCATGCCATGCATCATACATGCATCATGCCGATCTTTTGCCGTAGTATTAAATGTTGCATCCGGTGTTTCTTCTAGTGTTTTGCTTCTTCGCGGATAAGGCCGTTGAGTTGATGTGAGCTTCGCCCCGATCTTCTGGGAAAACCTTCGACAATGTTTTCAGGCGAGCATCTCCCCCTTTCTACCTATCTTACTTTTATAGTATTTACTTCCCTCCTGTTGATCTATTGCTATCTGTGTTGCGATGCTTTAGTTTCCGTGCATTGATATCCCTTGCACCGTATATTGCCTTGGACATACCCTATTTCCTGTTGTTTGGTAGATAGTTGGACTTATGCGTCGTAGTTGCTTGCTCAGTCTTGATGTGTCGTCATATGCCACGATTCTTGATGTATTGCCGCATGTTGATGTTGGAGATGATGCTAGTTTTACTTATCGTCACTTTAATTTCTGTTTAACAACTAAAATTGAATAAGCGAGAGGCATCGGTGGGTGATAGATAATATTTGGTTTCGAGCCCACTTGTGTCCGTAAGACCCAGTACTTGATACTGTTCCTTGATTTGCGCTATCCACATCCGGAGGTATATGGGACCCCAGCGAGCTTGATTCATTCTTATTTCATGGGGCCACAAACTAGTTTGAGGTTTTATTTACGATCTGTACTTATGCCATGTTTACCGCTTTAATTACGATTGTGCGAGTCGCACTTTGTCTTGTTAGGAGGCGGAGTGATTACGTGATGTCGACACCCCGAGTTTGGTTCCCGATCGCTGACCATTGGCGCTAACCTTGAGGCCGTCTCGAGCTAGCTTACTGTTGCGGGTTCTACTCAAAGGGTGGCCCCCAAATATTTCTGAATCCTGTGATTGTTCGATCGTGAAAGCCTCGTTGGGTTTTGATTTGGTTTTCGAGGTTGATCGGCGTGTGTTGCTATTGGTGCACCCGGCGGGTAAAACTTCAAAGCCGTGTCGCGGATATGGGCGACTTGGAGCCGATATCTCGATCATAGACAAGCATAACTAAAGTTTACTGCTATTAATTTGACTTATAATGACTAGTAATCAGCTTCACTATAACGGAATGGCTAATTAATACTGCCCACAATTGTTTGTTTGGTTGTCGCTTGCGACAATTGTATCTGACTAGTAAGTATTGCAACTACAACGAAATGGCTGAATAAAAATACCAACAACTGCTGGGTTTTGGGTTTATCTCATGCTACCGGTATCTGATTAGTAATTGTTGCCACTATAACGGAATGGTCAATTAAAAGTGCCCACTGTTTACTTTATCAGGATGATTATCTAAACCTGACTAGTAATTGCTGCAACGATAACCGAATAAGTAAAACTGCCAACCGTGTGAGTTCCTCGGTTGACTTCCTCGTTTGGTCTCGAGGGGGAAATATCAGGATGGGTTTGTTTGGTGATAGCTTCAGGTTGGTTCCGGTTAGGTCATTCTCATCCCTCTCTGATATCCTTGATTATATCGAGTCTCTATAGGTTGTTGCGTGCATCTTTGCCTTTCGATCCATACCTATGGCGAGGACCGCGAATTCTAGCCTCGTGTCTTGGCCTCGATCGGCTCCTTCTTTGTTTTCTGCTTTGCCCTTTGTCGGCACCCTTTGTTAAGCAGGTTTTGAGATCGGCCGTTAGCGAGGTTACCCTTCCGGCTTGGCACAGGGGTTATGGGCGCCATTGGTATTCTTGGGGCTCTTAGCCCCATTTGCTTCTTGTCCGTAGTCGGACGCTCTACCATTTTAAGGTGATTTGGATCTGTATAATATATGTATTCTTGGCTCAACGCAGTCATTGCTATATAAATATCTCTACGTGGGTCCCATCGAGGACTTGTGTAATGTTATTACCGTTTTCCACCCATACGAAAGTGCTGGTGAGCACCTTTGAATCGTTTCTATGCGGGTTTGGTGAATTTTGCCCAAACTTGCATAGGCCGATCGAGGGTGTTCTGAGTGGTATCGAGCTCGGTTGCGATACCCCACAAGTCCAGCCTGTAGGATAACCTAGCTAACGGCCGAAGTAGAGTGTCAAAACTATTTTTGAAAATCGGTTGGATAGTTCTGATTAGGTCTGATTTTTACTCCTTACCCCCTGCTGTTCTCCTCTTACCTCGACGTGTTTTGAATCTGCTCTCTTATCTTTTCTTCGAGTCCAGGAATTCTCGTGGTTGGGTTCCGTCGTACCTTCAGGGTTTCGCTTCCTTCTTTGGTAACGGTGTTCTACTATCCGGTGATCATGCTGTCTGAGGAATCCGTCTACGGTGTTACCATTCTTTGTTCCTTGCTTGTGCTTTCCGGTGTTTAAATGCGACGACATCATCTCGCGGTCCGATGCTGATGCATCACCCCTTTGTTCGAACCTCGCTGTCGAGATCTTGATCTGCCGAGTTGGTTGCATAATCCGCCTATTCGTGTGCGAGTAATGGTTTTGTGCGATGGACTGATCACCATCCGACTACTCTTATCATTCGCTCTTGTACATCGAATCGGTGGGTCCCGCGATTTTACTCCGTTCACGGAAGTTAGGGTGGCTTTATTTGTTGATACCTCTACCTTGACCTTTTGTTCGGAGAGTTCTCGGCGACCACGGACAACGATCTCTTGTTAGTGGTGTCGCGAGGATCTACGAAGTGAGAAGATGCGGATCGCCGACCTTCCTTCCGGTACCATGAGGCGGATCTCGGCGAGATCCATTGTTAGTGGTGTCGGTGTGGCATCCCATAAAACCACTACTAGAAAATCGCGTTGAATTTGTGCATTGCATCGTCATCATCATGCATTGTTTGCCAAAACTATTTGCAACACCGATTTGTTTTCCAAACGCCCTCTTTATTCAAGCAAAACCGGGTCCCGGAATATTTGTTTTGCCGGTATCGGTTTGCAAAGTTTTGTTTGAAATGAATAAAATTATTAATTATTTTTAGCGGGCGTCGAGCAGGCGATTGATGACGACCGCCCCAAGAACTAAAATCGGTCCACCCCAACCAGCCCCAGCTAAATCCTAAGCCTACCCAGAAATCTACCCAACTCTCCCCTCCACATCACTCCTACCTATCAGAACACGACACCTCACCTTCCCTCTCCCCTCACCCACTCAAAAACTGCCACCTAGCCTAACCCCTCCCTCCACTCAACCTGCTTCCACTAAACCCACCCCACCAGACCGGCCCACCAGCCTACCCACGCGGTCACCCCCCCTATGACACGCGGGACCCACCTAACCCACCAACCCCCCACTCAACGCACGCACGCCCCAGCCACACAAACCCCCCAGCTGGCCCACCCGTCAGCTCTCTCTTCCTCCCCCAACCGGCCCCCCGCTCCTTCACAGCACTCACGCGCCTTGGCCCTGCCGCTGTTCCCCACCTACCGCAACACGCCCCGCTCCCATGTCGTCTTCAAGATCTCGTCTCACCCCTTGGCCCGGCTCTGCCCTCTCCGCGACCTTCCTGCCCGCTCATGTCCCGGCTCGCCCGCCTCTCCCTGCTCCAGCCCGCCCGTGCTTTCGCCGCCCTACGCCTTCGCTCGCCTCGCCACCTACCAGACCCGCCCCTCCTCTGCAACAGCCCGCTCGCCTTCCCGCCACACTTTGAGTCCGCCTCATGAAATCGCCTTCACCGCCGCCGACGCGCCTGCGCCGCCTGTCCCGCCTCTGGCCGCCTCAGCCGCCCAGCCATGCGCCTCCTCTCCAGCGCCAGCGCCCGTCGCCTCAATCAGCGCCACGGCCTCCTCGCCTCCGCCCACATGTGGCCGCTCACCCATGCCAACCTCGCCGGCCAGCGCGAACCTCCGTCGGCCTGCTGCCCTCGTCTCACACTGCCGTTGAGCTCCCTCCGCATCCCTCTCCTCCGGCCGCTCCACCCATGACGCCAAGCCTTCCCGAGCCGCAACCTCGTCGCCCGGCGCCGCCTCGCCTTTCCTCGCCGGACCCTCCGCGCGCCTCTGCAACCTCCCCGAGCCACCGTCCTCGCCATCGTGGTGACCCTAGCTTGTTGCGTGAATACGTGGGTGCTGCGAGATGTAACGAATACACAGGCTACCTTCTAAAGTCGAGTTGGGCAAGGGCCTCAGTGTAACGCGAACAACTACCCCACGACCAGCTTACGGCAAGATCTTCGTCAAGAAACCGCAAGATATCTCCTCGGAACGCCAAGACCCCGGGTCCGACGGCGGACCCCGAGACCTCCGACAACCGAAACCCCGTTGCCGTACAAGCTCGCCAACGCCCTCAAGTTCTCCTACACGGAAACCACCCGCCAAGGTCTCCTTCTCGGACGCCCCACGGACTCGGAGGAACCTCGGACGCCAAGATCGAACCCTGGAGTGTCAAGTTCTTCGACCCAGCCCACCTCGGCAGTACTCCGCCCGGAACCCTGAGTTCGCCATCAAGGACGCCAGGACCGTCGCCATGACCCAAGGACCCCGGAGGCGCCAAGACCTACCCCGGTACCCGAGAACGGAACCGTCGAACCCTGGACCCCGAGACCGACCCCGAACCCCGAACCCCGGAACCCTAACAAGATCGGCGAACCCTAAATGTGTGACCCTTTTCCCTCGATACCCTATTTTATAAATGCATAATAACAACTTGTTGCATACTAAATTGTCATTCTCTCATGCATATCATCGGTTTGGGGGCCTTATGTCGATTCACCTAATAATTAAATATGGGGCCCATATGCGGGCAAATCTAGTCTCATATCGGCCTCATTTAAATTTGTGTAGCGAACCCGGTGCTATCTTTTGCCATGCTAAAACAACATTTAAATTGCGGGGAATCTAAATAACATGAACCACCTAATTAATTGTCGGGACCCCGTTTCCGCTTAATATGGCCCAATTGCATCGCACCATTGCCATGCCATGCATCATACATGCATCATGCCGATCTTTTGCCGTAGTATTAAATGTTGCATCCGGTGTTTCTTCTAGTGTTTTGCTTCTTCGCGGATAAGGCCGTTGAGTTGATGTGAGCTTCGCCCCGATCTTCTGGGAAAACCTTCGACAATGTTTTCAGGCGAGCATCTCCCCCTTTCTACCTATCTTACTTTTATAGTATTTACTTCCCTCCTGTTGATCTATTGCTATCTGTGTTGCGATGCTTTAGTTTCCGTACCCGTGATATCCCCTTGCAGCCGTATATTGCCTTGGACATACCCTATTTCCCTGTTGTTTGGTAGATAGTTGGACTTGCGCGTCGTAGTTGCTTGCTCAGGTGCTGATGTGTGTCGTCATATGCCACAGTTGCTGATGTATTGCCGCATGTTGATGTTGGAGATGATGCTAGTTTTACTTATCGTCACTTTAATTTCTGTTTAACAACTAAAATTGAATAAGCAGAGGCATCGGTGGGTGATAGATAATATTTGGTTTCCGAACGCCCACTTGTGTCCCGTAAGACCCCGAGTACTTGATACTGTTCCTTGATTTGCGCTATCCACATCCGGAGGTATATGGGACCCCCGAGCGAGCTTGATTCATTCTTATTTCATGGGGCCACAAACTAGTTTGAGGTTTTATTTACGATCTGCTTATGCCATGTTTACGCTTTAATTACGATTGTGCAGTCTTGCTTTGTCTTTTAGGAGGCGGAGTGATTACGCTGTATCGACACCCCGAGTTTGGGTTCCCGATCGCTTCTGACCATTGGCGCTAACCTTGAGGCCGTCTAAGCTAGCTTACTTCGTTGCGGGTTCTACTCAAAGGGTGGCCCCTGAAATATTTCTGAATCTGTGATTGTTCATCGTGAAAGCCTCGTTGGGTTTTGATTTGGTTTTCGAGGTTGATCGGCGTGTGTTGCTATTGGTGCACCCGGCGGGTAAAACTTTTAAAGCCGTGTCGCGGATATGGACGACTTGGAGCACAGTATCTCGATCATAGACAACCATAACTAAAGTTTACTGCTATTAATTTGACTTATAATGACTAGTAATCAGCTTCACTATAACGGAATGGCTAATTAATACTGCCCACAATTGTTTGTTTGGTTGTCGCTTGCGACAATTGTATCTGACTAGTAAGTATTACCTTCTAGCGAAATGGCTGAATAAAAATACCAACAAGCTTTGGGTTTTGGGTTTATCTCATGCTACCGTATCGATTAGTAATTGTTGCCACTATAACGGAATGGTCAATTTAAAGTGCCTTGCTTACTTTATCAGGATGATTATCTAAACCTGACTAGTAATTGCTGCAACGATAACCGAATAAGTAAAACTGCCAACCGTGTGAGTTCCTCGGTTGACTTCCTCGTTTGGTCTCGAGGGGGAAATATCAGGATGGGTTTGTTTGGTGATAGCTTCAGGTTGGTTCCGGTTAGGTCATTCTCATCCCTCTCTGATATCCGCCAGTTATATCGAGTCTCTATAGGTTGTTGCGTGCATGCTGCCGCTGCCGCTCAGTCCACCATACCTATGTAGGCGAGGACCGCCGAATTCTAGCCTCGCCGTGTACTGGCCTCAGTACTGACGCTCCTTCTTTGTTTTCTGCTTTGCCCTTTGTCGGCACCCCTTTGTTAAGCAGGTTTTGAGATCGACGCCGTTAGCAGGGTTACCCTTCCGGCTTGGCCTGGGCAGGGTTATGGACGCCATTGGTATTCTTCAGGGCTCTTAGCCCCATTTGCTTCTTGTCCGTAGTCGGACGCTCTACCATTTTTAAGGTGATTTGGATCCTGTATAATATATCTGTATTCTTGGCTCAACGAGTCGCTGCTATATAAATATCTGTTCTGTGGGTCCCATCGAGGACTGTTGTGTAATGTTATTACTTCGTTTTCCACCCGCACGAAAGTGCCTGGTGGGCACCTTTGAATCGTTTCTATGCGGGTTTGGTGAATTTTGCCCAAACTTGCATAGGCCCGATTCTGAGGGTGTTACAGTTAGTAAATGACATTATAAGACAATGTGCAGAGGATTTCCATTTTTTTCTGAATTTTTTATACTAATTTGAATTCTGGTCAAACCATACCTTTGACCAACATTTAAACATATTGGTCTAAGTGAAAATTACAATCTAAGCTCGGTGTGTTGCTCACTCGACAATGAAGCTATTGAAATTTGCACATTTCAAAATACACCGTTGACTGCCCTCAAACCACGTTGACATGCCAAAACCCCTTAAAACCCCATTTGTTGACCATCTAACCATATTGACCAATTCCAACCGTCCATATAACCCTACCAAGCCCCCGTCCGTTCGATTTGTTCTCAGAGAAGGATGCCTGGCCGATCCGTGGCTTCCTCTGTTTGCAGCATGAACCGTCCATGCGGTTAACGATAGCCGTCCGATTTGGCCTTCTAGAAGGACTCACGGCCGATCCGCGGCACACACCGTCCTTCAATGTGATTGGCTTAAAAAAATTACTCACTGCTGCGGAAAAAGCTGGGCGGGAGACACTGGATGGTCTGTTGGGCCAAATCCAATGGGCTTGTCTAGCGTGCGCATGCCTGCTCGCCACCGGGCATGTAGCCTCTCCACGCTGTGTCTCTCTAGGCCTGCCATCCATGCGCCATGCAGCTTGGTCGCAGTGATTCAGCCTTCCCCGTCGACTCAGCGTCGCATCGTTTTAGTTCAGCCCCTGCTTTGCGCCATCGACTCAGTGTTGCCATCATCTTAGTTCAGCCTGCGTGCCCACGGATACACACGGGCATCAACTGCCAAAGGATTCACACGCGCTCGGCCCCTTCGTTATCCTCTCACGAGCACCACGACGCCCCGTCTACTGCCAATGGATACACACGCGCACCGGACAACTCGTCTTCGCGTCTTTAAAAGGGGGTGCCTCTCTTCCTCTCCCACACACACCCACCGAGCGATCCAAGCCTCTCTTCCTCTCCCTCTCCACTGGACCTTCCGCCGTCCGCACCACCGGGCGGTGCAGCGGACTTCCTTGTCGAGAACACCCTCCGTGTGTAGGCTAAGTCCAGGTGGAGGGGCGAGAAGGAGCTGCTCAAAGACTTCCTCGACGAGGGCTTCTCCCACCTCCCATGGGGCTCGCCCGTCATGTACCACATCAACGAGTCTCGTGAAGGCGTCGCCCTGAAGCTTCTCACGATCACCTTATCCAACAGGTTCGACGCGTATGCCCTCCTAGGCGAGGTCTATTGGTGCGACTGTGAGTCCATCTTCTTCACCACCTACAACATCTTCATTGGCTGCGAGTCCATCTTCTTCTCCGGGCGTCGTCAGCACTGCCTCCCGTACAACAAGTGAAGACGGTGGTGCGGCCAAGGAGGTGATGCAGCCAAGGAGTGTTTCAAGCATCGTCATGTTTTTTTAGCATTTTCTATTTTTTGTTTTCCTATGTCGTTCCGTGTCTTCGTGTCGTGCCCTTGGACTCCTTATCCATCTATGTATCGGTTAACTACCCTATCGTATTTATCTAAGTTTTATTGTGTGATGATCTTGTATCTCAAGTTATTATGTCTTATTTGTTTGCTTGCGCTCATGGATCATCACATGAAAAATCACAAACATGCAATGTTTGAAATTTGGTGATCTGCGTAGAAATATTTGCATCTCAAGTTACCTTGACACGCTTTAAATAATGAAATTTGGTGTAGACTTTAATCTGCAGTTTTATATATTTTCTAAAACAAAATGCTCGTGTATACACGGTCAGCAGGTCACACAACTCCACGTGCAAAAAAACTGAGTACAATTTTTTTGTAAAACCCTAAACCAATGGATTGATTAACTATAGCTACCATTGTTTCCGTTCCTTCTCAATATCTTTCCATTCGCCCCACTGGTTACCATAGCAGTCCTTAACGCTACCAAACCAAGCGTTCTAGGGTTCGAGTCCCTAGCCGCACCCCCTTTTGTTTTCGTTTATTCACTTTTTCACCGTTCCCTTATTTTGCATCAAGATAGTGGCCAGCTGAAATTTGATCAAATTAATTAATTTATAGCTTTGAAATTCATCCCAAATTCAAACTTACAAGTTCATACTATTTTAAGGTTACAAATTCATCGCAAATTCATACCTTTCGAGTCAATGTCAACATTACACCTAGTGCGATTACAATCCCAACTACAACTGCCCAAATGTAATTGCAAATCTGTGATTGGTCTTTCAGCTTACTAACCTTCTGGTTCACCCTCCTTATCTCTATAGCTACCTCTCTGTCAATGCGTGCTCTGCCTCCGCCCTCCGCCTCTTCTGCAATAGCTCACGCATGACGGGCAACCATTCTTCATGCTCATCTAGCAGCTCATTTATCAGCGTCTGGGCCAGAACATCGACCCAAAGAAAAAAGCATTTTATCCGCAAGCACATACCAAAAATATCAACCAATTTGCTCAAATATCCCGACCAAAAAATAGTAAAATTGCCCCGGTTCTTACCCCCTTCTCGCTGCACACGTAGAACGGACGGTTGGTGTTCTTCGGTGTGCGCGAGATCCTCCGATCAACGGCCGCCCGACACCACAGACAGAGCAAGATCGACATCTCCATGCACGTCGGAACGTCGAACCGCGAGGTGGCTCGGGAGCTAGAAGAAGACATGGACCACAGAGCGGAAGAGGATCTGAACGCTGTCGCGCACAACCCCTCTAGCTCTAACAGAGAGTTACGCCCTCCACAGCTCCCGCCATCGACGACGCCCTCTCGATCGCTGCTCTCGGCTCGTAGCTACCAAAACAGGTCGCCCCTCCCACCTCTGCGTGGCGCCTCGCCCGCTTTCGGCCGATCGAGCATCAATTTCTGCCCGATGCAAGCTCCGGCGCGTTCGATGCTTTAAGTAAAAGCGAGCAGAGCATAGTGGGTCCCACGGCTCTCCACCTGGCCCCACCTTGTAAATAAAACAGAGCAAGCAACGGTCACCTTTTCAAATTCCTCTCCGCCTGGCCCCACCTGAAACGTCCGAGTCAAGGATGTTGACCTGACGGAAACGATAGATTCACGGAATGAGTTGCTGCACACAGAATAGGGGCAAAACTGAGCACCATTACGGTCTATTGGCAATACTGAGTTCAACATGACCTCTAGTAGCAAAAGAATAATTAACCCAATTTTTATTGGTGGACGTGAAAAACCCTCCTCCCTGGCGGCTCCGGAGGACCCTCCCTCCAATCCCTCCTCTCGAGGCTGATCTGCAAGCAGCGGTGGTGGCGGCACCCACCCCGTCAAACGACGGTGGGATGGAGAGCTGGCCTCGGCCACATCGCGTGGAGGGTTATGTGGCGGCGGCGGAGTGCACTGTGCGGCGTGGCTGTTGGCCGGGGCTTAAGTTCTCCAGCGGGGCGACAATGTAGAGGTGGCAAGGCGCCGCCATGGTGGCTGCTGGTAGCGGCGATGGTCACTAACAGCGGCGATCTGGGTTTCCGACGAACTGAGATCTAGGCCTTGGGCCATGTTCGATGTTGTTGGATCCCAATAGGGATACTGTTGCGGGGGTTCGTCCCCTTCGAATTAGCTTTCTTGTTGCTTCTTTGTGTTGCCATGGTGCTGGAGGAGGCTGGGGCATGGGGGCTTGTGAGTCCCGAGAATAATGGTGTTGGCCCTTGGTTTTTCATGCGCAAAGAGGAAGAACTATTTGTTGCGTGTCGTTGCTGATTTGTGAGGATTGTCGGGTTCCAGAATGCTCCGATGGCGATCTCCCATGGGCGCTTATGCCTAGAAAATACTGGTCGGATGGAATTCGGTTGTGTGCACCCGTGCATTTTCTGACCGTTTGGTTTCAGAGGGAGCATTGCGAAGGTCTGCTGTCTGTTACCATCATTGGACATTTTCTTTGTCAGTCCATGGTGAAGTCAGTGATGGAGAATGTCATGAAAGCAGAGATTTCAGGGCTAGCACAGTTGGTTCGAGTCTTCGGTGCTGAATAACTGGCTTAGTGATCCATGATTTGTATCAGTAGTTTGTTATTGGGGGCGCAACACAGGAGACGTTCAGTGTCTGATCTTGCAGGGTGAAAATCCAAGGTCTAGCCTTAATTGGTTGTGCCTGATGATGGCCTTGTTGAAGACATTGTTTTGCGAGCAAGGACTTTCTTCAGGGTGAAAACCTAAGATCTATGATCGGGCGACGACGACGCTGGTGCATTGTTCCCTTATTGGAGGCGTCATTTTTGGAGAAGCTGGACTTCTGGTGGTGTTAGTACTGCTGTTACAAGGAATAGATTGTTGTGGCGAGGCTTTTCTTTTTTGTAATTTCTCCTTTTATTTTTTGGCTGTGTGCATCCGTAATGCCGCTAGGGCACTGCATTGTTGCAGAGGCTGGGTGTAATTTGTATCTTCTTTGATATTCATATATGCTTCTTTCCAAAAAAAATCAAATTTTTATTTTTCTTTGAAAATCCATTGAGTTGTTTCCACTATCTCTCTTCTTTTGAAATTTCTGATTTTTTTAGGTTAAAGGCAGTCGTTCTGCCATCCGATTAGATCAGAGAAATATTATTATTTATTGGAGGTTCCAAGAACCGGGATCTAACACGAAGCACATAGGCCACAACGGTAACCAAATAGGTTCCCATCTTCCCTACCATGCCTACACGACTGCAACCGCGTCTCTAGGGTCCTGGGTGTGGGCGTACGCCCTCTGTGTGATGTCCTCGCGGACCAGCGCCACCACGACATCTGGGAGAAGGACCGTGCTGCGAAAGAAACACATGTTTATATCCTTCCAAGCTCCCCACATAACATAGATGAATGCGCCACTCGTATCCCTTCTCTTAGCCTTTGGCAAGGAAGCAATAGTTTCCTCCCACCAAAGATTAAGGCTTCGTCCCGCCGGTCCAGACTTGATCACATGGTGATGGGCATCTTTCGGGATCTACTCGATGGCGTCGGCATACCGGTGCCAATTCGCTGGCTCTTGTGAGTTTTTCAAAGCTAGCAAGCTTTGGAGGGCTGATGTGGAGTCGAAGTGTCGGTTCTTTGCTTGGCTTGTGCTACATGGGAAGATCCTCACCGCGGACAACTTAGCGATAGAGGTTGGCCTCATGATCCAGTCTGCAAGCTTTGCATGATTCATCCCGAGACGATCCAACACCTACTTCTCAATTGCTCCTTCTCTTCCGCTGTGAGGGAATAAATATTTGCTTGGAATGGCACGATCGATGTAGTTTCTTAATTTATTTCTATTACATTTCTCTCTTTTGATGGGTTTCCTTAATATAACCTAGCTTTGTAAAGTTTTGGGGTCCGTTTTCCCTCGCTAATAGGATTAGCTCTCTTCTTCTTAACACAAACAATCGAGGATCAACTCTCGATTTATCCCTTATGATGAGGTTTGTAGAAAAGAAAATCAAAGCATCACTTCACATAATCCAATATTTTTCACATTCTTTATGGATCCATGCTACCCCGGCATCTGATTCTTATATCTTTTTCAATTTAGGTGATCCAAAGAGAACCTATATGTGTCTATGTTAGGATACATGTGTTGTTCACTACAGAGTGTGCCTTGGCTTGTGTTGCACCTTGATGTATTTTCGAACTAGAACTAACCTTGATTGTTTGTGTTAGATAAAACCCCTAAACCCTATATAGGATTACTGGGTTTTTTTAATCATCTGTTTTTGAAAAAGATCCACATGAATTTTGGTCTCTTGTTCTTGATAGTTCCTTTGTTTTTGCCGGTCGAGCTTCATGTCAAACTACACGGAAGAGCCTTTAGAAGGCGTCTGTACATACATGAGTCCCATTCATCGCCTATCTCTGGTTTGAGATTGATTCGTCTGCTTAGCCTTTTTTTCAGTCCGCACATGGATGATGTTATGTTGACGTCACCAATTGAAACAGAATTAAAATCGACTGAAACATTATTAAAACATTTGAAACAGTCCATGAAACATTTAAAACATTATTGAGATCTACGCAACACTAGCCTCAAGCAGCATGCAGCTCTCTTCCCCTTGAAGCTCAAGTGATCAGTTCTGATAGTCCAGCATACCTAAGCGATTAAGTTGTAGCCTCACTACTAGAAGGAGAACTTGAACACCATATCATGGCTGTACACCTGCCCCGGCCTGACGATCTGCGACGGGAAGTTGGGGCGGTTCACGGCGTCGGGGAACCCCTGCGTCTCCAGGCACAGCGCGCCGTACCGGCCGTACACCTCGCCGCCCTTCCCCCTCACCCCGCTCAGCCCGTTGGCCGTGTAGAACTGCACTCCGGGCTGGTCCGCCCACAGCTCCATCGCCCTGCCGGACGCGCCGTCCCGGACGACCGCCACCCGCCGCAGCTGCCGCCGCAGGCCGCCGTGCTCCCGCCGTCCACCGCGTAGTTGGTGTCGTACCCCGTGACGCCGCGGCGCAGGAGCCCGCCATGCGCGCGCCCACGGCCGCCGGCCTGCGGAAGTCGTAGGGCGTGCCGGCCACGCGCCAGCCGCCCCGTCGGGATGAGCGCGGCGTCCACGGGCGTGTACCGGGAGGCGAAGAGACGGACCTTCTCGCCGAGGATGCTGCCGCTGCCGTGGCCGCCGAGGTTCCAGTAGGCGTGGTGCGCGAGGTTCACCGGGGTGGCCTTGCCCCGCGCCGTCGCGTTCATGTGCACGCTCAGCACGTGCGCGCTCGAGATCTGGTACGTCACGTACACGTCCAGGTCGCCTGGAAACCCTGTCGAGGTTCAGCCAGCATAGACTTAGTTATTAAAATCCATGCATAGTAACAGCTAGCAATTCAGTAACAATAGCGCGATCATGTCAAAACGAAAGGAAACAATAGCTCAATAACAAAAAAAGTAACAAAAAGCATATGCAACTTCTGTGTTGGGATATACAAGTACAATACACCTTAATTAGGCATTAGGAAATGGTATTTTACACAAGCATTCTGACGTTATTTTTTCAACAAAAATATATATATATTAGTATCAAGAAGATATATTAGTAATATATTAATAACGTTCCACCAACATAAAGTTGCATCAAAGTAATTTGAGGTCGTTCACACTGAGCCCCAGCTTTTGCATCTTGAAACCACCTTGAAAGTTTTCAGAGCGGCCGCATGACCCATCTACTCCTCCGTTTAAAATATAAGATGTTTTAGGTTTGTAAAGAAAATGTATCTGACTTGTTTTAGTCGTTCATTCAAAACATGAGTGAATCTATATACTAAAACTAATGCAGATCATTCTTCTATCTACGCTAAAACGCCTTATATTTTGGAACGGAGAGTATGAGAGACAAATAGCGTAAAACCTTCTTGAGAAGACATATTGCAAGAGATGTCTTTCAAGTAACCCATTTTTATTAAAATTTGTGACTGTGTTAAATCCAATAATAAGTCATGTTTATAAATTTGACAAGAAGTGACACAATATATACCCTCGTCTCTCTTTGTACCTACTCAACTCTTCAACCACACTTTTCATAGCGCCATGACCGTGGTGAGTCGTCGCCACGGGCCACAAGCTTCTTCCTTCTTTTTTGCGAATAGGGTCACGAGATTCTTCCTTTTTTTTGCGAATATGGGTCATGAGCTTCTTCCTTTTTTTGCGAATACGGACCACGAGCTTAGCTTCTTCATCCCAGCTAACCCCTTTTGTAAACACCACTAGTGCATCATCATCCCGTTCAAAAAAAAAAACTAGTGCATCATCATCTTCGTATCAAACAGTATAGAAACCTCGCTCACTTTAATGAAAACACAAACCTCGCTCACAATCAAGGGTTTCGGGACTTTTTTTTCTGTAGAAGGTGGGGTATAATACCCTCCAAGATTTTGAGTTGCGACTTCCTGATTTTTTTTTTTTGGAAATGGACGCATTTATTAATATAAAATATTTACACTCGGCCTCTGCATAACTAAGAGACACACAGCCATACGAACGATGAAACTAGAAAATAAAAAAGTAGACAAGCATTACAAAAAACACTATCTAAATAATTGTCTTCAATCTAAGAAAGACCAATCCTCAAATCACGCGGTCATCCATGTCGAGAGAAAATATTCGTCCCTGTGTATATACTTGGATCATGTCATCATTCTTGATCCACTAGGCTCGTCTCTACAAGTGTATATGCCAGCTGACCAGTATGTGATGCGCATGAGACCAGCTCACTAGCCACTGCCGCTGAATCTGCGGCTGCTATCCTACTATGGAAAGGGAGGGGAAAAGGTGAGCGCATGCATATACACGAAAAATTATTCACCGCATTGTGCGACAGCACTACACGGGAAGCTGCACCTGCACGATCTTCATTGCAGAAAGAGGTAACATGTGTTCAAATGCTATATATCCTGACACACATCATGACACGTCTACTTGCCGAAGCACTCGTTATTACGGGAAAGAAAAAGGAAATGCACTTGTTCATAGCAGAAAGATTAAACTGAACGAGCGGTCCTAATTCTTTTCACATCTTCATTTGGTTCTAGTTCTTTAAAATTGTATGTATAGATCCTAAATCTTTGATAAGTGATTCACGAGGTCCTAAATTAGTTTGACCACGTTGACCATTGCCACGTCGGCAGTAAGGGCGAGAGGCGTACCAGCCACCTACATATTTACAGATAGACCTCCACAGTTGTATTTCTTGTAAAACATGGCCTCTGTTTCTCTCCATGCCTCTCGGCATAGTCCCCAAACACGATCATGTCGTTGTGTAGCCGCGTGCCTATACGAGCTACCCGATGGGTGCGGGACTGAACGGGGTTGTCGCCTGGGCACACACGATCTGGGTGAGCCAAGAGTCTAGGTGAGCACGACCTCTACCCGTGGCTGGGTATGCGCACGTCTCGATTGAACAATCCCGGGTCCTTTCCAGAGTCTGACGCGGTGATGTGCCCGGCATTGAGTAGCAAGCAAGCCGGGGAAGAGCATTTGTACGTTGACATGCCCGGCCATGGTCCATGACCAGGAATGCCTCTGGTTTCTCCTCTTCGTGGAATACCAACAGTGATCAGCGCCATCTCAGCACCCAGCATCGACGCCCATGTAGTGCTTCACGGTGAATGCACTAGAGGAGGATGTGACTATGCAGCTCGATGCACTCAACGTTGTGCATGGCCACGCCCAGCAACTGGTATTGCCATGCGCGTTGCTTAATCTGAGACGCTCATATGCAATGAGATAAAAGCTGGGCTAGCATGGATGTATACGAGCAAAACCATGCATGTTTTCATTCATTGGTTTTGGTCAACGGGTCGAGACCTGACGTGACATTTATGACACCACGGCGGTGGATGGGAAGTCGTGATCGTACATGCATGTGTGGTGTGGTGTGTGTCTGTATCATGCGCGGATAGTAGCCCTGACAGTACATGGGAAATGGGCAGCAAGCTAGAGCAGCTCGACGTGTGAGTATGAGGTGACAGGAGCGATGGCTGCCTCCTTTTTCTGTGAATAGGACCGTCGTATGGAAAACATATAACCGAGGGGGTCTTTTTACAAATATATTGTCG